>OZ010787.1:480628242-481228242 GCA_963932465.1 Maratus speciosus
TCCAGGGAGGGGCAAGATTTAAAAACGGATGAGCTTGTTGTCCGTATCCATGGCCGCGTTTAAAAATAGGGAATATAAACGTGAAATAAGCTAAATTGAGATTTTTTTCTGACAGAACATCAATTTTTAAACTTGTAAACACAAGACAGTTTTAAAACATAAACATAAAAAACAACAAAAAATGTAACAAATAAAAAATATTAAAATTCCAAAATAAACTTTTACTAGCTTTTTGAAGAAGTGAAGAGTTGGAACAATTTATCCTTTTTTTTCATCCATCATTTCAGATATTCATAAAAATCATGAACACCAAAAGAAACTGAAACTTGCGTTGCACGGTGGTTTCAGGTGGGCAAAGTCCTCCTGACAAAAAATTTTGAATTCCTTTTTCTCCTAGTGTTTAATAATTTTGAGAAGAAAAAAAATATTGATTTTTTTTAATCAAAATCATCAAAGAAAAAGACAATTTAATTGATTAAATTTGAAAATGCAGTGAGAAGCAATGGCCCTCTCCTGCCCTCTTTTGTCGGCGCCGATGCTATGGGGTCAGGAGCGAACACAAAGAATAAAAAAAAAGTGAGAAAGGGATATTTGTATTTTGTATCTTTCGGCTAACGATAGATGGCGTGCGCTTTCCCCTACTGATTTGTGTGTAGATGGGTGTGCTTTGCAGTGAAGTGTCATTCATAAGGTCGTTTTCTCTCTGTACGAGTTTCATCTTTAGAGAGCTTGTTCCGATCCACATGGTAAGTTTTTCATTTTAGATTGTGTAATAATGCTTCGGGGAAAGATAAATCTTTTCTTGCTATAATTTTGAGAAGATTTGACAGTTTTTTCTAGTCAAAAGTATCTTATCTTCGGACACATGTATATTAAGCCTAACCTAAAGACCTCCATCCTAGAAACATTTTGATAGTTTCTTTCATTGAGAAGTGCGAAAGAATCAAAGTTTCAAAGTTTTTTTTCGTGATTCATTTAATTTTGTTTTCTTATGAAGGATTTCAGTTTATTATTAATGAAAATTATTGAACAAAAGAGCAGTGGAAAAGTTAGAAAAAAAATCTTCTAAAGCGGTTAAATATCATAGGTCTGCGATACACAATTTAGGTGAGAAGAAAAAACAGATTTTTCACGCCTTTATTCCGAGTTGCGTTTAGTACTCCCTGATTTATATTAATGTATTGCTTTGTGAAAACTATTACAGCATATGTTTTGCATTCATTTTTATATGAATGAAGTGAAAAATGCATGTGTTTGTTCTTTTATCTAACTATATTCTTCTCAATTGATTTATATTTATTTTTAATCTTTATATGTTTAATTCTTTATTGCTTTCAGGATATTAAGTATATTGAAAATAAATGGATATGCACACATTTGATATAAAAATATGGGAAAAAGGAAATTTTATCCTATAACTTTTAACTTTATATAAAAAGTTAATGGAAAACAACATAGAATATTTTGTATTATTGTATTTAGGAGAACACTGTATTTATTTCGTTTACGATTGTATTGAAATAGATAATGAATGTGACAATATTAAAAGTTTCAGTCGTGATTTTATATTCCTGTTTAAAATATTTATTGTTTACTTAATGCTTGAAATGTTGACTTGCTCAATTAACTTGAAACCCTATAAAAATTATTATTTATACCGAAAAAACATATTTTGAAACAAAAAAAGTTTCATATAATTTCCTTTATAAGGAATTTCGTAACTCTTACGTTAAAAAAAAAACCTTTATGAAATAAATCTTTCTGAAAAATTGCATGTAACACAGCTTTTAAGATATACAAAGACATCTTTCGTTTACTTAAACATTAAATATGTTATGTTATATATATATTGCTAATAAATGGATATTTGCACATTTAATAATTAAGAATAATTAAAATATGGGAAAAAGGAAATTTTACTCTACAACTTTTAGCTTTCTGTGAATAATTATTGGAAAACAACTTGGAATATTTTGTATTAGTGTATTTTGGAATTCTTTATATTTATTTAATTTAATATTGTATTGAAATAGATAATGAAAAAGACAATATTTAAGCTTCCAGTTATGCTTTTAGATTCCTATTTAAAATGTTTATTGTTTATTTAATGTTTGACTTGCTCGATTAACTTGGAACTATACACAAAAATATATTAGTTATGCCGAAATAACTTATTTTGAAACAAAAACGTTTCGCATAACTTCTTGTGTAAAATATTTCGTATCTTATGTTAAAAAAATTCTTTATCAGATAAATACTTCTAGAAAATTGCAGCTTTAAAGAAATACAAGCACAGCTTTTTTGTTTACTGATAAATTCAACATGTTCAGTTTCTGAATAAAATGTATTTATTTATTTTACAAGATAGTAAATAAGAGAAATACATAAGAATAATAACAATATGAAAAAGTATTCGCATACACACACACGTGCACGCACATAATCGCTTTGGAAATATTTACCTATAGAACAAATATGTAGAAAAGAATTGATAACGTATACATAAGCTTTAACGGTAATATACAATCATTTACCATTTTGATTTTAACCAAAGAATGACATTTAAGAAAGATAAAATTACGCTCATATTACATTATGTATGTATTTATGCACATGGAATCACTTGAAGAATATTAACTTATCATGCAACAAGCATATACAGAAATATTTATATAAGTTGTAACAAATTACCGTAACGATAACATGCACGCATTAATAATTTATATCTTAAACAAAGAACGATATTTATTATCTACTGGAATATGTGCGTTTCTTTCGTGTAACTAATTTCGCATGGATTCCAAAAGAATCCTCAAGCAGTGAACCTGTTGCTTATATTTTATACTAAATTTTGTTGTCGCAGCAGATTTATCTTAGAGTCCTCCCATCTATTCATTTATCGGATAAAAAAATCTTAGACAAAATACCTAAAACAATTTAAAACACGAAGCTTTACTTTAAATGGGCGATGGACTTAAACAACGATTAACCAAAAATAAGGAATTTTGCTTTTGTGTTTTTGACGTTATAAAATTTAAGAAACATAAAAGTATTGCCATATGCTTGGCAAAAAGTGTGTTTTCACACTTCTTAAAAATAAATACTACAAATAACATAACATAACGTATTTCAATTGCATTTTTCTCAAAATAAGTTTTTTTGCTGTCTACATTGTAAAAAATAAATAAAACAAATGTTTCTTAATCTAGGGAAATTACAACGAATGAAAACATACAATAACGTCTTCCGAGTTAAACAAGTTTCCGAAAAGCGTTCTTTACCTTTAGAAACGTCAGAAGCCATTATATTTCCGAGATTTAAAGAAGCATTTAATAAAACAACCTCTTTTGCTTCCACTAATTTTCGGAAACGTTTCCAAGAAGTTTTTATTGTGTGTTAGTGAGTTTTCACAACCTGGGATATAGGTTTTTCAGATGCTATCCATTCTCAAGTAAATGCTTTCATGTTCAAAAAACATGTTTACAGACCAACATGATAAATTAATAGCATTAATATTAACAGTAAAATTAATATTTTTTAATCTTGAAATTTGATACATACACCAAGAAGTCTATTTAAAGACGTAGATAAAACATTTAAGATGAAACATTTAAAAACTATAAAATGTTAAAAAGTTAAAAATCTTAAAACCAACAAGTTTCAGCTACACTGCAGCCATCTTCAGGGTTATTCTTTCCAGTATTAAGAAGTTCAAAATATTTATGGATTTTAAAAGTCGTAAGTAAACATATTACGTTGATCATTATAGATGGCGCAACGATACCAGCAAGATCAACGTAATATGTTTACTTACGACTTTTAAAATCCATAAATATTTTGAGTTTCTGGACATAGGAAAGAGTGACTCTGAAGATGGCTGCAGTGTAGCTGAATTAAGTTGTTGTTTTTAAGTTTTTTAACATATATAGTTTTTTAAATGTTCTAAAAGTTTCATCTTGTGTTTTATCTACGTCCTTAAGGAAACTTCTTTGTGTATGTATCAAAGTTCAAGATTAAAAAACTACATTTTAAGACGTAACGGTCCTACAGTTTATTAATATTATTTTTTTTTTATTCTATGCAGAAATTCAATTACGCAGCTCAAAATGTTTATTTGAGAATTAATAGAATTCTAAAAACCGATATTAATGTTTGAGAAAACTTATTCAACACCATAAAATCTCTTCGGAAACCTTTCCGAAAATCAGTGGCAGCAGAAGAGACTTTGTTTATATAAATGCTTCTTTAAATCTCGAAAATGTATTGTTTTCTGAGATTTCTAAAGATAATGAACAGTTTTCGGTATCATGGCTATCTCGGAAGAGGTGGTTGTATAATTTCGTTCGTGGTTATTATATTATATTTTCGTAGATTAGGAACAAAATGTTTCCCTTTTCACAGTGCATACATTTTTAAAATGCTCCATACCTTTAAATTTATGTTCAAAATTTTTAATACGTCAAATGGAATTTCTGGATACATACTGAAATCGTTTTGGAATGTTGGTTTATTAATGTTCTGAAATATATCAATATATTCTCATGGGTATTAATATGTGTATTTTTAATAAAATACCAGTTTCATGCTTTTATGTATTTTTTTTAAATAAGTGCCTGTGGAATTAAAAAATGGATACACAAACTTTTCAATAAATTTCTTCTGAGTAATAATAACAACAAAAAAAAAAGAACGAAATATTTTTAAAATTGGAAAACATGGAGCACTTAATATAAAAATAATACATAACTATTAAAAAATAATAACGTTTCAGTTAATTGATTTTTTCTTCAAATATTTATTGAATTCATGTAATAAATATGTTCAATGTTAATTTCTATGTTCACTTGTTCCAGTGAATACTTATTAACATTTTTGAAGAAAGTTTTGTTGGAAAATATAGAGTAAAATAATTTTTTTATTTCACTTTTCCTTAAAAGAAGATCAAGTCTGGTAATTTAAGTAATTCTATGTATTTTTAACCACGGCCATTTTTATTTTTACTATTCTTTTAACCCTTTATGCCCGAACTTATGAATCAGGATATTACTCCACGTCAATAATTATCTTCCTTAATGGTTGAAAATATTTTAGAAAATTTCTATAATAATAATAATAATATGAAATTTAGGTAAGGGTTTCATTAAAACTGATTTAATAAATTTTATGTTATAGCTCTTTTTGTAAAATATTTACAAATTTAAATTAATTAACAAAAAATGCTTTTGTGGAAATCTCGCAATTCGTATAAAAGCAATGTAAATAATTGTATTGTGATCCTATCCGTAAATGGACATTTTTTAAAAATTCAAATTTTCCATGGAACATTTTTCAATAAGACGAAAGCTATATGTATGTAAATGTTGATAAAATAAACACTAAAATATTTAGCTTCGACTGTTTCTCTGTGATTTCTAAATGTGATGGAGCAAAATATTTTGTATGAAAAGTAAAATCTACTTTTATTAATAGACGTATTAAAAATCTTTTATAGTAAATTTTAACCCTTTAACCCTTTGTATTACTGCATTGCATATCTGCAACGTACCCAAAAGTCAATTCTATTTATACAGAGGGCTAAAAAAAAAAAAACGATTTTATTTATTGCTACTATCTCGCAACACAATATAAATTGTTCATGCGATTCTCAACAGATCGCGATACTGAATTAATTTTTCATGCCAAAGTTTAATTTTCATTCGAGCAGTTATGCATCGTTATTGCTAAAATGAATTTTGTAAGTTTTGTCAAATTAATAAACAATTAAATTTAAAAAATCAAAAAACCCGACTGCGTAAAAAGCGAACTAATTGATTATTTCTCATCAATGTGAAACTATTTTTTTTTCAATTCCTACTATTAGCTCACACTCTCGCTATATATATCTTGTTCAAATTTTCAATCGTTAATAAAATACTTATTATTCACCCAATCAAGCTCAAATAATTTTTTTAAAACTTGTAGTGGATGACACTTGATGTTAATCCAGTTTTTTCAAATATTAATTCATTAATTAAATTAAATTAATTAATTTTCAATAATCGAGAGAGCCCTCTTCTTGAGCAAGGTATTTTAAGACCGAGATAGCCCTCTTCTTGATCAAGGCTTTTTAAGCGCCACTCAAGAAGAAAGAAGAATGGGAGAAAAAAAATTCTCTTATTGACCTAAGTAGGAATTGACTTAAAATATATTTTTTTAATATTACTTACCTATTTTTTTTTATTTACTTATATTGATGGCTTTTAAGTTATGTTTAATGGTTAGTTCCTATCTATAAACACTGTTTTGATGAGGTCTATAGATGTCTATGATGGTTAGAGTTGCAGTAAAGCTAGAGATCCTACCTACACAACTTCTAGGTTGTATAATATTTTAACGGAGCTTGTGACTGTAAAATAGTCAATGAAACATCGTCTTCATTTTGAAAGACCTATTCAATGATATGCCATTCAATAGGGTGCGTAAATTTTTTTTCGCCTCTACCGCCATTTTGAATTTATAAAAACAAAACCTAGCCTATAATCATCGGTCCGTTAAAACGAATTGATAGAGACCTCATTCATTAAAATCCATCCAGCCGTTGGGATGTTCCGAGGGTATAAAGAAATCCACATACACAGATACGCGTGAAACACATAACCCTTCTTTTCAGTCGGGTAAAAAGGTTGTAAACCTCCAAAAATAAATTTTTTACAAAAGTAAGTTCGTATACTTTATAATTTTGTACCAGAAAATGGACATAATTTCTGAGAAATATGTAATTTTCTGTTTATTGCAGATGTTAAAGAAAAACCTTTTAGTCAACAATTTTTTATTTGTATGATTTAAATTTTAAAAAATTATTTTTTACATGCTTAACGGGATGTATTCCCGTTTAGCATTTTATGATGATTTGAAAAAAAAATATCCTCAGATGTTAATCTGAGGATATTTTTTTCAAATCAAATATTATCTCAAAACAGTCAGTAAATATTTTTTTAATATTTTTCAATTCGTACTCAACAAGTTGAGGCACAAAGAGGTAATGGTCCATCAACGTACCGTCGGAGAATAAAGCGTTTAAATCAGAAACGTTATATTTCAAAATTTACGCACTTTTGCCATTAGTGTGCGAAAATTATTTCATATTAACTGTGATCTTTTAACTGAACCGACGGAACTGATAACATAATTGAATCGATTAATTTAATTTCCTACCAACGTCATTTTTTAATTATTTTTTTGAAGATATCAGCTATTATCTTGAAACAATGTGTGGTAATTGCCTTATAAACAGTATTGATAGCGCCTAAAGTTATATTGTTTTAAACAAGATTGTATCTGCTGCATGATTTAAATTATTATTTTCATCATTAATGATTAGAAATAAATGAATTTGCTTGAAAAAAAAATCAGGGCTTATTAATGTAATTATTCTGTAAACTAAAGTATGGAATAAATTAAATGGAAAAACTCTTAAATGGATAAATTGGAAGTTTGTGTAAGCGATAAATGAAAGATGAAAACGTTGATTGATGAACACTTTCTGAGGATGCCTGGCGCATGTGTCCTATTCTTTTTAAAATGTCGTGTTAGGTTGAACCAAATGTTGGTTTTGTAGTAAATGAAACCATACGATGATGAAAAATTGCTCCAGAATACGGTGTTTAACATGATCATGAAATGGTACAATATTGAACTATAATTTTGTCTGAGGTTGAACAATTAACTGGTGAAACACTGAACCATAAAATGGCTACGGTTACCCTTTACAGACAAGTGCTAATCAGACTGGAACTGCAGTTTAAAGTGCAAACCGACACACTGAGGATATTCAAGACTGAGCCGTGATTCGAACTTGACACCTCTTGACTTTTTTCAGGCATTCTAACCTCTAGACCAAAAACAGGTGGATATTCTCATAACCAAAAACAGCATATTAAGAGTACATATCATTACTTGCTTTGATTGGTTGTTGATTAGCTCCATTTTTTTGTGACATTTGAAATCATTTTACAGATTGAGCCATCAACCCTTTCCAGCGCAGAACACTTCCATTGCTAAAATGATTACATGAATGAATGGCACCGGAATTTACGAACAAATTTATTCGGAAATAAGAAAAAGCTAAATTTCACATACACAATGAGTGGAAAAACTTGTACGAAAATTTTAGTGCCGTTGTGGCATTTGGGAATCAAGTTGGGTGTTCCATGTAATGGAACACTGAGCCACAAAGGGTTAAAGGGGATTTTTTTCAAAAGTTAAGAAGAACGATATTGTTGTTAATTTAATTACTTTTCATTATTTGATGGTTGAACTTTGAACTGAAAATTTTAACAGTGGTAATATGTGAAAAAGAAGCATTTTAAATTTCGGAGCTCAAAATCAACAATAATAACCTTGAAATAAATTTACCAGATATTGTGGCTTAACTGGAGAACTTGCTTTCTTAATTGTTTAGATTTGTTATGTTTAGTAGGTTTTAAAACTAACTAGTATATCCTGAACTTGAGTATATCCTGTTATATCAATATTATTTCAGCAGAGCAACAGTAATTAATGTTTGTAATAAAAAAATAAAATTTAATAAATTTAAGTAAAATCAGCAGTTGTTACGCTATCTAAATGATATCTTAAAAGCATATTTAAGGTAGTCACTATAAAATATAGCAATGGGAAATATTTTTGTTCTCTTTTGTATATAAAGATGCCGTATATAAATTCCTTTGAATTTATAATTTTTATAAATACGCAATCAACTTAATTTGTACGATTCTGAAGAAAATTCTATCATCTTCTATTTTAAAAAAATAATTGTTGAAATAGCTTTTATAATTATGCAAAAATGTAGAATATTCTAATTAAAGATTATTTTGAAAATATATTAAAAAATACATCATTTTAGAAAACTCTAAAACAGCAATTACTTTTAAATGGGAAGCATATAAATATAGCATCATTCGAAAGAAGGATAGAGCAGTAATAATGTTCATAATTAAGAACCAATTTAACTATATTCGTTAATATTTTTTAATTAATATACAATTTAACGAATGATGTCTAGTTTAAAAGTTCTGTTAATATGAATTCCTAATTAATTTTTAATAATTATAACATTAAAGTAGCATTTAAAATAATTTTTTTTTCTTTTTAACCTAGCTCCAAGTGTACCTTTGTTTTACGCATTCAAAAGAGGAAGAAATTGTAGTAAGAAGACATACTTAGTGCTTATAGCAAAATATTTTCAGATACGCAGAATTTATTTCAAAATATTTTCAGTTATTTTTAAATAGCAATAGTTGGACATATTAGAGTATTTCCTTTAACTTGTCAATACAGTTTTTTCAGGTTATTTAAAATCTATTTGGAAAAAATTGAAATTGAAATATTCAAAATGTCAACATTTCAGCAAATATTTTCAATGAAAAATAATTATTAAAAACGAGAAAACTTGACCACGTAATAATAATAATAAACAGAATATTTTCAAAAATAATTAACTTGATCTAAACGTGTTTTTACTGCGTTACCTTGTTTCTTTATCAATTAATCAAAATCTGGTTAAAACCAGTTTTAAACTATTTTTTCCCGGTTTAAAATTTTAATCCAACTTATTCAAAACAATTTTGTGCGTCAAAGTTCTACCAAACATAAAAAAAAATCATGGTCTCACAGATAAAAATTTATGAAAAATAAAAGAAAAGAAAAAAAGACTCTTTTTCAAAGATACAAAGTCTCAAAACAATGGCGCGACACAGAATATAAGAAATGTAAAAATAATTTTTAATAACATTCTGCATATTTTGAAAATAAATAAATAAATGATATATATACATGTAACTACATGCGTATGTAAATAAATATATATGCTTACACAAGTTTTAAACAATTACTAAGCTTAAATGTTTTGAAATACACACGCGACATTTAGAAAAATAGTTTAATTAACGCACTATTTTATTTTTTAAATTTCAGTTTCCCCCAATAAAATTATTATGTCTTGTTTGAAAACTTACTATGCGTGTACTTGTCATGTAATTACATAGATTATGTAGATTTAAAATGGATATTGAGCAAATTTAATTGCCTATTTAACTGTTTTCATTACCTACTCTTGCCTATTTAAAAGGAATCACATTGTTTTTAAGTTGCCAACTAACACACTTAGCAAACACAAACTGTTATGATATTTAAAATGGAATGTTCCCTGTAAACGTGGCTTTTGCCTTATAATTTCGTAATTCTTTAGCAATATTTTGATTTGAAATTCAAAAATATTGGGTTGAGAAATAATTCATGAGCGTTTTTAAAAATTTGTTTTAAACAAAAGCATTACAACAAATTATTCAATAATGTACTATCCGTTGTTGTATACAGCTTCCTTCTCTCATTCAATAAGTTTTTTGATGCTTCGGGGATAGAAATCTCCCGGTTATGACTCAAAGAATTCGTTCAGCCAAACCCTCAACTCTACACCACTGTTGGTCCGTACACCACGCAAAGCGTTCGAAAACGAATGAAATAGATAAAAATCTAACGGCACCAAGCTTGGAGAGTATGGAGAATGTAAAAAGCAAATGAGTGGAAAATGCTCAGTTTTTGTCCACTTGACATTCTATTTTGATGATCTAAAAATACACAAAAATCATTAAAATTAAGAATCAAAATACACTCGTAGAGTAAAAAATGTTGTTTCAAATAGTATGCAATATTTTGCCAATGCGTTTTATTTCTGTGTGAAATTTTAAATTTGAAAAGAAAAAGTTTATAAATTACTCCTTAACCCAATATATGAAACGCTTAAGATATTATATCCAAACATGTTAAAAAGGGTTAAAAAATATAATTTTTTAATCTTTTGTTGAAGATATAATATAATTATCTTTACATTGCCTCTTCGTCTATTAAAGTCGAAATATTGCTATTTACAGCGTAAATATGCGTTTCAAAATTTAGTTATTAGTATTAATGTATTGCATTGTAAAAGTACGATATTAAATTTCAAATCAATTTTTCTCAAAACTTATTTTTGTTTGCGCGCCATATTGAAAAAAATTAATTCAAAATATCATCATGTGAAATTTTAGGAGCTAAGTCTCTGTATTACTTTCTGCTGAATGTATTAGCCCCTTCGGGACCATAAGTGCATATATGCATCTGGGAAAGGTGCGATCGTTTTGGCACCAGTAATAAAGAAGAGTAATATTTTCCTTATTTTATTAGGGAATTTCCATAATTAAAGAAGTAAATGTAACTGTTTTTTTTTTTAAGGTGGTGCCAATCGACCAAAATTCGTGTATGGGACCTTGGGCTCAAAAAAGTTAAAAGACTATGTATCATGGAAATATTTTTTTGAATGTAGCACATTATTTGACCAATAATCTTATAAGTTTGTCGAAACTTTCTGCCGCAAGTATTTGAAGGGCAGTGGTATACTATTTATACCACTTAATTTTCATCCCCAATTGCTAAAATTGTACCAGAATTTTTAATTAAGATTTTGCTTTTAAAATGTACGGAAAGAAAAATATTTATTTATTTTCAAATCAATTTGTGTGTAAATTCTGGGGACATTCAATCATTTCAACTTTTTAGCCACATGATTACTTTGCAATATAACAGGTTAAGTAATACTAAAACTTTTGATAATAAAAGGAAAAATGAAATTTGTGTATATTCTTCAGTTAAAAACCCGTAATTTTTTTGGTATTAATATACTTAGGGAATGTTTAATAGTTTTTCATAAAGTATTCTTGAAATTATCAAATAAAATTGCTTAAAATTCCATGCCTTTTGGATGCATTAAAAAAATACTAGACATGCCTACCAGGAATCTTTAATTCTAGGGAAGTTGATAAGTGTTCTTCGAACATATTTGTATATATAGTTTTCAAGCAAACAAAATGATTTAAAAATGGATTACAAAGTTTTAAAACGTTTTAAAAATATGGAAATTAGAAATAGTTTAAAATTATTTAAAATTAGCTAAAATATATTTTAAACGATTTTCGAAGACAAAATATTCTCTTGAATTACAAACTATTATATGCGTAATGTAAAATCTACTTTTATAAATTGCATTTATAATTAAAATAATCTTTATTAAATGATCTTAATTTAGAATGCATCTAAAACACGTTACAATATATTTTTTATCAGGGTGCAACAACAGTTGCGAAATCTTATGGAAAGCACTAGAATTACTGAAGAGATTTCATTTTTTTAAGCGATTTTAACATACATATTTCTTTATTTATTTTTGGTATTATAATCTATATCTTTTATAAGCTATATCCTTTGTTTTCTGGAAAATCAATTTCTTTTTAGTAACGTTAATCTTTTTAGATTAACGTTACTAAAAAGAAATGAAATCTCTTCAGTAATTCTAGTGCTTTCCATAAGATTTCGCAACTGTTGTTGCACCCCGATAAAAAATTTCTTATATTGTAGAATTACAGACGCGTAACTACTGCAATTTACTATAGCTTTATTTCTTGCGAAACAATCGATTTATAGTTTAACTACTGTCAAATAATCCTTTACAGTTTTCTGTTGCTAATTAATTTGTTATTAATAATTTAGAGTTTTTTGTTGCTATTACTTTCGTATTAATCATTTACAGTTTTCTATGGCTAATTACTTTGTTATTAATCATTTACAATTTTCTGTTGCTAATTATTTTGTTATTAATCATTTACAGTTAGGAATAAAGTCATATATGATTTTTTTTTAAAATCTGCTATGTTTTTCTAAATTGATTTTCTGAAACTATTTAAATTTTAAACATTATATATATTTATATACATCTTCGTTGCTAATGTGAAGAATATAAATTTCTTATAGAGCAAAAATCCAAACATCCGAATTCCAGTCATCCGGATCACCGAATACTCGGATTAATATTAGAATAAACAGCACACATTCAAAAAAGAAAACAAAATGTATTGAAATTAGAACTTCGTGTATTCTGTCGTAAAAATGTAATTTCGTCGAAATTCTTATTCAAAACAATATTAAAATTTATTTTTAATTGGAATTTTTTAAGTCTATATTTGGATCATTCGAAATTGGTATTTCGTCAATTTCAAAGAAACTACATTGATTTATTCTGGTAGTCTGAAAAAAAAAAATTAAGAATTCAATTATATTTGAAACTGTAATGGAACTTTTAAGTGAAAAGCGGGCAGTTTTGAATTTTGTTAACATATGTGGAAAGACTAAAAAAAAAATGATCGAAAAAAAAAATCACGCATTTATTGGATTTCCCACTGTGGCCAAAATAATGATCTCTTTGAACATGTTCAACTGACAGCTCTAAATGTATGTAAGTAATATGCTGTATTTATTTTTTTTTTATTGTTTGTCATAAAATTGGTTGTTACATTCAATATAGTACCTATATTTTTATTATATAAAAGCGATTTTTGGGATCCAGAATATATTACTCCGGATAACCAGAGTTTCAGTGTATTTATCTCGGCATTTAAAGATGTTGTTTTATTTAATGAAGTAGTGCATTGTATTAACTCGTCGGATTTTTTTTTTTTTTTTTTTTTTTTTTTTTTTAACAACAGTTTAAACGTCAAATCACTTGTATTCTTACACTGCTATTTGTGCGAAAGTCGCGAAATAACTTTCATTATTACATACAAAAAATCCTAATTCAGATTTTTAGTACTTGATATTTTTATTGTTATGTAATCGTGATAGATATTTTGACATGCAGTTAAAGGATAAAAAAGATAATAATCAAGTAGCAATTAACTGTTCCAAAACTGGTTCTAAACTTTCATTTTATGTGATTTTTATGTTAGATATATTGCTTTTATGGGTTAATTAAAAACGTTTCAATTACTTGGCATATAATTTGAACTATCCGAGACCTATGCAAAGTGGTGTGTGGAAATTATTTCACGACATGTAAAAATGCTGTTTGGCACATTGAAATGGCATCTATTATCCTCCTCGGTTCTGAAGTATCACATGTGATAATTAAAATCAATTAAATCATTTAATTATCCGAACCGAAGAGGATATAAACTATTTGGTTTTTTTACATTCTTACTTTACTTCTATATAGTTGAATGTTTTTGACTTTGGATAAAAACAATAAATGACAGCAATGATGCTTATTTCCTCATAAAATAAGTGTAATTATCATCTGAGTTTGCAAAATGCATTTCAGACAGTGTGTCCAAGAAAGTAAGACATTTTCATAATTAACTTAAAAGCTTTACAATAAAAATGTTGAGTATTTGTAGATCATTCAATTAATTAAAGGCCTTCAATTTGTTACGGCGTAATTTAGGTTATCAATAATTAAATCGATATTTTAAGGGTGTTAATAAGTTTAGTTCTCTATTTGTGAACCTAATTACCAGGCTCCTAATGTATCAATTTCAGAAAAGGGCTCCTTCTGTCATCTATGGTGTCTTTTTGTTTGTGCAAAATCGATGAATGTGTATTCGCAGTATTATTTTATCTTCGGGTCTGAAGAGGAGAAATTAAAATATGCCCGTCCGTTGTATTTTACAACTCCTCCTCCTAGAATATGGATGACCCAGGTTGTTCGGTGGATCAGAGCGCGGCCATCGACATACAAGGCCAGTTCTTGACTTTTAAAACGTCACACCCAGTAGATCATCTTTACACGGCTATTGGCACAAAACGATGGGCGATTTCTTGCGCCGCTTTGTATCAATCAGCATGTAAAGATGATCCACTCCATGTGACGTTTCAAACGTCATGAACTGACCTTGTATGTCGTTGGTCGCGATCTGAGGATGTCGTATAAACTCTCAGAATTTAAAATTTAAATTAGTTTTCGAGGTATTAATATTTTTTAGCTTTTCAATGACATTTTTGTAAATGTAGCAACTAAATCACTACATTTTTGTGGATAAAACAGAAAAAAGAAGGGAAATTACACGGAATATATTTTTATTGACATAATTATTGCACTAAAATTGAAAACAAAATTTATTTTCAATTTAAATATATGGTAAAAAAAATGAATAACTTATATTCTAAAGAAAATCTTTCGGAAATAAAATTATATTTTTACATATTCAAGCTTCATGAATAGGTTTATTCTCTAAAACCAAAAATCGTCTGTCGAATTACTGACTTTTAAAAATGCTTACATCATAGACTTTATTTTAGTTTTACATTCAACCAAGAGGAAGATTTAAGCTCCTTGCATTTAGTTGTATAATTATTGCCTCATATTCACAAGAATTGTATTTAAAGAAAAATCGCATGTTACTTTAAATTAATTATTTTTTAAAGATGGCGGTTAAAATATTTCATACGAGCGCTGAAGATAAAAAGTTTTATCGGGTCAAAATGACATACATGTTTTGTTGTAAAACATTTATTTTAATTGAAAAAGCTGAAATATTTTTTTACGTTCATCAAAATGGCGTTATTAGCATTTTACGAGCTCCGAAATCAGAAACCAATTCTAATTCTCTAATGTACGTTTTACAAATACCGTTTTGCCTCAAAAATCGCGTAAAATATAATCTTCGCAATTTCTATTTAACCTACATTCTAAATATGGTTTCTCACTTGAAAAAAATTTACTTAATAAAATTAATGTTAATGAATATTTTGTAAGTTTGCCCCAATATTGGATTTCTTTTGCAGATCTCATGTGTTTTGAATGTAACACATCGGGTTCCCATGCATCTAATCGATTATATTAAAATCTGACAACATGTTTGTATTTCAAAACTACCAGTCCTGGAATATGGAGCGTAGGACGATGAAATTAACATAAGTTATCCGCATATATCCAAGGATGTTATATAAGCTCTCAGAATTTTAAAATTTGATTTAGTTACCGAAAAATTAATTCTTTTTGTAAGTTTGAAAGAAGTTTTTCTAACGATGGCAACTAAATTACTTTATTTTAATGGATAAAAGAGGGAAAAGGTGGAAATAAAACTGATTATTATATTTGGATAAACTTCATTATCCCCTTAAAATGTAAAAGAGAAATTATATTCAATTTGAATAAATGGTGGAAAACATCTCGATTAAATTAAAATTTCCAAGTAAATTCGAAGAAATAAAAACACATTTTCACATATTGAAGCTTCATGAATCAATTTATTTTGCAGCACCAAAAATTGTCTGTCAACCTATTATCCTTTGGATGGAAATCATTACATCGTAAGTTTTTCCAGCTTTACATTCAACGAAAGAGGAAGGTTTAAGTTCCTTGCATTTAGATGAACAATTTTTGTCCCTCTATTCAGAAGAATTGAATTAGCATACACTATTCAATTATGTTTGAAAGGTGGCTGTTAAAACGATTCACAAGGGCGCTAAAAGTACAATAGTTTAGCTAGTAAAAGTGACATTTTTTTTTTTAATTTAAGCATTTGCTTTTAATTCAAAACACGATATTTTTTATAAGCTCGTCAAAGTGTCTTCATTTTTTTTCCCAGCTCCGATATTATAAACCAAATCTTACAAGAACAATATACTTTTGACAAATAATTTTTTGCATCAAAAATCACAATACCTGCAAAATGTAATTTTCGCAATTTTTGTTTAACCTACATTGTAAGTAATGATTACGTACTCAAAATTTAGTATTTAATAAAATTAATCTTATATATTTTATCCTAAATGTAGAATAATATTGGATTTGTTTTTCCCTCAAAGAAATATTAAGATCTCATGAAAAGTAAATGCAACAAATCGGGATGCCACCCAGCTAGTATCATCTTATTTTGTCAAATGTACTTTTTTGGGACAATTTAAGTGTGAAAACACTTATTTTCTTGCACTCCTATTTCAATCACAATCACGAAATAATTTTCTCCATTACATAAAAATAAATAAATAAATAAATACATAAATCCTAATTCAGATTTCAAATTTTATGTTAAGGTGATGGTGGTACATCTTTTGACATGCAGTTAATTGCTAGTTGATTACTACTTTTTTATCTTTTAAAGGTGTTTTCAAATCCAAAAGGGCCTCACCAGTGGCCGAGAGGTTCTGCTCTCGAAGCTGGTAGACGGGAGGTGCTGGGTTCGATCCCAATCGCGCCCGTTGGCCTAATCGTTCGGAGTTTTCGTGGTTTTCTTCGAGCCGTGGATCTTCCATGGGTTAATACGGATTAGGTTCCCTTAGAAAGACCCCCACGGAGGGCACTCCCCCCGGGCCCATATCCCTCGTGTAGATAATTGGCCGTCAAAAATCAACCCAACACTCAAATCCAAAAGGGCAACTTTCTGACATAAGTTTTAATTTATTTTTGTTCGAAAATGCATGAAACAAGCTGGTGTTGTTGTTCAGAAACTATGTTTTTGAGCTGTTTTTTCCATTTTTTTGCAAACGCAATAGATCTTTCAGAAAATAATGTCAAAGTGAGCGTTTTGAACCGAATTTCCGAGCGAAGGAAGAAAGAGACTCAAGAGCGGGCGAAAAACGTGTTTGTCACGTGGTCAAAATTCCTTATAACTCAATAGGTAATTGATTGATCAAAAAATAGAAAAAACAGTTGAATTCCAAATCGCTTCCATGGCCAGGCTTTTCAATTTTATACCTTTCCGTTAAAAAAAGAATTTATAAATGTGTCAAAACGTTTTGCGCTTGTTGAGCAGAGCAATTAAGAACAGCCTTCAGTGCTTCAAGCTCCAGAAATGGATTCAAACTTTAATTTTATGAGTTTTTATGTCAAATATATTGCTTTTATGGGTAAATTAAAAACGTTTAAACTACTTGGCGTTTAATTTTAACTATCCGAGATCTTTTATGCAAGCGTGGGTGAAAATTATTTCATGATTGTTGCTTAAAATAGTGCCTTTTTATTTAAAAGCAGCATTTTGAAGTATATATTAGAATTTTGAAATTCCCCTCCTGCTATTTTCATATCCTTAAGTAATTTTTATTGAAATATCTACGTTCGCTTTCGCGTGCATGCGCATTTGCACACATACTGGACTGCATCTTATTTGCGTAATGCTTGAAAGACTGTTGCAATCGTTGCGCAACGCCAGAAGCTTTTCTTTCCACTACCTTTTAATCTTTGATAGCAATTTTTAATCATATTTCCTTACATACACGCTTGTTCTCAGAAGTAGCTTCTGTTAATGTATGGTGCTTTAATACTGGAAAGTGCCATCATCATTGAACGATGGCCGAGCTTTCAATTTTCCATGTAAATTTATATTTTCTTTTCTTAATACTTATTCATTCATTATTAAGAATACATTGAAAATGGCACAAGGAATTTACATGATAAATTATTTTCTGTAATGAATGGACAATACGTATTTTTTTAGCTCTTTTTATATCTCATTTAATACTTAATACATATTTTTTCTGTCTATTATACCTATTATTTTATGGCATAATAGGTGATTGCTGCTTAGCCCTTTAATGCATAATTTTTTATTTTGTCCGGAAAGCATTATAGTTCAGTCTATTTTTGTTAATTATCCACTAGAAAAATAGTGAAAAAATTTATTTATGTTTCTGTTGGACATAATTTCATAATTCCACTCCTGAGTTACATTAACAAAAATTGCTCAAAAAATGATAATTTTAAATTATATACTTATTTTAAAGTGTTTATGGCAAAAAAAGATAACGTAACTCCTGAGTTACACTAAGTATTTAAGAGATAAAGCGCGGCATTGTCGTGTTCGAATACACATTTTTATTTATTATAATGAATGATTTCTAATTTAATTAAAATTTAAGCTCAAGTTTCGTGCGTTTTAAAAGAAAAAGAAAAAAAAAAACGGCAACAAAACTACACCTAACAATTGAAGAGTGCAATACAAAAAGGAGGCAGTTCCATTTTTAAAATTTTTTCAAGAGCCAGTAAAAGTTGCATCTTTCTTCCACTAAACTGATAAAAGGAATTTAAATATATCTCTTATAGCACAATCAATCGATAGAGTGTCTTTTTGGTGCTGTTTTCCACATTAAAAGAAAAAATTGCACAAAAGTGGAGTTGTCCCCTTAAATATCTGAATCTTCAATTAATAAAATGTAAAGTGGGCCATTATCAAGATAGAACCCACATTTTCATTACTTATAATGAATCATTTCCATTTAATCAAAAGTTCAAACGCATGTGTCCTTCATTAATTAAACAAGAAAGAAAAACCATGCATCAAGCACAGATTATAAAACACTTTCCAACGCTTCCAGTATTCTTTAGCGAAACTTCGCTGTTTAATAAGGTAAAGAAATATCTAAGTAACCATTTTAGAAAAGGAATAACACATTTGAAAACCACATTTTAGCAACTACCGTCCATAGCCGTTCAATTCTTTTGTACAACCCTGTGTTTATTCTACAGATTTGTATATATTCTACATAGTATGGCAAAACTTAGTTTAGTAAGAAAATGCATAATAGGTTGAAAATTCACCTTCAGCAATTGCTACAAATATACGGAAACATACTTGAATTCTTTTGTACAGACCCGTATATTACCAACAGATTTTTATTTGCGGCACCTATTAGGTTAAAATTTAATTGAGGCTAAAACATAAAACTACTGAAATCACACTTCCAGACATTATCATCCTTACGAGGCCATGTATCCAGTTATTTGCGTGACCCCGTATATGATTTTACATATATTATACAAACATATCTTAGTATACTAAGTATAAGTTCAACTTAAAAATACATAACTCAATTAAAAACCGCCCTTAAGCCATTCACGCTGATATACTGCAATGTTTACAAATTCTTTTATGTAGCCCTGCATATAATCTATACCATATATACACACCCCATAGTACTCAAAAATTTATTTAAATACGCATACCATAAAGGAAATCACATTTCCAGCAATTATCGTTAATAGACAGTACTTCAGATACAGTTCTGTATCCAAATCTTTTTTGTGTCCCTGTAAATGAACGATAATTGCTATGAAGATCATGTTATACAATAATATCTTGTAGTAAGCCTCAGTAATGTATATCGATTTCATTATATTTGAAATAGTGTAACAGAACCAAAACACGCTGCAAACAGTTTTTCCCTGTAGACCATTATGTATCGGCTTTCTTTTGTTCAGCCCTGTAAATAAATAAATTCTTTGCACCCCATGTTCTACAGAATGCATGTCCTAGTGCACTTCATAAATGCATATCAGTTTCATTATATTTGAAATTGTCTAACATCATTAAAATAAACTTGAAACGATTTTTTCAGATTGACCGTGATGTAACGGAATACTTTTGACCGTCCCTGTAAATGAAGTATAAATGCTGCACTCTTCATTTTCAATAGAGAATTGTGCGTCAGTAATAACGTCAGTAATATAAAAAAATTCAGTGCGATCAGAGTATATTTACAAGAGTTAGAGCTCGGCCAGACGACCAGACAAATCGAAATCCTAAACATTTTTCAACTATGTTGGAAAGGGATAAAAACAGGCAACAAAGTTACACCAAAAATTTAGCAAAGCCGCGAGTTTTATACTGGTCATTCTACAGAAAAAGTTACTTTTTGAGCGCATAAATTTCAATAGAAAAAATTAAACCAAAAATTTAATATTAATATTCATAATTCGTCTTTCACCTCATTCGAGATTTATATAGGTGGTTGTACAATCGTGGGAAAAAAAGTAAACACCCCTACTAACTCTGCAACTAATCATAATAGAAGAAAGTTACCGGTACCGAACGATTGGAAATAAAGTCTTCGCTTAAATGCTGTATATAAAATTTGCTTAGAGAGGTTCCATCTACAAATCAAAACCAGACGAAGCATTGTTTTTCCAGTGGCAACACCCAATTTTGACAATATATTCTAAATCTTTGGTTCAAACTATGCCTAGAAACAAAATTTCAAGTGATTCGGATGATAAGTTTTTGAATTATAAACATTCAAAATTTAGAGCTTCTAATGTTAAATTACATTTTCATATTTCCTGAAATTGTAATCCTAATGTGATATTTTTTTCTGTTGTTATAATACTAAAAAACCCAAACATAAATACACTGAAAATGTCATTTTAAGAATTTAATAATATGAGTTATGAAATTAATATTAAAAAAAAATATGAACCTATAAACATGAAAAATATACCTACAATCTTTTTTGATAGATTTATATTATGTCCTGCTTTATGCAAAATCTAAAATCTAAATTTTTATTCCAAATAGTTTTCGAATTATGATTAAAAAACGTCAAAATAGTGGTTTAAGAGGTCGTCCATGATTTGCAGAAAAGCATAATTTGAAAAAAAGAAAAAATATATATATTTTACTCATTTTATTGAAACATTTGGGCTGGCAGTAGTCGAAACATATTAAGGGAATGAAATGGTCATATTGGCAAGAAATAATATATTAATAGAAGTGACATAGTCATTTTGTAGCATTTCAATAATCGAGTACCGAACTTCAATTTGCATACAACCTATAAAATAGTCTCATTTTAAAATAATTAATTTCACCTAAACTAATCGTACGAATTTCGTGAAAATTTGTTTTAAGACTAATTGAAGGGTGTAGAATTTATTTATGGTGTCAAACTTGGATATTGCCTAAGAAAAACACAAAGTTTATGTTCGTTTTGATACGTAGATGATCCCCTAAGAAAATTTTATCTACGTCATTTACAAGTAGACTTTATTTCCAATCGTTTGCTACCAGTAACTTTCTTCTACAATAATTTGTTGCAGAGTTAGTAGGGGGTGTTTACTTTTCTTTTCCACGACTGTACAAGTCTTCTCATTACTTCTTCAAAATACTTAGCCAAAATCAGTTCGTGAACGGTAATCAATGAGCAACAGGAAGTTTAATATTTCTTCATATTTTACAGGACTAAAAGTTTGTTTTTTTCCCTTAATTATAGCTGTTAGATTTTAAGTGAAACCTAAAATCACTAACTTTCAAAATATATTTGCATTTTTTTTTAATGATTTTTCTTCTGAAGAACGACATTTCTTTTTTTGCCTGTTGTTAATAAATAATACTGTTTGCAGTTTATGATCTGAAGAGAAAGACATACTCCTGATGGCATAGTTAGAGTTGTTAAACTGTGAATAGTCATCAATGATACTTAAACAAAGACTAACTCCACTTCTCTATTGGTTCCTAGTCAGCCCAGTTGTCACAAAATGTGAAGCTCAGGTCCAAGTTCATGGGTTCAATAATAGCACTGTTCGATAGTAGACTGTGCAAGGTTTCAGGATTTTTCTTGTACGATAATGGTAATTTGTGTCACTTTCAATCCAAAAAGTCCTCCTTGAAGGCATATAGCACTAGTCAAAAACTGGTCGATGCTTAAAAAAATCCATCCATCCATTCATTCTCTATTAATAAAAATGTACTCATAGTAGGAAATAAGAAAGCGGTTATTAAGATAACGAAACACTTATCACTAGTTTGACCATAAAAAAAACTAAATTTAAATATTAGATTCTTAATTTTGATGAGCCTTCTAAGCAAAGGTCTTTCAGACTTTTCTCATAGGTTTCTGCTTTTGAGAAATTGTAAAGGCTTTTTTGTACTTGTCAAAAATGTGAATCATAATTTTGTGAATCTGAAATTATTATTATATTTAAGTTCCTGTTAAGACATTTTTAGCAAGACCCCTTTCTCCCCCCCTCTTTCTCTTATATATATTTCCCTCGATTAGTGCAGTTAATTATTCCTGCTATATTACTACAATAATCGAAACATACTTTGCAGGGGAAAAACTGCAATAAATCAACACCCAACTTTCCCCAAAGCCCAATGTAAAAATGTACTATGATTTTAAAAAGCAGAAAACCAACGTTTAAAAATGCACAAATAATACGTAAAAAGTAGCAAACAGCTGTTTCGAATCTACTAGAGAGATTCTTTTTCAGTACAAGATGGAGCAAGGCACAGCGTGCTAGATAAGGCAAGACTGGGCTTTTTCTAGCACGCTGTGCCGTGCTCTATCTTGCACTGAAGAAGAATCTTGGTAGTAGATTCGAAACAGCTATTTGTTGCTTTTTACATACTATTTGTGCATTTTTAAACGTTGGTTTTCTGCTTTTTAACATTCTTGTACATTCTTTGATTGGCTTTATTTGCTATTTTTATGTACTATGATATTGTTTTCGTTGTATTACTGTTAGAAATAAAAAAGCACAACTTGATTTGAAATTTAAGGAAGAGTTCATAATTTTCATGAATTTCTATTAACATAAACATGTGAGCTGATTTGACAAATAATAATAAAGAAATATTGACACGTCGATTTAAATTTTAATTCTGCATTACTAAAATTCTTTTAGGTTATTTATGTTAGCTTAATTACCGTTAGGTTTTTTTTTAAATATTTTACATAATTTGATTTAAAGTGTATTGTAATACAATTTGATTACTTTAAACTTACAAACTAATTTATTTAAGCGAAAACCTATCAATTGCCGATTGCATAGTTTTTTAAATCTTCTTTTGAGATACATCTTGCGGTAACACCAAATTTAATTTTCTAATCCTCGGCGTACTTGCATAATTCCACGGATGTCTGGGGAATTCTAATTTTTAAAAAGTTTCTTAGAATTCATTAATAATATTTTTTTTCGGCATTTTCTACAAATTTCATTTTCAAAAATTGAACACTATCTTGCTGATAAGAAACTGTTACCTATTTCGTGCTTTGCGCATTAATAAAATTTTCCCCCGCACTAATCGAGGGAGCATATCAAAAAGTTTATCGCACTAACCAAGGTATACCTGTATATATATATACAGGTTGTTTTTACGATCATGGGACACACTTTAAGGGAAGGTAAAGTACACATAAAGAAGCAATTTTGGTATAGTAATGTGGGGTAGGAATTGAAAAGCTTTGGCGAAAAACAAGAAATGCA
Organism: Maratus speciosus; assembly: GCA_963932465.1. NCBI lineage: Eukaryota > Metazoa > Arthropoda > Arachnida > Araneae > Salticidae > Maratus > Maratus speciosus. The sequence continues at coordinate 480,652,067 of OZ010787.1, forward strand.
GAGGAAATGAAAACAAGTGTTTTATTGACATAACAATTACAGTCAGGACTCAAATGTGCCACCATCAATATCGATACATACCTGGCAGTGTCTAGCAGGTGACTGGTGCAACCCTTTGAAGGTTCCAGATGTCTCATCTATGAGACACCAGTTGATTCTGATGAGGACCTCATTGCAAGACTTTCAGTAGTTGCTGAAAATGTTCGTGAAACATTTTGAATCTCCGAAAAGATACGCCAATCACTTGCTAGACGCTGCCAGTGGCACATTTGAGCACTTACTGTAATTGTTATGTCAATAAAACACTTGTTTTCATTTCCTCTGCATTTCTTGATTTCCTCCAAAACTTTTCATTTCCAACCCTCATTGCTATACCAGAATTGCTTCTTTGTGTGTACTTTACCTTTCCTTAAAGTTTGTCCCATCATCGTAGAAACACTCTGTATATATTATACAAATTTATATCCAGATACTAGTTTCTTTGACGACATTAAAAGTTTATGACAGGTCTGATTTTAATTTAAACTGATTAATTTTGTGAAGGGTTCAATTTGGAGATGGAAAAGTTTTTAGAAAGGCCTGCTTCAAAGACAAAGCATTTTAGGAAGGGTACTGTTTTAGGATGAAAAAAAATTGTGAGGTTTTTTTAGACCCAAATTCTTCCGAAACAGATCTCTAAAAAAATCATTTTAATTTTTTTAACTCCCTGAAAAATGTGGAAAAATAGAGAAAATGCATTTTATGGTTTTTAATTATACATATGTACATAATTCTGTTATTATAATATATATATATACTAGGGTGCTCTGCCCCCTGCAAGCTACGCTCGCCAACCCCTGTTCAGACCCCACAGAATCTAAAAACACGCTAATCTGATGGGTTTTAAAAATATTAGTGAAGATTGAATTATACTGAAAAAAGCTGTGCAGATCTCCCTGTAAACGGGTTTCCATTCAATTCCCTTTGATTGCAAAAATTTAAGGGCGAATCAGTTGCTGTTAAGATATCCAATGGTTATTTTCGTTTTCGTTAAAGAGGATCAGTTAAGCATTTGAAAATAAGCTAAAATAAAATAAATTAAGTATACAGAGTCTTTGTCTCCCGGTATTTTAAAACAATGTCTATAACAATAGCCTAAGTCATGTGACTATCATCAAGAGTTCGAGGCGGACCACTTCGCTTTTTATTCTCTAGGTGCCATTTTGGTACTTTAATGTTAGCCATTAACAGGTGATAAGTCGCCAAATATTATTCTATCGCCATCATTTCATCTATATTATAATAGTTCAAGTCATCAACTGCCATAAACAAATACGGTCTGATCCCTTCGCCGTTCATATGAAAGTTTGGCACAGATGTCATATACGTCCCATATTGGCGCGATTTTTTAACGACGCCAATTTGGGGAACGCATCAACAGCATAAACAACAACATCCGGCTTACCATATCAAGCAAAATAACGATACTTTGGCGCCAGTTAAGTGCCAGTTCCGTATATGACATTGGCGTCAGAAAAAAATCGCGCCAATATGGGACCGTAAATTTTCCATTTTGATTAAAAAATCAAAATTTTTTTTTCGAATAAAACTGCATAAAATTTGCCATGGTTGCAAAGAATTCTTGGTACTGTTACGCTAGCCGGATGCAAATCTCGCCAATAGCTTTTTTTCAACTCGCCAGTTAGCATTTTTTTTTTCGAGTGGTAATATTTGGCCAGATGTCATATACGCACAGCAGGTTTGGCGTGATTTTTTTTTTTTTTTTACGAAAATTTGGCGAAAACCTCGTTTTCAAATACCAGTTACATATGCATTTTTGGTATTACTTAGTTATTTCGTCGACCAAATATCTATCGCCAAACTATAAGATTAAATGCCAATAATGGTTGATCGTAAATGTCACATTCACTTGACTTTAAGCAAGTTACACGTGTTTACGTCATCAAGTGATTTTTATTTCGACTTTTTATTTGTATATTTATTAATGTTATACTAATTTATTTTTTCTTTCGTTATTTAAAATAAAAATTACGTCAATTTGTATAATTTGGCGAGTGTTTTGGCGATTTATGTAATTTGGCAAAATTGGTCGACGTAATAACTAAGTAGTACCGTATTTTTTAATTATTTTCTATTATTTTCTAAAGGAAATATAAAAAAATAATTAATAATTATAGAAAAAATAATTTATATAATTTATAAAAAGAAATAAAAGTAAATAAACATTTATTATCAAATAAACAACAATAGCCGGGTTACCATGTCAACCTTTCCTGAAATATGAAAAAAAAAATATCTGTATGACTAAAATTTGAGTTGCCATCATTAGAAAAATGTATATAAAATTAGAAAAAAATTAATATTTCGAAAACTAATTCGAATTTGAAAATTCTAATACCAGTTTTGAGATCTGCGGATCAATGCTGATTTCTGGTGTTAATTTCATCGCAAAGTATTTCATATTTTAGGAGAAATCGCTTGAAACATAACCAGTTACTAAATCAGTCGATTCATATATCCGTTTCATAAATTCGTTTCATATATCCGCTTCATAAATTCGTTTCATTAGGATTTTATATATATAGGGTAGATATTTGTATATTTATTAATGTTATACTAATTTATTTGTTCTTTCGTTATTTAAAATAAAAATTATGTCAATTTGTATAATTTGGCGAGTGTTTTGGCGATTTATGTAATTTGGCGAAATTGGTCGACGTAATAACTAAATAGTACCGTATTTTTTAATTATTTTCTATTATTTTCTAAAGGAAATATAAAAAAATAATTAATAATTATAGAACAAAATAATTTATATATTTTATAAAAAGAAATAAAAGTAAATATACATTTATTATCAAATAAACAACAATAGCCGGGTTACCATGTCAACCTTTTCTGAAATATGAAAAAAAAATATCTGTTTGACTAAAATTTGAGTTGCCATCATTAGAAAAATGTATATAAAATTAGAAAAAAATTGATATTTCGAAAACTAATTCGAATTTAAAAATTCTAATACCAGTTTTGAGATCTGCGGATCAAAGCTGATTTCTGGTGTTAATTTCATCGCAAAGTATTTCATATTTTAGGAGAAATCGCTTGAAACATAATCAGTTACTAAATCAGTCGATTCATATATCCGTTTCATAAATTCGTTTCATATATCCGCTTCATAAATTCGTTTCATTAGGATTTTATATATATAGGGTAGATATTTGTATATTTATTAATGTTATACTAATTTATTTGTTCTTTCGTTATTTAAAATAAAAATTATGTCAATTTGTATAATTTGGCGAGTGTTTTGGCGACTTGAAACGTAATCATTTGTTTAATCAGTCGATTCATATATCCGTTTCATAAATTCGTCTCATATATCCGTTTCATAAATTCGTTTCATATATCCGTTTCATAAATTCGTTTCATTAGGATTTTATATATATAGGGTAGATATAATCTATATTCTATATATTATATTTACTGTAATTCATTCACGTTTACTGGTAAAGTTCATCTATTCATGTTAATTGAAAATTTTATGAGTTATGAAATGAATAATTAATAATTGAGTCTATTTAAATTTCAATTAATTAAATTTTATGATGCATTTCAATTATGAATTTCTTTATTTATAAATTGATATTTAATTATAGATGTATTATTATTAATGTGGGTTTCTAAATAAATTCACTTAATGATTAAATAAATCGATATCAGGCTAGAGTAACGCAATGAACGCAATAAAAGAACTTTATTAGAATAATACTTTTGTTCCTCGTTTAATTATTAAAAAGCAAAAAACCACTTCATCTTCGTAAGACTCAAATAACACAATCGGAAATGCTTATATTTTTCAGAAGCGACGTCACGCAATCAGAGCATTAGTGAAGCATTAATTAGTGATCATAAGAAAAATTGTGTATAACTGTCACATATTGGTAAATCGAATGTTTTCGTTAGAAAAAGTATTGGAAAATGATTCATTTTTAGTAGATAAATTCTTAACCCTAGAACTGCTCAGTATCTGTACATAACATGAACTGCACTCTGGGGTTTAGTACACCCCAAGATTTTAAATCTATGCCGTTTGAATAACTTTTGACATTTTAGATATCTTTTTTTAAATTCACATATAAAAAGCTTGATAAAAAGGAACATTACTTGTATAAAATATCTGTTTTACTTCGTAAAAAATGCAATTAAATAATACTTTTTTTAATCAATGTATCTGTAATGAAAAAAAAATAACATTTATTGTGGGTATATTTTTAATTTTTATTGTATATTTTTTAATAAGTAGTATGGGAAATGCATGAAAAATTCCCCGAAGTAAAATTTAAAGGGTAACATATTTTTCACAAGGATTGAAAATCGTAATTTTTAACAAGTTTTTATCAGCCTCAAAATAAATTTTGGGTTTAAAAACCTACAAATGAACAGTATACAACTATTAAAGGTAAAAAACATATTCTATTCTAAGCAAAATCTGTGTTTTGATGCATTTTCATACACACCCATAAGAAGGAAATCTAACACATTACATGCCTAGCGTGCAAGCAGTGCATTCTATGGATATATAACCTTGGCAACGCGGTCTTTTGCATTTAATTCAAATATATATACAGAGTGGTTCAAAAGGTCATGTCCAAACGACACACGTGGATGTGTCAGGTCATGAAGAGCAAGGATTACACAGGAACTGGGGGTCGGAAACGCGATCGTGACGGTGAAATTGCATCGTGACCGTGACTCAAAGAAAAGATAACAAACGGTGTAAAAATACCTTTATTTTACAAAAAACGTAATCGAAGTACAAAATAAAAATGGAAAATGTTACAACTCCTAACAAGTGCTTTTAAATGTGCCCCATTAGCTGTGATGCATGCTTCACATCGGCGCGTTTCAATTGGCCACCTTGACACGTGTCGCCGCTTCAGTTATCCGTGCCATGAGGTCCATGGCCAATGTCTCATATATCAGAGACTTAAGATATCCCCAGAGGTAGAAATCTAGGGAGGTTAGGTCCGGGGATGGCGGTGGTCACGGTACAAGGCCGATTGGAACCTGTTCGCGATACCATGCGCGCCGATGTGAAACATGCATAATGGCAAATGTAGCACATGAGTTGTAACATTTTTCATTTGCGTTTTGCACTTCGATTAAGTTTTTTGTGAAATAAATGTCTTTTTACACAGTTTGTTATCTTTTCTTTGCTTCACGGTCACGATACAATTGCATCGTCATTTTTCCGACTCCCAGTTCCTATGTAATTCCTGCTCCTCTTGACCTGACACACTCGCACATGCCATTTGGACATGACCTTTTGAACTCCCTGTATATAATAAATCTTAATCGCGAGAGCAATAAGCAGAGCATCTTTGCTTTTATAGCTTGTATAATGAATACATGTAACAGCATCTCTTCAATTTCTCGTTTCTTTTTTTTTTTTTTTTTTTTTTTTTTTTTTTTTTTTTTAATCTTGCTATTGCCCAGTACAGTATATAATTTCGGTATCATCAATAACTTTCTTTTCATTATTCGAAATTTGATTTGTATTCATAGTATCTTTATCTGATCTCTCTAGTCCATCATCGATGCCAATTTCCGAGTCATTCGACGAATCATTTGGCAGTTCTGGAAATTTATCAGCTAACATTTGTTGTCGTATCGCTTAAGCTTAAGAAGTGATGCGAGAAAAAGCACTTCTTACCTGTGATGACGTTACTCTAATTTCTGTAGGTTTATTGATTAAAAACTTGTGTAATATGTAGTTTATTATAATAAAATTTCTAACAAATGTGATAAAGTTTACAATAAAAGAAATTGGCCAACATTTACATTAATTTCATATTGGGGTTAGGTAAACCCAAACGTTTCTAATAATGCAAATTTTAAAGAACTAAATACACGATTTAGGGATTTTAGGTTATAAATTTTCTTTCCATAATCCCTTCTCCTATTGCAATCCAAATAAATACGCTATCCTGAAAAACCATCAAAAGGCAGGGTTGTGAAAATCACCTGGTGTGTGGCATAGCACAGTGCGGAGTTCTAGGGTTCAAAATATTATAATTGACTTAATTAAAATATAGCTTATTTAAAATATAGTTGAAAATTGTTAAAAAAATTATATTAAAATTTTAACTGGTAATTAAAATTTCAACTATTAGACCTTTTTATTAATACTACAATTATTTTGATTTTTTTCAGATTTTATTATATTTTAATCAGGAAGAATATAACTAATATAGTTTGGAGTTCAAGGAAAAATAGACTATAATAGCTAACCTTTAAAGTAACGAAGAAATGTTAACAATACTTTCTCAAAGAAAGCTTAAAATTATAAAACTTTTCATTCAGAAAATTTTTTAAAACTCAGAGTTTCTGCAACTGTATTAAAAAAAAATGCGGGAATCAACATTCATCAGTCTTTATCAAACTAAATGACTTTTTTTACCCAGTTGTGAGCCAAACAGCATTGAAGACACCTTTTAGTCAAAAATTATTTGGAATGCTAGAGTGAGGTATCCTACAAGAAATCGATCAGTATTTTCATTGCAAAATAGAAATAAAAAGCTCCTACAACCAAATTTTCCAGTTCAATCAATCAGGGGAAAGTCAACGCCATTCCAGAGTGGCAGATTCATTAAAATAAATGATGGGGAACAGCATTAAAAAGTAATTATTTTTAACGCTTTAATATAACCTTTTGAAACGGATCCGTCTTAAAGTATTTCCCATCTTAACAAAATATATTTTCTGTAAAAAATGTATAGTATAATGTCTGTAATGTTCTTTTTGACAAATTTATATACATAGTTCTTTTATTTTATTAAAAAAAGCAGAATAAATAAATATATAAAACAGTATGTATGACTTGTAGATCTGAATCTTATTTTTAAACAATTTTTGTTTTAACAAGTAGCTCGCTACTTTTGATAACCAATTTTAGGAAAATTTTACAATTTATTTTTAATAACTTATTTAAAAGACAGTACAATTAGCTATCCAAAATATTGTAATTTTTTACGATCATTGGAAGTGTAGCTGTAGCTGTTTTTGTTTTAGCTCTCAAACCGAAAGTGTGTGTTTATAAGTAACAGGACATTGTTAAGGACCTCAAGAAAGAAAAGAATTTCTATTATTGAGATTAAGAAAGGTACGATATAATAATCTTGAGAATTTTAAGAATTTGAGGTGAATATTTCTAATAGATTTTCAGGAAATAAAAACTTTAATCGCGTTTTTTGAAAACATGATTTTCAGTAGCAATCGGTTACAAAAATAAGTTCTATCTTCAAAAATTATGGTTATACTTATAACGAAACAGATCGCTTTCGATTTGTGCGATGTTGTGAGTATAATGAATGATAAATTTAAGTATCCAAGGATGCTATTTTTATAAATTAACATACAGAGAATATATGAAAAATCATCAAGGTGAAAATTTGAATGGGTGTATCTGTATAAGTTGTCATTTTGTGGTTGAGATTGTAGTTCATTGGAATCTTATTACTCCAGTTAGCATATTTATTGAAAACCAATGAGTAAATTATCATTATTTTTGTCGTGAGAACATTTTTGGTAGATATCCAATATCGCATTATTTTCCTTTAAAATTTCAAAAAATGAAAAGAAATTGCATCAAAATAATTTATTTAACAATTAAAATTCGTTTTTCATATACTAATTTTATTCAATTTTGCTTTATTCAAAAAATTGTTATTACATGTAATGAGATAAATTATATAACACGTTTTTTCTCTTGTTAACTTATGTAAGTTACATTAGTTTATAATGCTTAGTGACAGAGTATAAAAAGCGAGATTGGTTTCCTGACCTTAAATGAAGTTAGAATGACAGCAGACTTTCAAAATATCTATATTTTGCAGGGAAACTGAATTGTCTCTTTTAGTGAAATAAAAATACTTATAACTATGTCAGGGAAACAAGATTTAAATATGGAATTTTTTTTGCCTAGCATATTACCTTACATTTATAAAACGATGACATTTTTATTTTTTAAAGGGCTATTTTCCAAATAATATATAATTTTGAACATTTAAAGATGCGCCAGGCGCGTTCCTAATTGTCAGATACTTTTTTGAGATTTTACATAATATACTCTAGTTCTATACCATTTTCTGTATGTGTAAGGTTAATGTTAATGCTTTTAATTTGCCATCTTTGTCTGTTTTTAACATATTTATGGAACATGGAAATGTTTACCTGAGAATTTATAGCATCCGAAAAACGTATAATCCGGGTTGCGAAAACTGTTTAATACAGTACAAAATCTACCCGGAAAGGTTTCTGAAAACTATTCGCTGCTAAAGTAACTGTGTTTTTTTATAAAGTATTCTTTAAATCTCGAAAATATATTGCTTTCTGAGCTTTCTAGGCATAAAGGGAACTCTTTGGTTGGTTGGTTGTGTTTATGACGGCCAATTATCAACACGAGGGATATGGGCCCTAAGGGTGGGGGTGCCCTTCCTGGGAGTCTTTCTAAGGGAACCTAACCCGTATTAACGCTTGGAAATCCATGGTTCGAAGAAAACCACGAAAACTCCGAACGATTAGGCCGACGGGCGCGATTCGGTTCGAACGCAGCACGTCCCGTCTACCAGCTTCGAGAGCACAACCTTTCGGGCACTCGGGAACTCTTTGGAATTGTGGGTAACTCGGAAGAGGTTCGTGGTTGTATTATATTTTCCTAGATTAAGAAGCATTTGTCTTTTTTTTACAGTGTGCCATAAGTTATTTATTAATATGATCTTGAATAGCTTTTTAATTATGCCGTTTCTAAGAATGTTTCGTGAAAATCGTGAGCAAATGGGTTAATTGTATTTTTTGTTGAATTGACCCATTCCCTGTCGCAATTACTTTTTATTTTCATTTTTGCTTCTTAATAATATTTTATGATAAATAGGTCATAACGTCCATACCAAAAGTCACAGAATACAACTGTTTGCACCGAAGTTCACGGTTTTCTATTGTGAAATTTTCTTGAAGAGTCATATACACATTTACTTTTATGCAAAATTTGAATATCTTTATACGAAACCCTCTATGTCTTTATTCAATTTGATTTGTTATACCTCATTTTCCCCACATGCAAATTGGAATTGCTCTATCTTCCCAAGCAAGTGGAATATGAATTAAAATATACTTGGGGACTATGCAAATATTGAGAGATGCATTTTGGAAACTGCTTGTTATTTCTGCTAAAGGTATTAAAAGAATAATGTAACAATAATTTGTTAACCAGAGTAACACTATTCATCAACAAATCCAAAAATATATCGTTAACTTGTTATGTTTAGCGTGAATGAAATATTAGAAAATATATTTTCAACTTTAATCTAAATTATGACCACTTAAGGCTGGTGGTTTTACAGATTTACTGATAACTTGAAAACTAATGTTCTGAACTGAAAGAAAATTTATATTGGGGGTTCCAATGTTGACGAAAAAAGAATTGTTTCTAGTCATAGTTTTTAAATAATCGCATTATTAATTAATAACTAATATTACAGAAATATATTTAGTCTAATCATCCATACGCGTTATACACTGAGGTGACAAAAGTCATGGGATAGCAATATGCAAATATATAGATGGCAGTAGTGTCGCTTACAAGTTGTATAAATGGTCAGTGCCTGGACAGGACTTTCCTTTGTGTTCAAATGCTTCGTGTGAGAAGGTTGATTATCTGATTATGGCCACACGACGAGAATTAACGGATTTCGAACGCGGTATGCTAGTTGGTGCTAGACGCAAGGGACATTCCATTTCGGAAATCGTTAAGGAATTCAACATTTCGAGATCCACAGTGTCAAGAGTGTGCCGAGAATACCTAAATTCAGGCATAACCTCCCATCATGGACAACGCAGTGGTCGACGGCCGCCATTTAATGACCTCGACTAGTGACGTCTGCGTAGATTTGTCAGTGTGAACAGACAAGCAATGACAGCAGGAATGAATGTGGGACGTCCGAAGGTCGTGTCCGATAGGACAGTCCGGCGAAATTTGGCTTTAATGGGTTATGGCAGCAGAAGACCGACTCGGGTGCCATTACTAACAACACGATATCGCCAACAGTGGCGCTCCTGGGTTCGTGACCATATATAAGTTGTACCATAGATGACTTGAAAAAAGTAGCCTGGTCAGATGAGTCACGATTTCAATTGGTAAGAGCTGTTGGAAGGGTACGAGTGTGGCGCAGACTCCGTGAAGCCATAGACCCAAGTTTTCAACAAGGCATTGTGCAAGCTGATGGTGGCTCCATAATCGTTTGGATTGTGTTAACATGGAATGGACTTGGTCCGCTGGTCAAACTGAACCGATCGTTAACTGGAAATGATTACGTTCAGCTACTGGGAGACCATTTGCAACCATTCATGGACTTCATGTACCCAAACAACGATGGTATTTTCCAGGATGACAATGCGCCATGTCACCGGGCCATAACTGTTCGCGATTGGTTGGAAAAACATTCTGGACAATTCCAGCGGATGATTTTGGCCACCGCGATCGCCCGACATGAATCCCATCGAACATTTATGGGACACAATCGAGAGATCAGTTCTTGCACAAAATCCTCCACCCGCAACATTTTGGGAATTATGGACGTCTATAGAGACTGCATGGATCAATATTTCTCTAGAGGAATTCCAACAACTCGTGGAGTCCATGCGACGTCGTGTTGCTGCACTTCGCAAGGCAAACGGAAGACCGACACGCTATTAGCAGGGTATCCCATGACTTTTGTCACCTCAGTGTATTTGGGCATTTACAAAGCATTATATAAAGCAAAAAATGATGAAATGTAGTCGGACCTCTATTTAACGAAGCCTCTAAATCCAACAAAAAGTCCGTTATACGGAAAATTCGTTAAATAGAGATTCCGTTTTTCAAATACTTTAAACTTTATAAAGACATATTTTAAATTAAAAAAAACACTAAGTATCGTATAAAAGAGATATTAATTACAATTAATATAAATCATATTAATTTGTTTTGGGTACTTTATTTATAAAAAATATTTGTAAAAAAAAAAAAAAAAAAAAAAAAAAAAAGAACAAAATTACATGTCTAGAAGTATACAGTATTTTTGAATTTAAGAATATAGTTTTAAATTTAAAAATAATGAATATATTTTTTATGATATTACCGTAGTTATCATAGCAGAATAATTTTAAGCATAAATTACCACGTGCGTCTTTAATATGAAAATGTTTTTTCTCTCGTAATAAATTTCGCATCTTTCCAATGCTCAAAAAACCAGTTCATGTTCCTTGAACGTCATAAAATGTGTAAAAAGAAAGACTACGAAATGCCCAGGCATATTTTGAGAGATAGAAAAAAAATATGTTTCGAGAAAAGTCCGTTAAATAGATAATGCACTTCAGTTATTTGAAGGTCATATTACAAAGAAATTCGTAAAACGTTTTTGTGTCCAAGAAAATTTTCGTAAAATAGAGGTTCGTTAAATAAAGGTCCGACTGTACATACATTATTGTTCGAATTACGGATAAAAAAAGAAGTGTATCTTTAACGTTGATTTTCCCATTTGTCAATAATTTATCTATCGCTAATTTATCAATCGAAATTTATGCCAGTTAGTATTTCACTGTTTTTGACAAGAGCTTAAACATGCAATAAATTGACTATGTTGCTGCTGCTGAAGTTTTAAAAGTTAGGCTCAATTTTACTATGTAGATAACATCTTGTGACAAAATAACCCACATACAACTCATGGATCTGTTTAGGAAGAATTTGGGTCCCTTAAAGGACCCTTTACAAAATTTTCCATCTTAAAAGAGGACCCTTCACAAAATTCTTTGTCTCAAAAACGAACCCTCTACGGAACATTTTTGTCACAAACATGGTCTCTTTACAAATTTAGTCATCTTAAAAAAAATTGGATCTTCCACAGAACAGCTGGAATTACCAAAGAATCTATCAAAGAATCTACATGTAAAGTAAATATGTAAAGTGTATACATATATTTTTATATACTTAAATGCATTTATATTTATTATTAAAACAGGAGTTTGTTAACCCTTTAACAGCTGCATTAAATTACTGTTTAAAAATTCAAACTGCTTATTGGCACCACTTTTTTGAAAAAGAAAAATTCAGCTTATTTAATGACAGGTAAAACGATACCATAATAAAGCCAATTACACTATTTTATGAAACTGGTGGGAATCAAATAATCTGAATAAAAGACACAGCCCGTGAATATCACGGAAGCAAGAATTAAGGGGTTAAGGCTAATGTCAGACGAATGTCTTTTTGCGCGCTTTTTTCCCTGCGTATCATCCCTACAAAATGCTAGCGGCATTGCGTAGGGATGATATGTAGAAAAAAAAAGGGTGCAAAAAAGCATTCGTCTGACTTTGCCTAAAGAAGGTTTAAACGGGAACCTGAATGTAACGCTAATTTCGGATTCACAAAATTGTGATTAGATTTTTCTATAAAAAAACTGTTTAAAATTTTCACACACACACAAAAAAAGTCTGGAGAGATGCTATCAGTTCAGATGAACTTTATGCGAATTTAAACAGTATGTTTCGTTTTTTGTTCCATTAATTAAAACTGAAGTTATAGGCACAGTTCGTATACTTTTTTGAAGTACTATACTTAATAGTTGAAATGAATAAATGATCAAAGTACCGAAAATAGATGCTAGGAAAGACAGATAAATATCAGATTGCGTAAAATTTTACAGAAGTTTTCGCCCATTAACTGAAGTGCTGGCACCAGTTTATTTTCAGAAAATTTAAGGAAAAGTGAAGAACGGATTGTTTGAAACATTGCTAATGGGATCATTTTCTACTGGAAAACTAAGCAGGATTTAACCCCTTCGCGAGGAGTGTCGTACATACTTCATTTAATTTTTAGGCACCAGTTTTTCTGAATAGATTTTTTCGCCTTATTAAAACTCTGTGAATAGGTAAAGCAAAAATTTCTGTTCAAATTCAAGTATTTTGTGAATCCTAAACGGCACGTATACTAGCTATTTGTCACGAGGGGGATAATCAGGGAATCTGTTACCGCGACTTTCTAACAGAGACTTGGCAATTCAAGAACTGTGGAAGAAACTTATTTTTATAAAAGATCGAACAATTAGAAATAATAATAATAAATACTTATGTAAATAATTAATCGTTCATGGCATTATTACAAAATCAGAATATAGTACAATTGTTTTCGTAGGAAAAATAAAAATAAATCTGGACTATTAGTGCAAACAATCGTATTTCGTGGTTAGTTCTGGTAAAGTACTTTGTAATACTAATAATAAAAGAAATGAAATCTTGGGGTTGAGAGTTTCATATATTAAATAAACCAGGAATCAAACTCCAGCTATCCAGGTTAAAGATTTCCGATATACTGTGCAGAATGTTGATGAAAATCGTTTTTAATTGAAAGCTTTAATTAGATTTTTTAAAATTTAGTCTATTTTCTTATATTTTTCACCAACTACACTGAAAAAAAAATCCGTCAATACACACTAATTTTTCCTTAAAATTTTACGGAATAGTTTAATTTTTCTAAGAAAACAGTACAATTTCTGTAATTGACATTATGAGATTATAAATCAGTATAAATCCAGCAGGTTTTCCAGAAATTTTACGGAATATTTCTGTATTGCTTTCAAAGCAGTACAAATTCCTTAAATGATGTTCAGAAATAATTGCTATTTTTGGAAACGAAGTAATTAATTGTTGTATATACTTGCCATACAGTGATATTATTTTCAATGAAACCTCAATATTGACTACATGGGGCTCTGTATTGAAAATGCATCCAATGATTTCCCAATGATTAAATAGTGTAGATTTTATATGTTTTCAAGTAAAACCAATAACAGTTATAGCGCCATGTATGTATGTACATTTAAACAACTCGCTATAGTATTTTTCTTTCTTTCTCTCTTTTTTTTAAAAATAAATAGCGTTAAAATAGTTTTTTAACGGTATTAAAAAACTATATTTAAAAAAATTATTTTTTACGATAGTTACAAAAAAAAAAATTAAATTTTTATTAATTCTTTTTAAGTTTGAGACAGTTGAGAAGGAAGTGTTACAGTTTATCTTTCATTATGATTTTAAAATAATGTTTGACTTTAAAATAATGATGAATATGTATAGCAAGCTATTAATTTTTCTTTTTATCTTTGTAGGATGTTTTAAAATGAAAAAATCTGTTTTTAATTTTAATATTTTTTATGCTATTCACTCGGATTAATTTTCACACAATTATTCTAATTGGTAAACAAATCATATTAGATGTAAATTTCCAACTGGGCGAAAAATGTCCGGACCAGGATCCGAACCCAGGACCTCCTGGCTGAAGCCGCCAGTGCTCTGCCATCTGAGCTATCCCGGACGATGTTTACCAATTAGAATAATTGTGTGAAAATTAATCTAGTGTAATTTCGTACCCAGCGATTTCTGGAGTTCCATTACCTGAGATTTATTCTGTTGAGCTGAACCAGGTTTCAGACCAGATGCTGTAATCTTCAAGGTTAGCTGGGTGAAAAAGTTCGACCAGAATCGTCCGGGATAGCTCAGATGGCAGAGCACTGGCGGCTTCAGCCAGGAGATTCCGGGTTCGAATCCTGGTCCTTCGCCCAGTTGGAAATTTACATCTAATATGATTTGTTTACCAATTAGAATAATTGTGTGAAAATTAATCTAGTATACATATTTTGTCTATGAAACAAAAATTTTTAAATACGGAAAAATAAAAAAAGAAACCTGAAAATTTTTTGTCAAAAAACGGAAAATTTTGTGGAATTTAGGGAAAAATATTTTCGTTAAAATACGGAAATAGTACTGGCGTCTCGATTGACAGTGCAATTTACGTATTTTAACGGATTTTTTTCCTTTTACAGTGTACTCTAAAAAACATATTTTTTACTTTCGTATTAGCCTCATGCCAGAGGTCAATAGCGAAACATTTCACTATGTAAAGCAATCTTTGTGATTATCATTATTTCAGCACGTATTTCATTACTTTCCAATTCGATTCCACATCTGTTAAATTCGTGTCTTATTTATCTATTTGCGAAGTTTAAATTTCGTTTGGCAATTTAGTTATGGAATATTATACGGAAACAAAAGCTAAATTTATTACATTGTTTAAATGCAAACGAGTTAATCTCTCGCAATTCGTGATCCGCAATCGCACAATTTAAAAAAAAGTAGTGTCTTAAAATTATTTTAAAAACTATTAAAAAAAAATGAGTATTTTCAGATACAGTTTTCAAGCAAATCGCATTTGAAAGAAATTTTTTTCCTATTCGATAGTGTAAAATTGAAATCCTTTGATATTCAAAAGAAAAAAATTGCAGTAAAAGCTAAATTTGTTTTTTAGGTTGTTGCCACCGTCAATATGATGCCAGCGCTATACTTATGGACATGTTTTTGCTGTTTAATATAGATTGAGTTGAAAAGCAATAGAGCTTGCATCGCTGGCGTGTAGGTCCATGATCCGCAATTTTATGCATTAAAAATATAATGAATATTTATAGTACTTTTTATTTATATAGAAAGACATTTTTTTCAGCGATGCTTTATGAAACACTCAGACAGAAAATAAGTTCTTGAAACAGCTCATGTGACTGAAAGCAATTGTTTTCATTTGAATGGGAAGCTAGCCTCAAGAGTCCCTTTCTTTCCAATGCCTCTGATGACAAGTTTCGAAATATTTAGTTCGGAAAGAAAGGGGAATAACGTTTTATGTTTATTAGACGAAAATATGTGCCAAATGTTCAGTACTATACAGTTGTGGCCTTTATTTTTTGTGGCTAGTTAAGGGAAGTGTAGACAAAGTTATTCTCTTTAATTTTGTGTTGTAGTAAAATTTAGTTTAGCAAGCATATTTACTTAAATATGCAAATATTAAATTTCTTTATTATTTTTTAAAAAGTAAAAATTTTCACTTTTATAAACAACATTTTAAAAAACAAATAAAAATATCCATATGTACCGTTTTTTACAGATTATTTTTCTTTTTATATTACAAAATGTATTGTATGTTTGTTCTAATACCACTGTGAACCGCCGAATGTATGACAAAAATGTGAAAGCATTGGGTTGAAAAATGTGACCATTGTGATCAAATGTGACCAAACGTGACCAAATGTGACCAAACCAAAATATGAAGCACTGGGTGAAAGCATGCTACTAGATCCAGCGTCACAAAAAATGGGAGAGGGCGACAAAGAAAAGAGGGCGAGCGACTTCGAAATCGGGACATAAAATATAGTAAATCCTATGAAAACAGAACTTGTCTATAACGGAATCCTTTCTTAAATGTAAATATTTTACAGTCTCTATGGTAGGAATACCATACAATTATACCTGCTAAGACGAAAGCCTGTTTAAAACAGAATTTTCCCCCTGTCACTTGCAGTTTCGTCTTAGTAGATTTTATTATCTGAAACAAAATTTCATTTTAAATGGTATTGTATAGTATTACTATCATAGGGGCAGCGAATTTTTTTACTTTTAATATAGAATTCCGTTTAAACAAGTACCGTTTACACAGGGTTTGATGAACAAAGTACAATAAAATTTGTAAAAACAGAGTTGCTTGAAACCACAAAAAATTCCGTTTAAAATAGCTTTCCGCCTAGGCAAGTACATTTTTATGGTATTCTTTTGGAAGAAACTGTAAAAAAAAAAAAGTTATACATGGTGTATATCGATCATGTGAATTAGTCTTCACAGGTTTTCCTGTATTAAGTTCAACTCGAACTAACGAATGGCACGATACTAAAAAAAATAAACGAATTTTCGTGCATCATGTAAATCGGGACCTTTGGCGATTACGCGGGACAGGTCTTAAAGGCATTAAAAATTGGGACATCCCGCGTAAAACGGGACACCAGGCAACACTAATTGGAACCCAGATGCGAGTGTTAGTGTTCACAGTACCGTCGCGTGACGTGGAAAATGAGTTGTGTTCACGTCACTGTTTCGTTTTGAATTGAGTTACTGGCGGTGGAGTTTGTAGTCTCCATGGGATGCATGACTAAAAAATATACCAATGTGAGTTCACACTGGAAAAGCAAAATGACGATCACCTGAGAGTTATAACGTGGCGAAATAAAGAGCTCACCTTCTGGTTTCCATTCTGACTGGGATCATTTGGGTTGATTGTGACGTAACAGTGATGTCACATCTACTGACTCTGCTATTGAGCTGAATAGTTAATTTTTACGGAATATTTCCATATGTTAAAACAATAAAGTATTTCATAAAAATTAATTATGTTTCTTCAGAATTTTGGAAAACTAAGAAAAAAAAATAGAGTTTTGAAAATCTTTATGAATTTAGAAACTAAAAAACACGCTAAATGATATTACAAAATAAAAAATGAATTTAAATGAGAAATGTTATGCATCCCCAAATCAAAATTAATATGCTTGAAGAAACATAAAAATCTTGAAATTTTATTTTGAGCAAATTCATTTAAAGTATATTTTTGTTGACTTTAAAACGACCTTTTAATCATTTCAGACGCTTATAAACTAAATGAAAAATTAACGATGTTACGCGCAGGTGGTTTTCTTCAGAGAATCCAGTTAAACTAATAGAATACTTTTACTTGAAGAGGAGGGATATGCGCCGTTTAATGGTTAAACCCACTGCTCCATTAAATGCACATTTCTTTCTTTTAGACTTAGCGACAGAGTATATATTCATTTTAATTACCGGAAAAAAAATGCTGTTAGATTTATGATTAAAAGCATCCATAAATTTTATTCCCAACTGACCAGCTAATATTTAAGTTGGCTGAAAAGTATTGCTACCAAAAGTTATAAGACACTGATTGTAGGATGTTCTAGAATTTAAATGCATGTTTATTAAAACAAGGGAATCCAACCCGGGCTTCCCGGGTTACAGAACATATTGTCCAGTTACAGAACAGAAATAAAAACCGTTTTTTTTTTTTTTTTGAAAACTCTAAAAGATTTTTTTCATTTAATATATATATATTTTGTCGCTCACCAACAACAGCAATAAGACTTTTTATACAAGACGTCTCAAAAATATAGCAACAAACTTTCACGGGATGTAGGGCACATCATAAGGATTGGGAATTCATAGCAACCATGGCCGTTAAACTTCATGGGAAAGTGATATCAGAGGTACAAGAAATAAAGGGACAAAATATGGGAAGGCGCCCCATCTTGTTGAAACCACATGTAGCGTCTCACATTTTGTGGCACAGGGTGAAGTAAGCCTGGTAGAACCTGTTCTAAAAAGATGAGATAATTTGTTGATGTCAGAGGGGACGACAACAGGTAATCTCCGACTAAGAAATCGCGACCAAAAGCTCTCTACGACATTCAACATAGTCTGTTCCATGGAGGGCGTACGAGTTACACGTGGCCTAGCCTCATTACTCCTACTACCTATAAATAACCCATATTCACAAAAATTGTGATGCACATTTAAAAAATATCCAGCAGTCCGGAACATCTCTCTGCGGAAACCGTTCTCGATAATGTCCTTGAACTTCTCGTGTATTGCCATCAGCCAATTTGTACACGAAGTGAATGTTTGCCAGCTCCCTGTCCGTAAAATGTTACATGTTCTTCTCAAGCCGACTAATGCCCGAATGACTGCGATAAAGCAGATATTTCCTCTATAGTGCTGTCATGAACAGCACCACCTAGGGGCGTACGATGACGTTTTCGGTCATGGGTTTCTATGCAATTCTCAATCCTTATGATATACTCTACCTCCTCAAGAAGCTTGTCGCTACATTTTTTGAGACACCCTGTATGAAAAAGCAGTTACTCAAATACAGTTTAGCAATATTTTAAAAGCGATGCTTTCACATTATCCACATGTCAGAAGTTAATTGTCGAAGAAATCGCCAAAGATTTCACTATTTACAGCAACCTTTTAATTCTGATTATTTCAATGTTTCAGCGCGTAGTTCAACATATTTGGTAAATTTGTGTTTTATTTATTTATGGATGGTTTATTTATCGATAGAGTTTAAATTTCGTTATAGAATATTGACAGGAATAAATTCCGAACTTGGTTTAAGTACAAATGGGCCAATCTTCTGTAAGTGGGCTGCATGCGATAGAGATGGATTAAAAAAAAATCATGCTTGAAATTATTTTATAAGTCATAAAATTTCAGTTAACTGAGATACAGTTTTCTAAGAAATTATTTTTAAAGAACAATTTTTTTTTTCTGTTCGAGGGTGTAAAAATCGAAATTGTGGGATGTTTAGAAGTTAAGAAATTTGCAAAAAGTGAAATTTATTATTCAGGACGTTGCCATCGTTAATATGACGTCAGCGTTACTCACGAACATATTTTTGCTATATAATATAGATTTAAAAATATTATATTTATTACAGTTTTTAAGAAATACAGGAGAATGAATAAAATTTTTGAATAAACTGATAGTAGTTTATAACTGATAGTAGAGGCATAGTAGTTTTTCGGTTTGAAAAATAACCAAATTTTCTAAAGATTTTTTACGTCTAAGAGCGAGTTAGAAATAATTAGTTTTTGTACAAAAAACACATATTTTGAACTTTTAAACTTCGTATTTTTATTAAATTTATTGAAAAAATGCACCTTTTGGATTCGCTTTCCCTGATGTTGCACGGCATATAGCGTGCCGTGGTACCTACCGTTTCCTGTTAGACTGTGTAAAAATCAATTGTGTTACGTATAGAAGTTAAAAAAATTGAAAGAAGCGAAATTTATTATTCAGGATGTTGCCATCGTCAATATGACGTCAGCGGTACTCACGAACATGTTTTTGCTGAGTGGTTCCTACTAAGAAAAGGTGGAGGGGGGAAATCCGCGCAAAAATATGTATAATTGTCCAATCCTTGACTGAGCATTTTTTTGAAATTCTGCACTTTTAACAAAATGACGGACAATAAAATTTAATGCAGCAGTTTTCGACAAAAATCTAATTGTGTTTTTTATAAAAAACAAACAAATTTTTTTTTTTGTCGAGGGTGGGAAAGATACAAAAGCAGTGACGTAACCTTCCGAGTAGTCAAATTGAAAGGAAGCCATGACACCGATCTTAACAAAACACAATAATTTACATTTAAAACTATAAGCGGGGAGATTGGCTGTGGAACAGGTACATTCAACTAAAGATGATCAAAATAAGCTTAAATTCACTAAAAACGGAAAGAGAGAAAGGTTTTCTAAGAGATTTATTACAATAAAACAGCTCAATTAAAAATGCCCCACTGTCCATTATGCAAAATCCCTAAGAAAGTCACTTTAATATCAATGTAAAATGTTTCTATAAGCACTCTAATGTCACTATAAAAGGGAACTCCGTGGATTCCAATAACCTTTTATTCATAAAGAGTAAATTTAACTTCTCACCACCCTGGCGAAACTTTCGGCCATCGATTCTATCTGTGACCGCTTATATGAACCTCCGTTCGAAGACAGCACATAACTTGGCTACCAAGAAGGCAGAATGCATTGAAATTCAGAGCTAAATGGAGGATATTCCATCTACGTTATGATCACGTGGTCAATATAAAAACTTCTAGCGTAAAGAAGAGAAGACTCCGTAGACGTAATGTAAATCTCCACCAGTCAGTGAAACAGCCCATGAAGAAAGCAGTAGTAGCCTCCCTTCTTATCAGTTAGAAATTCTTTGGGTAAATTACCGGACCACGTGACTTTTTTCAGCCTCGAACTCAGATTTAGAATATAGTCCATTGCCTTAACAGTGAGATCTGAGATGCGCTCAAAATCTCGTACTAAAGTACCTTAAAGGCGAGATGCGTCCAAATGGAGGATATTCCAAATATGGGTTCGAGGCTGAAAAAAGTCACGTGATACCGGTAATTTATCCAAGGAACTTCTAACTGATAAGAAGGGAAGATGCTACTGCTTTGCCTGATGAATTGTTTCATTGGCTAGCGGAAATTTACATTACACGTCTACGGAGCCTTCCCTTCTTTACGTTAGACGTTGTGACGAATCCAATGGAATTCACAAAAAAGTCCCACATATTTTCAAATAGAACTCTAGATAGGAAAAGCAATGTATAAGCATAACAGCTCAAAATATTTCTAAGTCTCAAGGTTCTGCAGGAAATGATAAAAAGAAGCAATCCATCTAAACCAATCTTAAAGGTTGACTGAAAAGGAGAATGGCGTGAAAAGAATAGGAGTTATGGAATTCCTTTTAAGTAGCAAGCTTGCCGATATTTTCCCAGGACAATTTAAAAATGAAACTAGATGCGAAATTTTCTCACGCTAGCAGCGAGGGTCTCTCTTGGCCTATGATATTGAAGCTTGTTAGTGATGTCATTCAACTAGACACTGAGTGGGTCCTGAGTGGGAGATAGATAGCATTGGTTTTAAGAAAGGCAAGTTAACGGGAAGATGTGTTTGGAATCCCAAAGAGGGAGTTGCTCTCAAAAAGTTTGGGGCTGAGATTTCGGACAGGTCCGAAGCAGTCTGCCGATTCGGGCAGGGTAAGATTTCTCCGGTGGAAACCGCGAAATATGAGTAGTTGACAACGGATTGGTATACACAAGAAAACAGAGGCAGCTGTTTCTTACGAGACTATCGTGACAGAATTTTGGATTTATATCGAGAAAGAATCCAGTAGAATTTGAATGCTAATCCTATACTCTGAACATTATACTTTTAATGAACATTGTCGCCAGCTGTAAAGTACCCAGAAAATATAATATAGTTGTAATGCAAGTATTAATCAAGAAATATTAATTTATGTTATGTCATTTAAATAAATCGTTTGATTTAAATATTACTTGGGCCTCCGCTTGACTGAAGTTCCACGCTACCACTTCCACCTGTAAGTCGAAGGTTTTACAACTTGGTGGCAGAAGGTGGTATGCACAGCAAGGACTCTGAACATTAAAAGACTAGCTTAAGAGAAAGAGCTCCAGACGCAAGACAGTGTGTAGAAAAAAGCGACACCAGTATCGTGCCGGACAGTTCCACTAAGAAAGAGCTCCAGATGCAAGACCGTGTGCATAGAAAAACAACACCAGTATAGTGCCGGACAGTTCCCCCAAGAAAGTGCTCCACACGCAAGACTGTGTGTAGAGAAAAGCGACACCAGTATCGTATCGGGCAGTTCCTCTAAGAAAGAGTACCAGACGCAAGACCTTGTGAACAGGAAAACGACACCAGTACCGTGCCGGACAGTTCCCCTAAGAAAGTGCTCCAGACGCAAGACTGTGCGTAGAGAAAAAGTGACACCAGTATCGTGCCTGACAGTTCCCCAAAAAGGTGCTCTAGATGACATCCAGATGCAAGACTGTGTGCAGTGAAAGGAGACTACAGTGCAGTGCAGTGCCGTGCAGAACAGTTCCCGAGAGAAAATGCCCCAGCAAAACAAAAGGTAAGCTCATTATTTTGAGTGGCTCTTAATTTATTAATTAATTGAAATGTTGATAAGAAATTAATATTGTAAAGCAAAACTTTTGTTTTGAGGTAAATGAAAATTTTAAAATTGAAAAAATTGGTTAGTTAAAATAAGAAAATTATTAACTTATCAATTAATTATAGTACAAGGGAGCTGATACCCTTTGTCATTGGTTTTAAATTTGAAATTTTTTTTTCAAAATTAAGAATACAGAAAACTAGAATTGAATTAGATTCTTTAGGCGAAAAAAAAATTATATGTCATGTAAGAAAAGTGCCATTTTGAGGAAAGTTTGCTTGAAAAATATTTTAGAATCAATTCGGATTATTTAATGATTGATTCTCCTAAATATATACTTTTATTCAAAATAGAAAAAGCATATGAAAAGGTTGCAAGGAGTGTTCAGTTCTAAGTAAAATAGGGAAAATTGTTTACCTACAGCATTTGGAAATATTTTTTTTTATGTTCTATATTTTGTGTGTGTAGGGAATGTAAAAAGTGGAAAAATTATACTTCGTTTTCGAAACTAACACTAAAACGTAGAATGTCTCAAATTTATTATAGTATTGCTAATTTATTTATGTATATTGTGAATACGTTTGAAAACCATTGTATAACGGTAGATAAGGTTAGAATATTCTCGGTGAAGTGTCAAATTCACATCTTCTGAGGTAGTTGAAAAAATAAATAAAGAGGGAAATCGTTAGTTTCCCTTTGTAGTATCGGTAGGAATATAAAATCGATAGATAATGGCGAAAATAACGGCATTGAAATATTGCCGAAAGGCTGATCTGCAAAATTTAGCAGAGGTATTAGGAGTTCAGATAGAAGAAAGTGACATAATCGCGACGATTATCCAAAAGATAGAGGCCGCGGACGATTATATGATGCCGACTTTGCATTAACGCAAGTGGGATATATAGTGAAAGATAGGGAAGATCTACTTCTTTTAGAAAGAGAGAAAAAAGAAAAAGAAGAGAAAGAAAAAGAGAGAAATTTTCAATTAGAGCAATTAAAATTAACGCAAAATTCAGGGAGGCGTAACTCGACTTCCAGTAACGGATCGGAAAGACCTAAATTAGCGCTAAAAACTATATTGCATCGTTTTGATCCAGAACATTCGGATATAACTCAATTTTTAAACTTGTTTGAACGACAGGCATTGAGGTCTGGGATAGAAAATGAGGATCTGGTCACGCATTTATTAGCTTTGTTGCCCGTACAAATAGCTGAATTGATCTTGCGCGAACCGACATACCGGGTTGACAACTTTCAACATGTGAAGTCAAGTCAATCCTGTTAGCTCGCTTTAGATTGAGTGGCGAGGCATATAGACAAAAATTAGATAAACATTTACGAGACCAGAACAGCTCGTGGAAAGACCTCATTTTTGAACTGAATAGCTTTCTAGAAGGGCGGTTAAATGGTCTTGAGGTTACTAATTTTAAAGAGTTAAAAGATTTGCTAATCACCGAACAGATTAAGAGGAGTGCTCCAGCGGAATTAAGGGAACATTTTATAGATTCGTGGGCCAAATATAAAGATAAAGGAACACTAGCTAAGGATCTGGACGAATATGAAACTATAAAAGGGGCGTCAAAAAAATCGAGGAACAAAAAGCTAAAATTCGAAGAAAATTCGCGGGATGAGAAAATGGAAAATGAAGACGAAACGAAAGGGGGGCATTACGAAACCAAAACTAACTGGAGAGAACGAAATATAGAGAAAGAAAGGGGGAAAATATTTGAGCGAAAAAGGGCTATTAGGTGTTTCATTTGCTCGAGCTCAAACCATTTGAAGGACAATTGTCCCGAAAACAAAAGAAATGGAGAGCAAATTACCAGCGTTCATCATATTAGCGGAAGTACAAATTTTGAAGAAAGTTTTAAGCCTTATCTAAGCCGCGCGCTAATCAATGGAAGGGAATGCACAACATTAAGAGATAGTGGAAGTCAATATGATGTGATTTCGAGGAAATTTATTAAACCCAATCAATTAAACGGTGGCACCATTCGAGTTAGACAGCCGTTAATGAACAATACTCGTCGCTTACCGACCGCCGAAGTTGTTTTAAAAATTGAAGGACTCGGGAGCCAAAAAACAAAAGCTATCGTGACGAACAGAAAGACGAATTTGTCCTACTATATTTTGGATAACAAAACTCAAAAATTAATTGATGATATTAAAAAGAAAAAAAATGCAGATTTCAGATGCAGTGGTCATCCATAACAAAGCGTAAGCGAAACACGAAAACGGGAATCCATCCCGAAGGGACGAGAATAAGATGAGAGAGGACAACTCAAAATTGACGAGCGTGAACTTGGGAGAGAGAAAGGAAATGAGAGGTACCCGGTCAAAAACGAGATATGAGAATTGGGAGAGAAGGAAGGATAATACCGTATCACCCACGAAAAAGGAAGATCAGGTTTTAGGATCGAATAAAAGAAAAAAGAAAGATGTCAAAGGGGATCATGAGATGGGTTGCCCCATACGAGAAGTCAAACTGAAAAAGGGGTTAGAAAAATCGCATCATGAGTGTGAGGATTTAACACAGGCAAATAGGGCGTGTCAAAGTATAGATAGATCGGATAATCAAAGGGATACGTCGGTGAAAATAACACTGAGAAGGAACAAAAGAGAATTTTGGCGTAGAAATAACGAGAACAAAAAGTATCTCAGGTCAGAAAATCTAGTAAAGGATTTGGACGGGAATAAGGAAAGGGCAGCTGACGTCACTGTTGGTTGAATTACTGTTGGTTCAGGAAGAAAACCTGTCCGTTCTTTATGACTCCTACCTGTACGCATGAGCTAGGGAAATTTGATTGGTCTACGTTTAACTCGTCTCTGATATGATTGGCCTACGTCGCCAAGACTATTCCTGCAATGATGTATATGGCAAAAATGTAGTTGGTAGATTGGTTGACGGAAGTGTTTGTTTGTAAACATGCCCTTTCCTTATAAAGAGCGCGAAAGTGTTACGAGACGGATTAGTCGGAGGACGGGCGACTCTAAAATGTCCACGGCTTATTGTGTGGCGAGCGCCACAGGTAGACACGAAAAGTCGCAAAATTATCGTGTAAATAGACAAAAACCACAAAGAAAAAACGCGGAGAAAATAAATATGTTGACAAACGAAGATTCACGTCCGAAACACTATCCTAAATATAGAAATAGGCCTTCACATGACAGGCTCTAGCAGTTAGAAATTTAGCGCCGGATCAAGTGAGTCGAATTCGATTTAACTAAGTGTACATAAGTGAGTCGAATTCGATTTAACTAAGTGTACATATTAAATTTCATCTTATTTTGTGTAGATGTCATAGGGTAAAATTTTAAATGTGTTTTGTCTTTTAAAAGTGAAATTCCATAATCAAATGTACTCAGAATTAGTAAGTTAAAAGTAAATTGTATGAAAAGTTTTTTGTGAAAAAGGGAGTGAGATATATAAAGGAGGGCCACTCTAATATATGAGCTAACCTTTTCTTTGCAGATATTACGTCTTGCAGCCGAAATATCATTTAAAGGCGGGGGTATTGTGACGAATACAATGGAATTCACAAAAAAAGTCCCACATATTTTCAAATAGAACTCTAGATAGGAAAAGCAATGTATAAGCATAACAGCTCAAAATATTTCTAAGTCTCAAGGTTCTGCAGGAAATGATAAAAAGAAGCAATCCATCTAAACCAATCTTAAAGGTTGACTGAAAAGGAGAATGGCGTGAAAAGAATAGGAGTTATGGAATTCCTTTTAAGTAGCAAGCTTGCCGATATTTTCCCAGGACAATTTAAAAATGAAACTAGATGCGAAATTTTCTCACGCTAGCAGCGAGGGTCTCTCTTGGCCTATGATATTGAAGCTTGTTAGTGATGTCATTCAACCTAGACACTGAGTGGGAGATAGATAGCCTTGGTTTTAAGAAAGGCAAGTTAACGGGAAGATGTGTTTGGAATCCCAAGGAGGGAGTTGCTCTCAAAAAGTTTGGGGCTGAGATTACGACAGGTCCGAAGCAGTCTGCCGATTCCGGCAGGGTAAGATTTCTCCGGTGGAAACCGGAGATATGAGTAGTTGACAACGGATTGGTATACACAAGAAAACAGAGGCAGCTGTTTCTTACGAGACTATCGTGACAGAATTTTGGATTTATATCGAGAAAGAATCCAATAGAATTTGAATGCTAATCCTATACTCTGAACATTATACTTTTAATGAACATTGTCGCCAGCTGTAAAGTACCCAGAAAATATAATATAGTTGTAATGCAAGTATTAATCAAGAAATATTAATTTATCTTATGTCATTTAAATAAATCGTTTGATTTAAATATTACTTGGGCCTCCGCTTGACTGAAGTTCCACGCTACCAATTCCACCTGTAAGTCGAAGGTTTTACAACGTTTTTACCTTGATCACGTGATCAAAACGCAGATGGAATATCCTCTATTCCTCAAACGTAACTCATACCGCAGTCGAGGCTAACGAGAAAGACAGGCTACCGCAGTGGGCCCGATTCTTCTTTTTTTACAGACCGCTGGAGTCACGTGATGCTCGAATGCACCAATGAAGGTGTGCGAAAAGAACATCACGTGACTCCAGCGGTCTGTAAAAAAAGAAGAATCGAACCCACCGCGATAGCCTGTCTTTCTCGTTAGCCTCGTACCGCAGTATATATAGCAGCTATACAAATACAAGTATCTAATTATGATATCATCGCACAAAATAAACGTGACAATCAGATTCCCGGAGATTCATGCATACTTTGCGAAATTTAAAGAAACGCAGAGTAGATTGTTCATTTACACAATAATATTAGAACTCAAGTACAGCTTCTAGAATACATTGTGTGGAAATATGCTATCCAAACGATGCTAAAAATTTGTATCCCTTAAGTGTGCGACGATACTGCTGAAATCCAAAGAGTCGATCGCAGCGACATCTGCGGGATTTTCGTATTACATTGTATAGACTAGCAATATTCTTGCAGTTTTAGAAAATATCCTACAGATGTTACTGCGATCTTTATATTTCAGCAGCATCGTTGCATATTTAAGGGATACAATATTTTAGCACTTTTTTAAGTATTACAGAGATTGCCGATTTCCACACTATACATTGTACACTGTGAAAAATATCGTGAAAAATTACCTCTTTTTTTAAAGGCTATCTAACAATTTCTGACCAATGAGAACTTTACATAAACACCTATGAAGCGTTCTCATTGGTCAGAAAATAGATAGCTTTTAAAAACAGAGGTAATATTTCACGATATTTTTAACAGTGTAGTCGCTATAACTCAAGAACTCATCGCACGCAAAATCTCACACTGTTAAAAATATCGTGAAAAATTACCTCTGTTTTTAAAGGCTATCTATTTTCTGACCAATGAGAACGCTCCAAAGGTGCTTATGCAGCATTCTCATTGGTCAGAAAATAGATAGCCTTTAAAAACAGAGGTAATTTTTCACGATATTTTTAACAGTGCAGAATCCACTCGACTACTACACTGCCTTTATAAAAGAGTAGCTAGGTTCTATGCCAAAAAGCTTTCATTTAAAGAAAACAGCAAGGAAAGTGATCCATTTGTTGCCGAGATATTTCTGGAACCGATTAAAAAACATTGTTTCTCAAAAATATCGATTAAAGTATATTTTGATCACTGTTTACACAGAAAACACGTGGTACATTTTTAGTCATAGCTAGTGTAATTATAGCAATTTCTTTGTGCGGTTTCTTTTAATAATGTGCAAAAATGTTGCTCTTTCATGTTTGTTTTTTTCGAAGAATCCAATTTCTTTTGAAGATTTAAAAAGTTCATTCTCATTCATTCATATATAAACATTTTTCGTAATTATAAAGTACAGTAAAACCTCACTAAAGCGACCACGGTCCGTTCCATTAAAAATTGGTCGCTCCTAGAGGTGGTCTCTTAATGGAGGTCATTTTTAAATCTAGATTTTAATTGTTGAAAAAAGGTAACAATTAATGTTACTGAAATTTATTTTTCACATTAGGAAAAAATATGAAAATTTAAATATCAAAACAAAAGTTAAATACATAAGTTAATTAATATAGAGTTTAAAAAATCCTTACTTTACATCTTTTAACTTTTTTTTTACATTTTTTCATTTTTTACATCTTTTTAAATCTTTACATAGACGCTTACTTTCATTTTCCTGTTTTATCTTTTATAAGTTTTATTTCCAAATCTTTTCGAAGTTCAGTAAATAAATGCAACTTTTTTCTGAACGGGAACAAATAATGATGATTTCATTAATTTATCTATTTCTTTGAGAGTTTCCTGACAAAATAGGGCGGGGGAGTTCATTGACTGTCATTCCTAATTTGTCATAAGAGTTAAATTCATTGCCTAAAAAGGCACAAAGGGGTTTAAACACTTTACCGGAAAAAAATCTAAACTTAGTTTTGAAGTTTGATGAAGAATGCGCTCTCCGGGATTATTTTTCTAATAAGATCTTCTTCAAGCGACCAGGAAAAAAAGGAATTTGTTTCATTTTCTTCAAAGAAATTGGTCACTCATGGAGGGAATTCAACTGGGATGGTCTCTGAATGGAGGTAAAATTAGTATTGAGCCTATGGGAATAAACTTCGTTCCATAAAAAAATGGTCGTTCAGGGAGGTGGTCGCTTAATGGAGGTGGTCACGCAGGGAAGTTTCACTGTAATATATATTTTTAAATCTTATTTCAAAAGCTATATTTTGCAAGCCACTTTGTAGGACAGAAAATAACCCCGATCATGGAAAAGGAAGATTGACATTCAAATTATGGAAAGGTGAAGGAAAATAACTAAAAGATACTCAATTGATGCAAGCATTAAATATCTGTCTAAGCTGCAGATGTTACTTGCGCACCAGCTGGGTGAATAATGTGTCTTAATAATTTCTTTTAAAACCAATATATATAATACATATATATATATAAATATTTAATAAACTTATAGATTCTGGCAAGCAAATAAAAATCTGTACTGGTCATCAAAATTAAAGGGTAATGAGAAAAAATATGCTCACTAAGTTAATGTTGCAACCAATGCCCAATGCTACAATTATTTATGTTCATTAAATACTATTGAATACAAAATTGCATTTCCGCGCATACGTTAGCGTCGGAAATATGCAAATTAGGTCATTGACAATGTGGTATGCAATGGACGTATGTTGGAATTCTGGTCTGTAGTGTTGTTTAAAGTGAATGTAGTGTCTAAGAGTGATAAATATTAATTAGTTATGGCTCAAAGGCACCATTTAAGTGAAGGTCAAAAGTGGCAAATAATTGGTAGAATCGAGGGAGGTCAAGCACAAATGGAGGTCTCCCAAGATTTGAATATCCCTCAAAGTCTCATATCAAGAGTTTTGAGCCGCTTTTTAAGCACTAGATACATTGATACACATCCTGGTTAAGGGAGACCAAGAGCAACAACTGCATCCGGAGTCCGTTTTCTGTCATTGTCGGCTCGACGAAACTTCGAAGGGACTACAAGAAGTTTGGTTTCAAACCTCCAGGCTGCCACAGGAACTCGAATTAGCCGTTCTACTACTATACGAGAACTTAACAAAAGTGAGCAGTATGCGAGAAGACCAATAGTTTGTGTCACACTCACTCCAGCTTCCAAAGAGGCCCGTTTAAACTGATGCCGTCGTCATGTTCAATGGAGCCAAGAAGACTGGGCTCGTGAATTGCTTACTACGAGCCCAGATATAGTGTTAACTCTGATTCTAGACGTGTTTTGATCTGGAGAGAGGAAGGAACACGCAGCTTGCCTTCCCTTGTCCGTGAAATATTCTGTTCGAGCCCAGTCTTCTTAGTTCCATTGAACATGACGACGGCAACAGTTTAAACGGGGCCCTTTGGAAGCTGGAGTGAGTGGGACACAAACTATTGGTTTTCTTGCATACATTCCACCCTCATTAAGCCTTCGTGCAGCAATAGAACGGCTAATTCGAGTTCCTGTGGCACGCTGGAGGTCTGATACAAAACCTCTTATAGTCGCTTCGCGGTTTTTTTGAGCCGACAATGAGAGAAAATGGTCTCCGGGTGCAGCTGTTGCTCTTGGTCTCCCTTAACCAGGTTGTATATCAACGGATCCAGTGCTTAAAAAGCAGTCTGAAACTCTTCATATGACACTTTGAGGCCCAGGTAACACATAGATATCGGCCAATGTCCCGATCAATATTGGCCGATATCTCGAAAGTCACTGAATGTGAGACGTCAAATTTACAAAATCTGCCGATATTCACAGATGTCACTTAAAATTAGTTTTTAAAAGAAAGCATCCAAACGAATTTTCTGCATTACTTATAACATTATAATACGTAAATAGTATTCTAAACAATAAAATTTAACAATTTTACTATTTTTAGAAAACTTGTATTTTTAATGCCTTATTTTTGATATTTTATTTACATTGGCCAATGTCGTAAAAATGATATTAGTATTCCAACATTCAGAGATATCTATCGACATTCGTAAAAACAATATCATTTTTCAGACATTTCAAGATATCTGTCGACATTTGGAATTTCTGACGAAGTTTGTAATCTTGATCTAAGTGAATTGAAAGTTCTGAAGGACCGCCCATTTTTATAGTTTTCGTTAACGAAAATGCAAATTTCATGGCCAATTGGCCATGAAATTTGCGTTATATAAAAATTTTCTTTAGAAATCTATAGTTATTTATATATATGTATATATTTGAAAAAAAAAAACAAACAAAAAAAAACAAAACAAAAAAAAAAAAAAAACAGAAATCTATTGAGTTTAGTATGAAAATTTTTTCTGTAGTACAATTTATATAGAAATTTATAGAGAATGCAAAATAGAAAAATTTCTCAAGAAAAGCATTTCATATTAAAATCTATTGATAGTGCTAATAAAAACTTAATAAGGAAATCTGTAATTATTGCTCTAGAATTATTTGTATTTAAAATAATAATGTAGTGCCTATAACGATGTTAAAATATAACAATTGTTAGTTTTATAAAAAACGAAAGATGCTTTTTTTATTATATAAAGTTTTTCAATAAAAAAGAGATCAACTTATGTATTTTTTAATGGATACTATGTTTATCTTTTTAAAATGCTTTCGAATTTCAGACTTTTAAAATAATTTTATTTTTTATTATAGAAAGAATACAAGTTTAGTTTCAAAAGTAGGTCATTAGTTTTCAGCATAATTTCCTTTTAAATTTCTAACAAACTTAATAATAAAAAGTGAAATTTAAATGAATATATGTTAAAAGAATGTAAAAAAAAAAAGAAAAAGAAAGTCGGTTGTGATTGAAAAAGTATGAAATAATTAAATTATAATTTTGTCTGACATTATTTTCGTCACTTACAAAAAAATCTACTCCCACCACTTTCTATTGAAAGTTTCTTATTATTACAATTTTAGTAAGTTCTTTTTCTTTGATCTTTAATAAGACTAAAAATCTCTTTGAGCATCAACTTCTAGCGCAGTGAGAAGTATACTTTCTCGACATTTGCAAATCGCAGTTTTTGGGGTTTAAAAAAGAATAATATTTAAAAATGTTATTCTGGAATATTGGAAAAATATATCCCTCAATGTCAAATAATGATATTCAGCAATGACAGAAAAATATATCGTTTAATGTCACAAACAAATAAATTCAGAGATGTTGGGAAATATTGGCCAACACTGCCAAATATCAAAAAATAATATTCGTGGCATATCGTTTTAGGGGGGTCATTTAATGTTGGCCAATATTACATTTTCATATCGGCCAATATCTTTGTGCTACCTGGGGGATATTCAAATTTTGGGCGACCTCCATTTGCTTTTGACGTCCCTCGATTCTACCAATTATTCGCCACTTTTGACCTTCCTTAACTGATGTCTTTGAGCTATAACTAATGAATACTTATCACTCCCAGACACTGCATTCGCTTTAAACAACACTACAGACCAGAATTCCAACATACATCCATTGCGCACCACATTGACAATCACCTAATTTGCGTATTTCCGACACTAACGTATGCAAGGAAGTGCAATTTTGCATTCAATAGTATTTAATTAAAATAAATATTAGCAGCATTGGGCATTGGTTGCAACATTAACTTAGTGAGCATAATTTTACTCATTATCTTTTAATTTTGATGACCAGTGTATATCGATAAGACAGTTTTCTTGCTTTTAGTTTGATGATTCAATAGTTATTATTATTTAGTTTTAAGTAATAAATCACTTTTTTACTGAATCATTTTCTTATTCTTAAAATGTGTTATAAAAAAGCATCGTTTTCTTTATAAAAAGGATATTTTTGACTGCTTTATTACTTCATTAAGACTGTACGGTTCACAGCCTGAAAAGGGCATAATGAATTGTACAGCATGTCGTCTCAATAATAATTATAAGCTTTATCTGAGATTGAAGGTGATTTATTTAAATGCACCTAAATGAATACGGTGAACTTATAGATTTTAGGATAGTTAAAAGAAATTTCTTTTGCTTTTGTAAATGATACTGATGGATTAGCGATATAACAATTTACATCTTATTTTTATGTAATCAATATATAATTTTAATAAAATTTGTGAGACTCCAAAAACATTATAAACAAGTGGACAAGTGTGATCGAAGGAAGTGATAGCACAAAGGGTTTCGTTTAATTTTCCTTGCAAAACACTATATTTTAATTAATAAATCCAAATTAATAATTTTTAATTATAATTATTATTTATAAATACACTATCTAACTAAGAACACAGATGGCAGCACAATTAAATTTAATAATAAAATGATGACGCGACAACGTGCAGTGCAGAATGAGAATGAATTTTAAACACATAAAATCTAGGCATTTTGATTGAGCGGGATTCAGCATCGCCATCTAAGGACGTAAATCACACTTACTCACTTACTTAACAAATAGTAATGAATATTAAACTGTGCCGATTTTAATGAAACCTTTTTATTATTTCAAATCCTAAAATACGCGTAAAAAAATTATTTACACATTATTAAAAAAAATTAATTAGGCATATATGAGCGTATCTGAAAAGAAACCTGTAAAATCGCTAAAAATATAACTTTATATCTTGCTAAATATATGAAACCTTCTTTTAGTATTTTCATAGCTAACATAATATCGTTTTATGCTGCTGCCATCTATTGCAGTATAATAAAACACAATTATGTCCTAATAATTCTAAATTCAACTGTGTTTTATAAAATAAATTTTGAGGTAAAATCAATTTATTGTACAAGTAATTTATTTTAAAAACTAAAATGTATTTAATTGATTTTTTCATGTAATTAACGGATAATCAATTAATGGATATTTGATTACCATCAAATACAGATTAATTATATACGAGATTTTTTTTTATCTAGTTGTAAAATATAATTTATATTTCTTTAAATTTCTTATATTCTAATTTATAATCCAGAATAGTTTATTAATTTATAATTTTTGTAAAATAACTTAAATTAAATATTTATAAAGTTGAAAATAGGACATAAAATCATGATATGTTAAATTCTGCAAATAAATAAATAAATAAGAATAAATATAAAATAAACCCGTAAAATGGCTACAAAATACGAAATTTCTTTTAATTAAACTCATCGGACAATTAAATGTAAAGAATTTTCGAACCAGGGATCTTCCTGTTAGAATTAACATACTCTACCACAAGACTAATGAATTCACGAAAAGATGGTTGAAATTAAAATTGCTTTTTTTTTTACATTGACACTGAAGTCCACCGTAGTGGACATTGCTTTAGGGCCTATAGCAACTATGGCTGTTCGCCTCGAATGATCCTTATTATATACAGACACAAACCACAAATTTTTATTTCCTTTTTTCCCAAATTGTGTTTTGAAATCGCAGAAATGGTGGGATGTCATTACATTAATTTATTTAATTAAAATAACACAACTTTATCAAAATTTTATGATTTTGGGTATGGCAGGGGGTATTCAGCTCTGTAAAAAGAAAAAAAAATTTCAAGCTTGTAACTTAAATAGTTTCCGAGTAGGAGCGCTGTGACGGACAGACGAACAGACAGATAAGCGAGACTATAAGGGTTTCGTGAGATGAACGAAACCCTAAAAATGAGCTTATTTCCATAAAAAAATAACAACAACAGCAACAAAAACATTATTTCATCCAGCGATTGGGAGAAAAGTTTACTTTATTAATATTTCTTTATTAATAATTATTAAAATAAATCAGCGACAGATGGAGATTTCATTTATGATTTTATATATTTGCATTAACGTTAAAATTAAGTTATTCAAATAAAAAATTGCATTATTATTAGTACTATGTATATTGGTATTTAAATAATGCATTTTCAAATTTAAGTGCGTTACTTAAATAATATTGCAAAATGCAGCTAACCCAACTTTTAAGAATATAATGTAGAACATATTTTAATCATAAAAAATTCTATATCGTATTCTCAAGGGGAAACAATGTATAGACTAAGGACATTATGTTTTATGAAAATGTCATGATACTGTTTTTGAACTATCATTTTTGAAGAGTAAATTATTATCAAAACTCAGTTTTGAGGAAAATGCATTTATATAATATTGTAATGCAACATTTTGACTATTTCGACTTTAAATAATTGGAAACACCAAGATGAATTCTGGTTTTCTTCAATAAATTTATAGTAGTGGAGATTTTGTAACGAATTTTTAAACAGAAAAGTTGTTGAAGTGGCCACCATGAGCGGGAAAACGATGTCCAACACAAACTCGACACAAAGAATGGAGATATTGCAATGTACAGTCGTGGAAAAAAAAGTAACCACCCCCTACTCCCTCCTCAACAAATTATCGTAGAAGAAAGTTACTGGTAACTGATAGTTGGAAATAAAGTCTACTTTTAAATGATGTATATAAAATTTGCTTAGAGGGGCATCTACGTATTAAAATGAAGTCAAACTTCCTTTTTTTCAATGATAATACTCAATTTTAACGAGATATTTCAAATCTTCGGTTCAAACTATGCCTGGACACCGAATTTCAAGTCATTTGAATGATAAGTTTTTGAATTATAAACATTCAAAACTGAGTGCTTCTAATGTTAAATTACATTTTCATATTTTTATTTATATCTCCAGAAATTATGCTGCTAATGTGCTAATTTTTTATGTAGCAATAATACTAATATACCCAAACATAAATACGTTGAATTTGCAATTTTTATAATTTTATGATATGAATTATGAATTATGAAATTAATATTCGAAAAAATTATGAATTGCAACCTACAAATTTTTTTGATGGATTTAGATTTATTAAGTCCTGCTTTGTGGAAATCCAAAATTTCACATTTTTTTCTAAGTAGTTTTCAAATTATGCTTAAAAAAAACGGCAAAATGATGGTTTAAGGGGCCGTGTATGATAGAAGTGACTAGATATTTTGAAATTTCTTCTGCTGTACTGTAATTTAGCAGACTTCATTAACTTCTTAAGGTGCCTTGATCAAGATGGGCGCTCTCTCGGTTAGCAATCGAGTTCGGAACTTCAATTTGGATACAGCCCTTAAAATACGCTTTGTTTTAAAATAATTAATTTCTCAGAAACTTATGGTAAGAATTGCATAAAAATTTGTTTTTAGGCTAATTGAAGGGTGTAGAGTTCATTTATGCTGTCAGAATGGTGTACTGCTATTGAAAAAAAACAAAGTCATGGTTCGTTTTAATATGTAGATGGCCCCCTAAGTAAATTTTATCTATATCATTTAAAAGTAGACTTTATTTCCAATCGTTCGGTTCCAGTAACTTTCTTCTACGATAATTTGTTGAGGAGTTAGTAGGGGGTATTTACTTTTTTTCCCACGACTATACAGTGTGTCCGTAAAGTCATTGTGCACTTTTGACCGGTCACAGGAAATCAAGGAAACATGATGGAAATGGGAAATGTTCACCAAATAAAAGAAAACTCTCTAAGTTTCATACCTGTTCAGCGCAGTTCGATGTGGCCTCTGTTTGTTGCCCTACACGCATCTTAACGTATTCAAGTTCTTAGCACACACAGTTAAGGACGTCCGGTGTAACAGAGTGAATAACGTCTGTGGTTATCTGTTTCAAATGGTGGTCACATCGAACTGCACTTAACAGGTATGAACTTGGAGAGTTTTTCTTTTATTTGGTGAAGATTTCCCATTTCCATTTTCTTTTGTTGATTTCCTGTGACCGGTCAAAAGTGCACCATGACTTTACGGACACACTGTACTTACTGTTTGTGAACTAAATATAAACTGTGTCGCTCATTTTCAGATTGTGACCTCATGTTTGTTGAAAATTTCAGTGCAATATCTTCAAAATTTTTTTTATTATTACCGAAATCCTGGGTTGGCACACATTGTGAAATTGGAAAAAATGTGCATAATACAAGGAATTTCATTGAACGTTGGGAAAAAAAATTATTTTATTAAACTAAACGAATTATCCTTTCAATGAACAAAATAAAACATCAACGAATACCTCAATTCCAGAGTGAATACCTTAAATTCTAAAGTCAAACTTTGAAAAATAAATAAATAAATAAATAAAAATAAATAAATAAATATAAAAATAAATATAAATAAATTTTAGAAAAGAAAGAGCTTTCGTTTGTTAAACGAAGTAACAATCTATTTATTGCACGAAGCCTGTATTAATCTATCTAATGAATCAGTGTTCAAACACCTTAATTCATAAAGTCAAAATTAACAAGGAAGTAAAATGAGGAAAAAACAAATTTCGGTTGTTAAATTAAAAAAACGACGTTTAGTAATGCAAGAACAATAAAACTTCAATATTTTCATACTTTAAATCCTAAAGTCTAAATCACCAAAGCGACAAAAGTAGGGACTGAAGCAAATTTTGTTTGTTAAATTAAAAGAAGGAACTTTCCAATGTACGAAGTAAAACACCAGTGGGATATCTTAAAATTAAAATTAGTAAAAAAGCAGAAAAGTGAGGATAAAAATAACTTTCGTTGGTTAAACTTTAAACTAAGCAAATAATCTAATGAAAGAAATAAAATATCAATATGTTCGAATAACCTAATTCCTAAAGTCAGAAAAGAAAAAGGAAGAAAAACAAATTTCTTTTGTTAATCATGAAAAAAAACCCCATCCAGTGCAATAAAAAAATGAATGCATACCTTAAAATTTAAAGTCGAAATCAGCAATAACCTTGGAAGGGCAAGGAGCAACAGGATTGCACATGACATTTAAATTTGCTTGAACTTTGATCATTGATTGCGCTTTAATTAATTATTTTTTTTATTGAATATGTGCTTAAGTAAGCATGAAGTTTAGAAACAAGTGTAAATTTTTCCC
The DNA here is from genome assembly GCA_963932465.1 of Maratus speciosus. Lineage (NCBI taxonomy): Eukaryota > Metazoa > Arthropoda > Arachnida > Araneae > Salticidae > Maratus > Maratus speciosus. The sequence goes on from OZ010787.1 coordinate 480,689,829, forward strand.
AAATAATATTAAATTTATGGACTGTGAAAGGAACTTCAGGTCGTAGGCGTTTTTAGATAATGTGCGATGGTTTGTAAAATGTCGAAATTTCATGTAGAATTTCTTCACGTCTCTATGCTTCGCTGCTTTAATTAATAATGATTTTTAAACATATAAAATTTCCATTTTCATTAAAGCTGTAAAAACTTTATCAAAAACCATTTTTATTGAGGCAAAACAAAACAAAATAAAATTAATAAGGAAAAATAAGTAATTATTAATTAAAAAATAAAAACGAATTCAAGGGACTGTTTCTTACCTTCGTTTTTTTTTTTTTTTTTTTTTTTTTTTTTTTTTTGTGAGATAACCCTCTATTTTTAATTACATTAGGGCCCCGAAAATTCTTTTTGAAGTCATCCCGAAAACCTACCCGAACCGGATTCGCTTGAATCCGAGATCCGAAATGAAAGAAAAATTAATACGACAAAAAAAAAAAAAAAAGTAGCGCAAATCCGATCAGGTTCGGGAAATAGTTGGGTTACCTGACTCGATAAATGAATGATTCTAATCCACATTAATTTTAAATACCATTGTTGCCAATATCGATCATTTTGATGCGCGGTAGATAATGATTTTTCCCTGAAAAAAAAAAAAAAAAGACTATACACGATACGATTTTTAAAAAACGTAAAGTAGTACTGTGTACTTAAAAAATATATTCAAAATTTGTTGCGATTGGTCAATATTTAAAAAAGTTAAAGCTCATAAAAAACAGCAACCTTCCCCCCCCCCCCCCCCAATAAAATAGACATGGCGAATAAATATATCATTTTTAGGTCCTAATGAAGTTCAAACGTGACCATCAGCAGAAAAAGACCTTTACAAAACAAGAAAAAAACTAAAATCTCAGCATCGGTTTAAGAGAAATGTCTGGACATACATTAGAAAAAAAAATGCATGCACATAGCTGAAAACTGCTGCGATTTTTTATCACCGCTATAGTAATCTTTTCCTTATTTAATTGCAGAATTATCCGATTAAATATGTCGAATATTACTACTCGGATATAAAGTTGACCAAAAATCACAGCTTTTGGCAGATATGCAATCAAATTGTAAAACCTCTTTCATTGGAAGTCGATTAAAAACCGTGTTTAACAATTATTACTATTTTTGGATTATTCTTCATAACTTGAATTTATCTTTCACTCTGGCTGAAAATATAAATAAAACTCGTGTTTTGATCAATTATACTCAATTCACTGAATTGTTAGATAAAATGATCTTTCCTGTTTTGCATTAATAAAATTTCCATTTCTGTTTTAATACGACCAGTTAAAGTAACATTTTGTATAAAGTTATTTTAAAAGTGTTCTTTCAAGAAATGGAGAGAGCATGAGTTATTGATGCGTCCAAATTGTACGGTTGATTTGGTCATATGATGATTTCACGTAAGCGACATTGATTAACTTTCGTTCGAGAGGCGATGAATTCCCTTTGGTTGAAAAGGGTTCTGTGCTTGTTGTGACGTAGTTTATGACGTAATTCGCGATGACACAGTACTCGAACTCCTTTAATGCAAGCTAGTTCATCAAGCATGTTGTTGCCCATTTTGTAATTGTTGCACATGAGGCGTGAAGCGTTTGAATGATCACTGTGTTATAAAACCTTAAAAGTTATTACCTCTTAAGGTTAACTAATATAAAATCTTAAAAGATGCGCGATTCTTCAGAAGCAAATTGTTTTAAATTCTTAAGAACTGTATTTAGGGTGTTTAAATTTCATATAAATGAACAAAAACGAAAGAAAGGGACCAAAAACATCAGGAGATAGAAAAGAGTTTCGCTAATTACTGCCAGTTTCAAACACAATACCAGTGTTGCCATATTGGGGACTTTTTTAATTTAGATTATTTGACTGTCACCACTTTTTTAAAATAGTATAATTCGCTCATTTTTCAGAATTTTAAATCTATTTTTAAATAGGTCGAATATTTCTATTTCAAAAAAATTGGTGACAATCAACAATCTTGGTACAAAAAAAGTCCTCAATCTGGCAACACTGCACAATACTGGCTTTCAGATTCGGCTATATTTTGTTCCATATATTTATATATATATATGAATTACAGACACACATATATACAAATATAATACATTTGAAATAAAATAATGACACATACGCATATATATTTCTTTTCATATTGTACTCTTGGTTTGAGTACGATTTCTGCAAATTTCCTATCAAAATACGATTTTGATATTGGCATTAAATATGGACTATTTGATTTCTGATATTTTTACAAAATTTATATCATATAGGGGAGACTAGGGAGGGTTGACCATAAGGGAGGCTTGACCCACCCATCAGTTTTCATATTTAAAAGAGTTTCAGAGTTTTATCACCAGGTGTCAACAAAAGCTACTGAAATGCTCAAACAACAGTCTTTGTTTCATACAGATAATCGAAATAGGTGTAGAACAAATAAATTGTGAGGCGTTTTCAACCTAAAAGTTGTGTTTTTTAGAAATATTTTGTAAGCTTTCAGATAAAATATATCATAGAAATTTAAGTAAGTAGATTTTAAGTAATGGAGAAATATCGAGCTTTCATTCCAGGCATAAAGATTGTATAGTAAGTTAGGCTTAACATAACAATGTACTCTTATTTAGAAAAGGGCTATGTGGGGAGGCTTGACCAGATGCTCAAGGCTCACTTAATGAAGTGGTTTTGGAAATCTTTTTATTATACATTGTGCATAATGAAAGGTTAATGGTTGTATATAAAAAATAATGTAAATTTATTCTGTGAAGCTACAGTAAAATGGGATGATGGAAAAGAAATTATTCAAAACTGATTGAAGAAAGATGTGAAAAATTGCTATAGTATACGCTGCAAGAAAAAAAATTAATGGAATATAAATGAGAAAGTTCATAGGAACTTTTATTCATTTAAATATTACTTACAATAGGTAAATAGAAACATTGGAAATGATTAGAAAGGACTAGAAAGTAAGAAAGCAGCAGACTTAACCCTTTCAGGGGAAGTGGTAGGTTTACGAACCCCCTTATTTTTAATTGCCAATCTCCACAATGGCATCAGAATTTTGCTAAAATCTTTTCCATTTAATATGCATGTGAAATATAGCCTTTTTCTTATTTCCAAATAAGTTTGTTCGTAAATTCCGGTGCCAGTCAACATTTTTCAACATTTCAACATTTTAGTGTTGAAAGTACTTTGCCCCTGAAAGGGTTAAAATATGTTAATGGTACGTTAAGTGCTCACGAGGCTCCAAAAGAACACAGCATTGATCAAAAAACTTTAGGAAGGTATGTAGAAAAATTTCACCAGGATGAATACAGTGAGATGAAGCCAAGCTATGTGACAACTAGAGCTGTCAGCTGTAACAAAAAGTAGGACAAGGAGACAAAAAAAAAATCGGGACAGTAGCTCCTAAATTCGGACATAATAATATATGAAACCCTATGAAAACGGAACCTGTCTCTAACGGAATACTGTCTTAAATGTTAAAATTTCACTTTAGCCAGCTGTACAATTATACATACTTGACAAAATCCTGTTTAAAACAAAATTTTTCCTCCCGGGCTTGCGAGTGCGTCTGAAGAGGTTTGTTTAAGCAGCATATTTTCAAAAATATTTTTTTATAATAATTAAAGCATGTAGAATAAATTATTTTTCTGTTTTTAAACTAATTTTGTTTCTCTTCACAAATATTTCAATGTAAAACATAGTGGGTCAAGCCTCCCATATAGTGGGTCAACCCTCCCATATATGGGGAGCCTTGACCCATTATTTTCTCATGATTAAAATCAATCATTTTTCAAATTTCTTATATATTACATTTATGCAGCAATTTTATTTTGATAACTGATTGCATATCGATTAAAATGATATATAAAACTTTATTATACGTTCAATATTAAAAAAATAAAAAATCATTTTCTAAAAAGTGGGTCAACCCTCCCTAGTCTCCCCTATATATGCATATTGATCATTGTACAGGAAACGTAACTTTATTCATAAATGGTTGTTTTTTTTTTTTTTTTTTTTGAAAGGATATGTATTTTTTTAGTGTTTTAGCATAATATAATATATTTAAAAAACATATTTGATGAAAACTGTTGATTTGTCAAATTTATATTTGTTTTTCTTAATGAATGGGAGTTATCCATTCCATTACTTAATCATCATATGTGTTGCACTTAATTTTCTCTATTAACATTTTCATGTGTTTTGTGAATGTGATAAATATATTATTCATTCAGTAATGTATTTTTTTTTTCTCTGAAGTTTCCATTATACGTAAATTAAATTTTATTTTGAAAAAAGATACATATGTATGATATATATATATTTAAAATTATGTTTAAATTACTATTAGAAGTTTTTCATACATCCTCTATTAGAACAAAATTCTGTGTAATAATTTCGAAAATATAATATAATTTATCATCTAATAAAGATATTCAGAGGCAGGAGGCACCCCTTTTTTTAATTTCAGTTTCTATAAAAAAGTTTCAATTGTTATAGCTGTGGGTGTGCACATTGCCGTTTGTCATTAATTTTGAAATATTTTCATTGAATTAAAAATGGTTGTGAACTTTATAAATGTTTAGTTCTTGATTTAAACAGTAAGCTTAATTTATTTAATAAAAATAAATTTTTAATTCATATATGTAAAGTTTTTTTTTTTAAATATTTGCTCAATTTCATATTCTACAATAAATAAGCATGGTATTATGAAACAAAACATTGTGCACATGTACAGTCGTGGGAAAAAAAAAAAGTAAACACCCCCTACTAACTCCTCAACAAATCACCGTAGAAGAAAGTTACTGGTACCGAAGGATTGGAAATAAAGTCTACTTTTAAATGATGTATATAAATTTTCTTAGGGGGTCATCTACATATTAAAATGAATCCAAACTTCATTTTTTTTTCAATGGCAATACCCAATTTTAACGAGATATTTCAAAACTTCGGTTCAAACTATGCCTAGACACCAAAATAGTTTTTGAATTATAAACATTCAAAATTTAGTGCTTCTAATGTTAAATTATATTTTCATATTTTTATTTATATCTCCCGAAATTATGCTCCTAATGTGCTAATTTTTTTTTTTTTTTTTTGTAGTAATAATACTAATATACCCAAACATAAATAAGCTGAATTTGCAATTTTTATAATTTTATGATATGAATTATGAATTATGAAATTAATATTCGAAAAAATTAAAAATTGCAACCTACAATTTTTTTGATGGATTTAGATTTATTAAGTCTTGCTTTATGGAAATTAAAAAAATTCACATTTTTCTTCCAAGTAGTTTTCAAATTATGCTTAAAAAACGGCAAAATGATGGTTTAAGGGGCCGTCTATGATGGAAGTGAGTAGACATTTTGAAAATTATTCTGCTGTACTGTAATCAAACAGGTTTCATTGACGCTTAAACGTGCCTTGATCAAGAAGGCGGCTCTCTCGGTTAACAATCGAGTTCGGAACTTCAATTTGGATACAGCCCTTAAAATACGCTCGTTTTAAAATAATTAATTTCTCGGAAACGTATGGTACGAATTGCATAAAAATTCGTCTTTAGGCTAATTGAAGGGTGTAGAGTTCATTTATGCTGTCAAAATTGGGTACTGCTATTGAAAAAAATAAAGTTATGGTTCGTTTCAATATGTAGATGGCCCTCTAAGCCAATTTTATATACATCATTTAAAAGTAGACTTTATTTCCAATCGTTCGGTACCAGTAACTTCCTTCTACGATAATTTGTTGAGGAGTTAGAAGGGGGTGTTTACTTTTTTTTCCCACGACTGTACCTCTGTTACAATATTAAGAAAACTATCCCCGAACCCTTATAAAACAAATTGAACATCGGTTAATGAAAAGACTACACGACCGCCTACATAAATCTTAAAATAGATGAAAGAGGAACCATTAGCATAAATTCTTCGGGCTTAAATTTATTTATGGAATATTTTATTCGCAAAAAGTAATGTTTTCCATAAAATGACTCGTATATAAATAAATAAATATATATATATATATGTACACTCACATTTTATTAAATTTAGTATTAATGGTATACTTATATTTGTCATTCTTAATTATTTATGTAAATGTATCAATAAATATTACTGTATATACTCACGTATTTTGAGCATATTTTGTGCCTTTTTTCGATGCTAAAAGTAGAGGGTGCGTAAAATGAGTGACTTTTTTTAGATAATTCTTTTTCTCAAAAGAAAATCTAGCGTATTAAGAGTAATAAGAGAAATGTATATCTGTTCTATAATATAAATATGACTATATAACCTTTTAATCAATAAATAATCAAGATTAAAATAGCGTATAAGTATTTCAACAGTTCGTATATAAAGTTTTTGAATAGGAATAAATCAATCCTAGGAGCATTCTAGAATAAAGAAAATGCCCAATTTGCAATTGAAATACAGGAAGAATTTAATAGGTTTGATAGAAACATTTACAGGGTGTCTACAGATCAGGGAAAAACACAGTCAAAAAAAGGGTGAAACCCCAGTATTTTCTTATAGAGAAATTCATCTTGTTTAATCACGGGAATAAATAAGGCGAATTTTTCTATAAGTAAATACTGGTATTTCCTATTTTATTTGACTGTGATTTTCCCCGATCTGTAGACAACCTTATTTAGTGAAACAAAATCTTGCACTTGAAAAATGAAAATATTTTATCACTACTCATTGAGATGTATTTCCCAGATTTGGCATAAAAAAATTCTCATACACTTTTAATTGCTTTGTTTAGCGCATATTTCTTTTTGAGCTAATATGGAATAAACGCCTTACTCACCCCGATTGTTTTCCTGCTGCCCTACTCGTATTTACGGTAGCAGAGCAGAATATTATAAATATAAAATCTTCTGATAATTGTTAATTTTCTGTATACATCGTGTATGTAAATAAATCAGCATAAAGACATATCACAGAGCATATCACAAGACTGTGAAAATAAATTAGTTATACCACCTGCATGCGGTGGAGCTTAAAATAAAAAGTCGCTGTAGAATAGAGAATTTGTTTCTAAGATTCTAATTGAAATATTGTAGAATGTCTTTAGGGCACATGCAGCGACATTAAAAAAATTATTAGTCTAAATTACCACAAGTTGTACATGCGATAATTACTCGAATCATTGTTTTTTCACCGCCTCTGAATACTAGGCCTACGCGCTGATACAAAAGTGGCCGCTGTCGTAGGCAGATTTTTTTCATGATTTGTACGGCCCTTTGCATTTGAAAACCAGTAATTTCTAAAAGTTTTCTTTCCCATACTTTTCTGAGATTAAATAAGTTAAAGAAAACTTTTAGAAAATACTGGTGTCTAACTTCAGGGGAGCGTGGAAACACTAAAAAATTCCGCTGACGACAGCCGCCATATTTGCAGGGCTCCCGAATGGTCCGTCAACTGAATACCAATATTGTTTTAGAAAAATTTTCTTTTTAGATTTCTCTTACAAACCGCCCCGGAACCACCCTTTGAAAGTTAATTCTAGCGCAAACCTACCATAAATTTTTCTGTTAAAATTTATTGGTATTCAGTTGGCGGACCATTTGGGTGCCCTGTATTTGTGTCAGCGCGCAGGCCAACTATTCATGGGCGGTGTTTTTTTTACCAAATTTTTCTTTCAAAACTAGGGGATGCGATCAATACGAGAGGGATTAAATTACGTAAGTAAATACGGTAATTAGTATAATTGTTAATTAGTATAATCGCTTTTTTAATTATAATATGGTATTTCACAAAAGCATAATTACTTTTTTTTTTTTTTTTACATTTTTATACTAATGACACTATTAAATATCGCTATTAAATATTTCTTATATTTCATATGTGATCACTAACTAATAACAAATTCATTCAGCATTTTAACTCTAAGAATTCTGCTGTTGTGGGCAATTAAATGGCGGCGGTGAGTCAGCTCGTATTATTGGAGCATTACACAGTACATGATGGGATTTCCCATGATATGCTGGATGATTCGAGTGTACTCGTTTCTAACCGATGCCAGATTTATTTCGGAGATCTGATTATGATATTTGTTTTTTCTTTCAGCTGACAGCAGTTCTGTCAAATTTATCTCGTTTTTTTCTATGTTAATAGAAATCCTCAGTATGTTCTTCTTTTTCTACTATATTTTGCATTATACATTTTCTTCTAATATTCCGAACATGTTGCTTATGATCACATTTACTTACCTTTTTCCCCTTTAGAGTGGTAGGAATTTTTAAATGTTATAACTTAATGCTCTTTGAGTTTTTTTTAATTTTTTTTTATTATGTCCATGTAATTTTTACCTCCCCTCGCCTTTTATGACTTAACGTTCTTGAAGAAATGTTTTATTTAATTGCTTTGTTTTTTTCCTTAGATATACTGCTGAAATCATATATCATTCGAAAAGAAAATGAAGGTATTTTTACCCGAAAACATTTTATAAAAAAAAAAGCTATTTAACAAATTACAACGACCATTTGGAAAATGATTTTTTCAAAGACTAAAATTTAAAACATAAAAAATCGCACGGAGTTGATCATACATTACGTACGTTATGGATTAAACATTAATAGTGTTATTACACGTAAAAATTTCAAGCGACAAAAATCGCCTGCGACTCGTCAGATTTCCTAAAAATTACGTATTATCCACCTGAAACTCACGTATTATCCAAGCATTTCATTGGCTGTTCGGGAAAAGGCTTTTCCAAGGCTTTTCCAAGCACCAGATTTCTTTGAAATCTGACGACCAATTTTAAATGAAATTTCATTCTTAAACTTCTAAACATCCCACAATATTACTTTTTACACCGTCGTATAGAGAAGAAAAATATACTTTTAATAGCAATTTGTTTGAAAGCTGTATCTCAATTTGTTTCTGAGTTATTAATTTTTTTTTTGTAGTTTTTATTACTTTTTTGTCATAGTGGCAACAGAAGTATCCGTCTCTGTTGAAAGTAAAGGGAAGTACAGATTACTGTATAGACCAATCAGAAAACGAATAAAATGAGGATTTAACCAATGAAACGCCTCAGATATGTTTTTGATTTCATACCCTGACAGAGAACAATAACCATTTTTCCAAACGGTTAAAAAAGCATATACAATTTGACTTTTCTCGTTCAGTGATTAGCGGTGGGGTCGCTAGCCGCTAGAAAATGTTAATTGTAACAAAGCTTGTGTTTATGAGAATCTAATTTACAAAATACATAATGATTTTTTTCACCATTTCGGAAAATACGCCCTGAAATTATTTTGGCATACCAACCAAAAAATAATCCAGATAACCGTAAGACACATAGTTCCACAAATCCACAACAATGAGTTTCCATTTAATAATATTGGTTGAATCCTGTTTACCTTCATAAAATGAAAGGTTGTATTAATAAAACACATTCGTGTACAGAAAAATTAGAAATATCATATTTGTAATTGAAAATTTGGAAATTCATAAATGCCATTTATATAAAAAGTACATCGTTTTTTTAAATGTTCGATGTAGCCGTTTTCTTATGGTTACTTTCGAATGTATTTTTAATTGACATGAAATGTGTAATGAATGAAGCATATTTCAATATTTATTATTTTAATATTTAGTGTATTCCAATAAAAATATTACTGAAGAACAGAAAATACTTGGGCCCTGAAATCAATGGGCCCTGGACAAGTGAATCTCTTAACCAAAGATAGTGGGGTGCCTGCTTTCTATCATTAACTCAATGCAACCGTTGAATTGAGGGCATATTAAAATAGTTTAATTAAATTGTAATTTATATTATTTTTAGTTTTAAACTATATCATATATATATATATATACCGGGTGTCCCAAAAAGGACTGACTGATTTTAAAATTCAATAACTTGCAAACGGTGACAGATATTTAAAAAATTCTTGCAGGAGGTTTATGCATAAGGTCAAAAGTTTTATTACAGTGATTTTCAATTTTAGTTCGAATTACAAACAATAGATGGCGCTGTAAGCAATAGTCGCTAAATACAGGCTCGAGTTCTGGTCCTTTCTCTTGTTCCATGCTGAAAAAGGAGATGGAAATGTATTATCCGGGCCACGAAGTACCAAAAATTGAGCCTGAATTCAGCGTCTGTAGATCGCAGCGCCATCTATTGCTTGTAATTCGAACTAAAATTGAAAATCACTGTAAAAAAACTTTTGACCTTATGCATAACCCTCCTGCAAGAATTTTTTAAATATCTGTCCCCGTTTGCAAGTTATTGAATTTTAAAATCAGTCAGTCCTTTTTGGGACACCCGGTATATTAATATATATATATATATATATATATATTAATAATTTATTAAAAAAATCACGCGTCACAATTACTAAAATTACGAAATGTTTCTTGATCATAAAATATCGCAACCCTGGTTAAAAACTATACCTTTCTATACCATTCATCGCTTAACCAAGCACGGCTAAAATATAGAAGAAATATTACAACCGAAAAAAAAACAGAAAAAAGAAATGAGACTGTAAAGAATACAAAGAATGCTTCATAAAACTAAGTGCTAAAATATTGAAAAATCAAGAAATTTAGGTACACCGTAAAAAGAGGAGAATATTTCTTGATCAAAATACAATGTAACCACTTCCGAGTTTCCACGATTCTGAAAAACGCTACTTTATCTTCAGAAACTTTAGAAACTAATATATTTTCGAAATTTAAAGAAGAATTTCTAAAACAATTTACTTTTGCTGCATGTTATATTTTTGGAAACGTTTCCAAGTATATTTTTCACAGAGTATTAACCAGTTTCCTCAACTCGATTTCAATGTGAAATATCGGTTTTTCGGATACTATAAATTCTCAAATAAACATTTTCATGTTTAACAAACACGTTCAACAAATTAACATGCTAAATTAACACCGTAAAAGGAACATTATTTTGTTACTCTTTCGCATGTATAAATTTTGTTACGCAGTTGAACATGTATTCTGAACATATGCAACATGTGCCAGCCATTATAAAAGTATAGTGATTTTGGATTTATAATCGCATCTAAATAAGGCTAAAATTGCAATTCTTTTTCACTGGTGGAAGTTTCAGATGCTGCACGCATTTAGAATATGGCCTGGATTTACCTATACTTCTTTATTTTTAAAAATTTTAGTCTCAGTTTTTACGGAAGCTCTTTATACTTACACCTGCTTTCGTTTCAGCCCCACTTCTTTTTCTTCCTGTTGCAAGATTTCTTCTCCAAAATACTATAGAGAATTGAAAAAAAAATTCCATCTTATTCTTTTTTTTCTATATGATCCTCTCAGCTCTCCAGGGTATCGTTTCTTTTCTATCTCGCAAAAAAGTTGGATTTCGTTCCATTAAAATTTACCAAGAATTCAAACTATCTGTATTCTAATTAAACATATGAAATTTTAGAAAGCAATAAAAGAAGTCATTGGTCCGGAGCACCAGTAAGCACGAGATCGTACGGCGTTTTTTTCGTACGGACCAAAAATTCATTTCAAAGATATATAGCTTATAAAATTAATTCTCGAAAAAAGTTTGAATTGGAACCTATCAGTTTTTAAACAGAAACCGATTTACACAAGCTTCAAATACACAAATCCAAAATTGTAGTTCATTCATAAGTCGTATTTTAATTTATCCTAAATATCTCCCGAAGTGCAATCCGTTTTGCAACGATTACAAATGAATTTAATATTAGATGTTGTAAACTTTAGACCTTCATAATTGCTATAAACTACTTGACAGAATGACATCCTGTTTGATATTCTAAAGTAAAAGTTACCAAAAAAGTTGAATATGATGTCAAAATTTGGATTTCGTATTAAAAATGTCAATGTTTTGTATGATTTCGGTATGAAGATGATCTCCTAAGATTATTTTTAAACATAAATTGAAGAAAGACATAATTTCCAGGAGAATGAGTATTTGCAGTTTTTTCTATGACAATGTAAAATGACAATTAAAATATTTAGGATGTTCTTTATTTTATTTGACCAACTATACGTAATAGTAGATCAAATCTGCCAATTTTCAGCCTTTTTTCTGTGTTTGTGTGTGCCATTTTTTGACCTCGCGATAGTACATGTGCTACATTGAAACAATAAAATCTCAAACATTTAAATATTTTCCCCAGATTATTTATTTTGGGGCTGCTGACTATTAAAAAAAATTCATATAAGTAGATCTTTTCACTTCTAGTTGGCCAATAAAGACCACTGCCATAGTTTTGAAAACATTTAATTAGCAGCTCTTTTCATCAAGTGAGTAATATCAGAGTAGTTGTCCCAAAAAGGTAAAATATGTTCTACTTTTTTACACTTGTTGTGGTAACTATTCTTTGCTACTAATTACCTAATGAAGATATCTGCCAATAAATTGCTCTTGAAGCTATAGTAGTGTTTTTACTCAACATCGGGAGAAAAAAGGTTTACTTCTATATACTTTTTAACCATTTGGAAAAATGGTTATTGTTCTCTGTCAGGGTAAGAAATCAAAAGCATATCTGAAGGTTTTTATTGGTTTAATCCGCATTTTATTCGTGTTCTGATGGGTCTATACAGTAATCTGTATTTCCCTTTACATTTAAAAACGATGGATACCTCTGTTGCCACTATGACAAAAAAGTAATAAAAACTACAAAAAAAAATTAATAACTCAGAAACAAATTGAGATACAGCTTTCAAACAAATTACATTTAAAAGTACATTTTTTTCTCTATCCGACGGTGTAAAAAGTAATATTGTGGGATGTTTAGAAGTTTAAGAATGAAATTTCATTTAAAATGGGTTGTCAGATTTCTTGGAGATCTGAAGATGGAAAAGCCTTTTCCCGAACAGCCAATGAAATGCTTGGATAATCCGTAAGTTTCAGGTTCATGGCGTACGTAATGTAGGATCAACTCGGTGCGATTTTTTATGTCTTAAATTTTAGTCTTTGAAAAAATCGTTTTCCAAATGGTCGTTGTAATTTGTTAAATTGCTTTTTTTTTTTTCTTTAAATCTCCAGCTAATTTATTAACACTATTAAACAATATTTGATAACTTTACGTATTTAAAAAAATCTCAACTGGGTAGCCAACAGGATACTTATACATAGCTATACATGCGCATGCACACACATATATAAAGGGTGTTTTGTTAATTCTGTTTCACCACAAGTAATTGCTGAACCGAGTCAGCTCCAGCCTTGCACATGGTGTCTAGATATGGTAAAACGGACATTCTCTGCACGACGAAGTACTTTGCTGTGCCATGTAGTAGCTAATTTCTAATTTAGCATTAATATATCGAAAACGGTACGAGATAGGGGAGAAAAAACAAGTGCAAAATTGTATGGCGTCCTCGATTTATTTATGAAATGATGTATTACCTGTAAAAATAACTTTATTAGAATTCCTGTAATGTAAAATTTTTATATACAATCGTTAGCTTAACCAGTATGTTCCAAGAATTATTTATTTATTTATTTTTTTTAATTCAAACTGCGTGATTGCTAACCCTTCTTTAAAATTGCAATATTCGCCTTATTTAATCTGTTATTAAATAAGACATTGAATAAGGTGAATATGAAAAAAATGTACCAATCAAGCAATCTGAATTAAAAACAAACAAAAAAAAAACAAAAAAAAAAAAGAAAAAGAAAAACAAAAAAAAAACAAAAAAAAACATTGCCCAAATGGCAAGGCTTGCTTTGAAGGAAATTGTGTCATTTGGATAATATGGGATAAATACGCCACGCCACTAATTGCACGCAAAAGTGCTGCATTATATGGCTGATGCACGTTTACTAATAAAACTAACACATGTAAGCAAAATACAGTTTAATAAGAAAATTAAATATGTCCTATTTCTTCACCATCGGCAGCAATGTGTCCCGAAGGTGGACATTTATAGAGAATTTTATAGTTTTTCTGTTCTTAAACCGTTTTTTTCTGCTCTCAAACTGAATTTTTTCTGCTCGAAAAGAAATTTTGGCTGCTTCCATCCCTGATTAAGCTAAAAGACTATTAGAATAACCCAACAGAGGTCGAATAAATGTAACTCACCTAAACTTAATCAACATCTTCGAGCCAAACCGCTCCTGTGAAACATTGTTGCGCTCTTAGGATTATTATTTTTTCTCTTAACGTCTCGTCGTGAAAAATGTTGGGAGTTTTACCTTTGTATTTTTTTTTTCGCTAGAAGAATTTCAAGCTTTTTTATACAGCTTCTCATTGCTCTTCAACCGTAAATGTTGGTTTATTATCGTCCAAAAAATAAGGCTATAAAAGAAAATCGCTTTATTGGCGGATTTTATTTACACATCACAGTAGCTAATATCGATCAATACATTATAATTTTTATTTTAAAGATTTATTTTGTCCCTAGTCTGGTTCATTAACAAAATGTGCAACTGAGACAGACTTTTTATATTTTTAATTTACAAATTTTAATTTTTCTTCACTCCATTTCCATAAATGGTGTTACTAAACTTTTTACATGATTACGATTTTTTTTCAGATCTATGGAGTGGAATGCGAAATATAACTTTTATGATAAAATGTAAACGAAAAAAATGACTATGGTTTAATTATTAGCAGAAGCATGTGATCTAATTATTAAAAAAGTCCTTCCGGCCAGTGCCGGGAGGAAGAGGTAGCTTTCATATTCCTTATTTTAAGGGTGTATTCCGATCCAAACTGCTTATTTTCTGATTCATTTTAAAATTCATTTTTGCTCTCAAACGCATCAAACTGGGAAATTCTCTTATTTAGAAACTACATAATGTGCCGTGCTTCTCGATTTTTTGATAAATGCAGAAAATACTGTATTAAACGCTGTCAAAGTTGACGTTTTGACCGAATTTTCCGAAGCGGGCGATCTGGGAATGAAAAAAATGGTCATACTGAGAAAATAATTGTTTAAAAATCAAATTCTAATTAATTGAGCTGAAAATGAAATCACACGGCATGTTAAACATGTCTTCAGAAACCACCCCCAGTAAGTTTCATGTTTTTACATTTAAAAATGAGTCTGAAAATGCCTCAGAAAATTTCGAGCTGTTGAGGGTGGAAAAACATTTTTTCGAATACACCCTTAAAAAAGCCAACTTATATCATTCAAACACACGAAGCTCAATTTAGTGGAAACCGAATATAGGAGATTCAATACTAATTTTTATCAATATAATGAATGAGAATTTCGCGAAATTAGTCAGCTTTATCCAAGCTGCTTTTCTTTAAAGTAACTTATATTTGGCTGCCAAATTCGGCGATTTCTTAAAGTGCGTGCCATTTTAAGACAACATGGTGGATGAGGCTAACCAGTGAACTTGGTCGAGACCTTAATAATTGCTGTGCACATGCTCACTCACATCGGAATCGGGTGATATATACGAGTGCTGTCGCATGCAAAAAATCAGATTTTTCAAAATGTCACCCACAATAGAAATTGAAACTGCTATATCTGAGCCATTTTTTAAGGTAAAGACAAACAAAAAATGCTCCTGAATCATTATCAAGGTCAAATACTTAAGAAAGAGACCTTTTTCAATTTCTAATTTTTTTGCACCTCACTTTAAATATATATATATATTTTAATTTAATGGCCGCCATTTTGAAACAAGATGGCTGATGAATCTGGCCAGCGAACTTGGTCGAGGTATTGATGTATACTATCCACATGCCTTCTTACATCGAAATAGGCGAATACGTGTGTTATCGCGTGACAAATACGAGATCGTTTCAAAATGTTAGCCATGCTAGAAATTCAAAGTGCTATAATTCAACAATTTTTTAAGATATAAACAAAAGAACAAATTTTTAGAAACAAAAACTGCTCCGGAATCTTCGTATCAAGGCCAAACACATAAAAAAATCTTTTTCATTTTCCAATATTTTAATACCTCATTTTAAATTATAAAATTAATTTTTTTTAAAATGGCAACCCTTTTGAAACAAGATGGTGAATGAAGCTGGCCAACGAACTCGGGCGAGACATTGGTATGTACTATGTACAGACCAAGTTACATCCAAATCGGTGCATAAATACGCCTGTTATCGCGTGACAAAAATCAGGTCGTTTTAAAATGTCAGCCACAATAGAAATTCAAAATGCTATTACTCAGCCATTTTTTTAGATATAGACGAAACAAAAACTGTTCCGGAATCTTTGTATTAAGATCAAACACATACGAAAAAAATCTTTTTCATTTTCCAATTTTTTGGTATCTCATTTTAATTTTTTTATTTTTAAAATTTTTTTAAATGGCTGCCATTTTGAAACAAGATGGCGGATGAATCTGGCCAACGAACTCGGTCGAGATATTTGTATGTACTATGTACACACCAAGGTACATCCAAATCGGTTCATAAATACGCCTGTTATTACGTTACAAAAATCAGGACGTTTCAAAATGTCAGCCACGCTAGAAATTCAAAATCCTATAACTCAGCCATTTCTTAAGATATAGACGAAGCAAAAACTGCTCCCGAATCTTTTTATCAAGGTCAAACACATAAGAAGAAAATATTTTTTCAATTTTCAATATTTTGGTACCACATTTCAAATTTAAATTTTTCTTAAAAATTTAAATGGCCGCCATTCTTAAACAAGATGGCGGATGAAGCTGGCCAACGAACGCGGTCTAGACATTGGTATGTACTATGTATAAACGAAGTTACATCCAAATCGGTTCATAAATACGCCTTTTATCGCGTGACAAAATTCAGGACGTTTCAAAATGTCAGCCACGCTAGAAATTCAAAATGCTGCAACTCAGCCATTTTTTAAGATATAGACGAAACAAAAACTGCTCCGAAATCTTTGTATAAATGTCAAATACATAAGAAAAAAATATTTTTCCATTTTCAATTTTTTGGTACCACATTTCAAATTTAAATTTTTTTTTTAAATTTTAAATGGCCGCCATTTTGAAACAAAATGGCGGATGAAGCTGGCCAACGAACTCGGTCGAGACATTGGTATGTACTATGTACACACCAAGGTACATCCAAATCGGTTCATAAATACGCCTGTTATTACGTGACAAAAATCAGGACGTTTCAAAATGTCAGCCACGCTAGAAATTCAAAATGCTGCAACTCAGCCATTTTTTAAGATATAGACGAAACAAAAACTGCTCCGAAATCTTTGTATAAATGTCAAATACATAAGAAAAAATATTTTTCCATTTTCAATTTTTTGGTACCACATTTCAAATTAAAAATTTTTTAAAAAATTTTAAATGGCCGCCATTTCGAAACAAAATGGCGGATGAAGCTGGCCAACGAACTCGGTCGAGACATTGGTATGTACTATGTACACACCGAATTACATCGAAATCGGTTCATAAATACGCCTTTTATCGCGTGACAAAATTCAGGACGTTTCAAAATGTCAGCCACGCTAGAAATTCAAAATGCTATAACTCAGCCATTTTTTAAGATATAGACGAAACAAAAACTGCTCCGGAATCTTTGTATAAAGGTCAAATACATAAGAAAAAAATATTTTCCATTTTTAATTTTTTGGTACCACATTTTAAATTTTAAATTTTTTAAAATTTTTTAAATGGCCGCCATTTTGAAACAAAACGGCGGATGAAGCTGGCCAACGAACTCGGTCGAGACATTGGTATGCACTATGTACACACCGAAGTACATCGAAATCGGTTCATAATTACGAGAGTTACAGTGTGACATAGGTCAGATATATATATATATATATATATATATATAAATTTTGAACGGAGGGTGGTTTCGGGATCTGGGGGTCATGATCGATGAAAATATACCAAAATTTTTTGAAATCGCTTTCCTCCGAATGGCTGCAATAGGTAGCTTTTTGTAATGAAAGCTACCTAAAAGGATGTTATATCTTGAATGAAAATCGCATTCTATTCAGAATCTTCATTCATTGCTCCTGTATTAGTTTGTACAAAAAAAAAAAAAAAAAAAAAAATGTTTGATTTAATTAATATTTAAATACATTTAGTTTGAGGCATCTTCCAAAGTTGGAGAGTCCATTTTTTATAACCGTACTTTTTTAACAAAAGAAAATGACAACTAAACTATTTCTAAAAATAATGAGCTTGCTTACTTAAATCTTTTGCTTATTGCATTTACTTGTTCATTTTGTTTAAATAAGCTAAAAAAGATGTATGAGACAGTAAAAGAGAGGTATTTAAGTTACACAAGTTAGATTCTCAAACTCATATCCAAGCTATTTTATTATCTATTATTGAGGTTATGTGTATAATTATGCAGCTTTCTTTTACGTGTCAATGTATTTTTTGGTGGTCGACAGATTAATTGAATAAGCATATTTATTGAAAATACAGTGCCATCATTTAATTTTTGAACAACGTTATTGAGTTCTATTTGGCTTCTTTTTTATTTTTATATTTTGGTTTCACTAAGCACATCTTCAAACTTCTCTATTCTTTTCTGCTGCTTCTTATTGCTTTGTCAAGAGTAGATCCCATTTTACGTCGTCCGTAAAAAAAGAAAAGCATGTGATTATAGTAGTGACCAAAATTGTGGAAACGTTTGTGGAAATTTTTGGAAAGGTGTGTATTTTTAAGGTTTGATAGGTCGTGATACTACTTTATTTTTAAGTAATACCATAAAATTATTTATCAGTAGAAAGATAATTTAATAAAAATGTAATGAAATAAAGTGTGTACAATTATTAGTATTTAATCAAAAGTTATAGACAAATAAACAACAACAACAAAAAAGGAAACACAACTTGCTTAAGTTAATGTGAAGTAGATTTTATTTATTTGAATGCAGCCAATAAGCATGAGTATTTAGCGAGCCAATCAGATGTCATCGTGTTTTGACAGTGAGTTAAAAAGGTAACAGTATGATTCATATGTTGTTGTCATGTTTTAGAGCTGAGAGGAGGACATTTGTCAGGCTTTATGTGATTGATATTAGTTAGTTGTAAAACATAAGAAATTTAAAGAAATGTCACAAACTTTAGTCATCTAAAAAGCGTCCTAAAATAGTACTATTATAAGAACAAGGTTACAGTTATGAAGAAATTAGAAGACAAATTGGTGGAAATCTATGCAAAGGGGGAATTTCTAAATTTTTGAAGCTGTATAGGGAGAATATGTCGCTACAAAACCAAACTGGTACAGGTAGGAAAAGGTGGACAACAGCAAGTTATGATAGAATAATTAAGAGACTGTTCATAGGTTACTGAAGAAAATTGTTTTGATCTATACAATCTGAAATTGCGTAAGCCAATGTGATGTTGAGTGTATGAACTGTTCGGCGCAGACTGCAAGGATTTGATTTAAACATTAGAATTCCACGAAAAAGCTATTTTTATCCCTCCAACAAAGGTTGAAAAGATTAAACTGGACTAAAACTCCTGTTAACTGGACATAGGAATAATCGGACTGTGTTATTTGGTCTGATGAGACTAAAATCTCCCTGTTTGGCAGTGTTGGCATAAAATACGTAAGGAGAAGAATCAGAGAAGATTTCGCTGCTAATTGCATGACACACACCGTAAAGCATTCAGTTGGTGTTATGATATGGGGTTGTATGACATTAAAAGGTGGGGACAAAATATATGGGATTAATGGGAATGCCCAAAAATATATACCATACCATACTGAGAAGTACTTCAGTCCAGCTTTCCGCACAAGATCTTTACAATGATGAAGCATTTTTATTTCATTATGATTCAGATTCATGCCCCATGTTGCTAAAGTGTTGCTAAAGTGGTATCAAGATAATGTCATTCCAGTATTGGAATGCCCCAGGAATAACTCAGACCTCGACCCTATTGAAAATATATGGAGCCGAATAAAGAAACATGTTGCACAGAAGCAACTTACCAATAAAATCCTATCAACAGAAACCGCAACTCAATCTTTGTATCACAACTTCAGAAGTAAAAGATTTCGTCCCCCCAATGAGAATGCTTTGTAAAGCAGTAATGGACTATATTCCAAATCTGGGTTCGAGGCTGAAAAAAGTCACGTGGTACCGGTAATTTACCCAAAGAATGTCTAAAGGTGCGTTTTCACTGGTCGTTCTAACGACCTAAAAATCCTCAGCTACCCAAAACCTTAACCTAAGAGCGTTTTCACTGGTTACAGATAAACCCTTACGCCAACCAATCAAAGGCAAGTTTTTACTGCGCAAGCGTCTACAGTCTACAGATCGATCAGCTGTCTCAGTTATAAACAACACAAGATAAAATATAATTCCTCTTGTCATATTAGTAACAAGTTGTATGTGTTCAATAAAAAACAAAAGCAAACACTTTGTATAGAGCATAATCGCAAATTTTGACGGGTTTTCGCCGCTAAAGGGTCTTGAAAATAATGCCTCACAAATCAATGTCTATACAAGCTCTTGTTATGCATAATAAAAAATCAACGAAACTTATTATTACCTTGTGGATTCAAACAATAATTTTTTAAATAATGACGCTCGTGAATCTAAAGATTTAGAAATAATCCAGAAGGTCATTTTATCTGTCAGTAGTTTGATACCATATAGCTCGCATCTAAAATTATTTTTTAGCTTTTCTTATGACAAATTAAAAGCCTAAATATGTGTTTCTGATGTTCATTTCAGTGCTGTGCTCATTCAGTGCTGTACATATGTATTTTGTGGCAGTGCAGTTATACACTGAAATAAATAAAATATTGTTTTTATTTAAAAATTACTGTTAATAAATCATAATGTTTTAATGATTAATTTTAAAACTCAGAGGTAATTTTTCACTTCAGAGATACAGTGATGAGTGATATACTTTACCCAAAATTGTTATTGTACATGAGGCTGCTTCAAAGTACATTTTAATTAAATATGTGTTGGTTGATTCCTATATTATGTTATAAGTACATTATCATATTAGAAGAGTTAGCAAAATGTGTAGTGCCTGCCCTGAGTAAATATTTAATTTTATTATTTGAAGAGCTAGATTGATAAAGGTGTTAAGTGATACTTTCAGAAAATCAACTAATAAATTGGATAATTACAATGTTTTTACTGTCAAATGCCTCTTTTATCAATTAAAATCTCTGTGAGTATTGTTTTTTTTTTGTTGTTTTTTTTGTTGTTTTTTCAAATAGTAATTTAACAGATGGTAGAGGATCATTGATTATCTTCAATCACATGATCAACTCTTTTCCTTTTTTTTTAAAATGTCATACACTGCTTTTATCATCTAAGCTCTTCAGTTATTAGCACTCTATAAAAATAATCAGGCTGTATTAATATCCTGTGTTAGAGGCAAATAATTTGATTGGCGATGAAACTGATATTTAGACACAATGGATATTTCTCATATTATATCATTACTACAATTAAAATTATCCAATCTAGGTACACATCTACTTTTTGTATGTAAAAAAAGAACTTCACAGAAAAAGGGCAAAATAAATTATAGATAACCATAATAAATATTTAAAATTGTAAATTTTACTTTATAATTTTACATTAGGGGTCAATGGCAGTTTTTGTTTTTCTTTCTTGTGTTGGTACCCGTTTTTTTTTTTTATTATAGATTTGAGAAAAATAAACTTTTGTAACAAAAAATCTGGCATTTAAAATTCCTTTGCCCTCCCCCTCTTTCTGAAATTTACTTTTCTTGTGAGTTTGTTTTGTTTACAAATTACCCACATCTTAAATCCTTACAATTTTTTCAGTATAGTTTGAAGTAACTTTTATGGAAAATAATTTTGTGAAGAGTTTCTGTTTTTATTTAGGAGAATTTTGTGAAGGAGTCACAATGTTTGCCTTGAGCAATTCCCTGGTTCTGTCAGTAGGTCATAAAAAGGATACTTCAATGTTAGTTGGGTGTAAATCTTACAATATTTTTTCCTTTCAGCAATAGAACCTTTTATTTTTCATTTGTGTGACTTAGAAACAACGCCTTGATGCTGAAATACTCTGATGCTGTTTGTTGTATTTAATTTATTCTTTTTTTTTTTTTTTTTTTTAATGAAATGAATGAAAATTTTATATTTCAAAAGAAATTAATAATTCCTGTAGGAACGATATTTAACGATTTATCTGATGTGCTTGGCTGACATAAAGTGCCCAAAAGTGTTGTGAATTTAAACAACAGGATCAAACGGCATAACAAGGATTACACTATTAAATATCTCTCCATCCATAACATGCAAATAAAACACATTCTATTATCTCTCAGCTAGTTTAAAAATTAAAATATGAAAAAAGTTGTTGCATTGTTACTGGACAAGTATAAAAGTAAAAATAGGGTACTTGTGTTTATTTGGGCCAGGATATTTATTTATCTGGGCCAGGTAAAGAGATTTCCAAAAATGGTTGTCAATTGCCAGTTTTGTTTATCATTGTGAATTGTCCATGTTGCTCAATTGTCCATGTAACTAATTTAATACAAAATATCGTTAAAAAGAATAAATAACATGAAGGCAAACTGGAATAATACAAAACAGCAATTTAGTATACATCTATTAAATACATAACATCAAAATGATGGCTTTTAGCAATAAATGATATTAACGATGGTAGTTTTATTTTGAGCGATTAATTATGCTCACCAGAATGAATATAATATATTATGTCTATATATGTATATATATAGTATGCTATATCATATTATATAGTAATATGTATATAATATATTATGTCTATATATGTATATATATAGTATGCTATATCATATTATATAGTAATATGTATATAATATATTATGTCTATATATGTATATATATAGTATGCTATATCATTATCTAGTTATATGTATATAAATATTTCTGTCATCGCCTTTAATAGGGCAACTATATAATATGCACTTAAAATGAAAAAAAAGTATATAATAATAAGGGGTTACTGTAATATTTTTGGCACAGTGAGTATGACCTGGACCGAATAATACACAAGTATCAAAAATAGTTTTTTTTTCTTTAACCACCACCCCTAAAGCATTCAATATTTATAAAAATCATGTCTAATTTCAAGACTGCAAATCATGTTGGTCCAAAAAACTTGTTACAATACATGAATTTGGCATGACTCTAATTATTGAAAATTCACCGGTTTGATTTACACTTGATAAGAAAGCATGAATTGACGAATTTATTAAAAAAAATTACACTTGCTCTATAATTTTTTTTTTTCAGATATGACAACAGGAAAGGGGAAAAAAGCATTTTAAAAACTATGTATTCAGAATCTTTAAATTGTTTTCTTAACTTATAATTTACTTAATATTAAGCTATTAATTGATAAAAGCAGATTTATAAAAATACATATTACTCATTATTTTTTATTTACATTTTATTTTCTACAATTAAGAGTTTTAAAATATTTTGTTGTTACTATTTCACAGCCAGTTGGCATATTTTGTTGGTGTGTTGTTTGGAGCATAATTAACTCTGTTGTTGTTGTAACTTGTAACTATAAAGAATGTTTGGTGATTTATCACCGGTGGCTAACTCAAAAATGCCATAAAATTCATTTCTTATATTACAATAAAGTTCCTTAAAATATTATCGTTAGAAGCACACTTGTGTACATATTTTTTATAATTCTGGACTATCAAGAAGTGAGTAAAAAATCTATTATATAATTCTAGCTTGACATATTTACAAGTTAAATAAAATAGTGTAAAAAGATTAATAGTTAAATAAGTTAATTAATAATTAAAAGACAAATTCACAGTTTAATGATAATACAGCTCACACTTCTTAAAAAAATACAAATGAATTCTACTAAAGTAAACAGTGGATTTAACAGGAAAAAGATATTGAATTGGGTTCAGCAGTGACCCGGAGCTGAACAATTTTTGATGCTCCAGCTCTGCTCCTGGATAAAATATTGTGGCTCCGGCAACTGCTCCAACTCGGCTCCGCGCTTTTGAGTTACAGATTTTAATTTACACATTTAATTTTTTGCTCGCAAATTCTTTCTTCCTTCTTTACCTTCATTAAAGATCTGATAAAATGCATTTTTCTTCTCATCAAACTTGAAATGCTTGTTCAGAAAATATGACATCTTTTAGCTTTTACTTTTAAACTAGAAAGTTTGGTGGAATTTTAAACACAAAAATCTTAAAATTCTTCCACACTTTTCAAACAACAATTGTACAACTACACTTGTAAACAACAGGCGGCCATATTTGTTTTCAAATAGTTTTGTCACTTAGCTCAAGTAGAAAGAAGAAGGGAAGTAGTGTTACTATGTTTTTGTGAGAAGTTTTCCATCTCTAATAAAACAAAAAGCTCAAAAAATGATATAATTAAAATACTGAATAACGATGTAATTAAAATATTTTAAGACTGAAAAAAAAAAGATTTAAAGGAATATTAAAAACTAAAGGAGCGTGGGGCAGGGGAAAATTTAGAGCTCCAGCTCCAGGGAAAACACAGCTCCGGAGCGCTCCGGGTTGTGTTTTCCCTGTGCTCCAGCTCCAGGTCCCTGGGGTTCGGTGATATATATCGATGGATATATATCTTGATGTATACATGATATATATCTGATATTTATTTTCAAAATATCATGAAGTTTGATATTTTCATATATCTGACTGACACTAATTTTCAAAATATTGCATATGATATTTTCAGTCAAAACAAGTGTAAATGAATTTTTTGATATTTTCAGTCGAAAAAAGTGTAAATGAATTTTTTAACTGTTATTGATTGTATCATTCTGTAGTTAAGAACTTTTGCTTTGGCAGGCTGTTTTTAGCTTCCCCACCTTCTGTAAAAAAGTCTTTTCCAAGCTTTATATTTCAAGCTGAATTTTTAAATCTAGAATGTAGAACTGATAATTATGTGAGACAATATTTACTATAAAAGCTATTTAAAGATAAACTGTAAAATTTAGAGAAGTTATTTATAGCTTCATTAGAATCTTTTCTGCTTTTGGTTTTCTTTAGTTTAAGGCTGTTCTTAACTGCTCTGCTCAACAAGCGCAAAAGTTTTGACATAGTTAAAAATTCATTTTTTAATGGAAACATATAAAATTGGAAAGCCTGGCCATGGAAATGATTTGGAATAGAACTGTTTTCCATTTTTGGATCCACCCATTATCTATTGAGTTATAAGCGAATTCGATCACGTGACAAACCCGTTTTTCACCCGCTCTTGAGTGCTCTTTCTCCCTTCGCATGGAAATTCGGTTCAAAACGCCCACTTTGACACTCATTTCTGAAAGATCTATTGCGTTTGCAAAAAAAAAAAAAATGGAAAAAACAGCTCAATGACATAGTTTGTACATAACATGCTACAGTATATAAAATTCAAAATAATGCTAAAATCAATTAAGAGATGGTAGCACTGTACAACACTGGTATCATTCATACTTGTTAAAATATCTCACCTGCATCAGAAGAGAAAAATTTGCTAGAAGCAGGGCATAGCTGTTTTTTTTTTTTTTTTTTTTTTTTTCATGAGGGAGGGGAGGGAGTGTATTCTAAACATTTTATGAATCTAAGGAGAAGAGGAATTAAAAGGTATTTCCTCATTCATTGGTTTTGTGAATAATGGAAAACATAATAATATAGTACTTTTGTATTTGCTTGTATTCTAGATTATAAAAAGGAATTTTTTTTTTTATGTAAAAATAATATACTTCCTCTTCGAAGAAGAGGATGTCTTCGATCTAAAAAAACATGTTATGATAATTTAGATATCTATATATGTATTATTATTATTTATAAAATACTATAATATGAAAATATTTTAAATGGTATGAAAAATAAATACTGTAATGAAAGAAATGTTTTAATTCTACATTCAAGGAAATTTTTCTAGAAAAGTATAGTCTTGTTTTAAAAAAATTCAGTTCTTATACTTAAAAATATGCAAAAAAGACTTTGCACTCCATCCATTTCTTTTTAAATTATTAAGAGTTCCAAAATTTAATTTCATTCTTCTTAGTTTTTTTAATTCATCAGTATGATCAATAGGTTAAGGCTTCCATCCTTTCATGCAAAGACACTCACAAGCTAACGTTAAACCTATGGGAAGATTCTTTAAAAAAATATTATTTACATTTCAATATATATATATATATTTTTTGTCATCAGATAGCTGTAAATTTCTACATTCGATTTTTATTTTTTTAATTTTGCTTGCAGTTTTTTTTTTTTTAATGAGGACATTTTTACGTTTAGAACAGGTTCCTAAAGTGAAAGAAAATTAATTAAAAAATCTGCAACCAAAAGTAAAAAATGGTGAATGCATGATATATTAATATATTGTACAGCCATTTATACATGTCTGCAAATTCTCAGCCAACATTTACATTCAGCGCAAAGTGGTATCCATCTAAAGGAAAATAACAGAATATTTCTGTCAATGCCACATGCTTTTATAATTTGTTTTCACCTCCACATTATTTATAAATATTCTGTTCTATTTGAGTAATCTAATAAAAAGATGCTTTAATTTTTTTTTTTTTTAATGCTTGCTTATATTAGCATGTTTTCTTAAACAATAATCGGTTAGCCAGGTGCCAGTGTTATATATGCATAATATATATATATATGTGTGTGTGTATATATACAACATATGCATATATGTATATATAACACTGGTGCTGTGATAAGATTGGGTATTTGCGGTCAGCTATAACCAAAAAATACCCAATAATCTAATTTTATATTAAAGTCTTTATTTTAATCTAAGCGATTGTTCTAATTTACGTAATTGATAATTACTAAATCCCTTAAAAATTAATGTTTTGAATCAGAAAACATTAAATTGAATTTACTCTTACATTGCAGTACATAATAGAACATAAAAAAAAAATTAAGCAAAAAGTGACTTACTTTTCATAAAGATAGGCAATAAAGCAAAATATAGGTAATCTTCAGCAAAATAAAAAAGAAGCGTAGCTTCCACATCCATGCAGAATATAAAATGTGTTTTGGCCTGCAAGTTTGCATCCAAAGGACTAAAGATTTCTAACCTAATAGTCCCCCAGGCACATTCCAACGGGCCAACACAGAAGTAAGGAACCAACAAGCTGCAACTCTACTAGAAACTGGTTGACTTTGCTGCTTTCTGTACTGATCGTCAAAATGTTAGTGACAATAACTGATGCTGCTGATGAACAGATAATACTGCTTAACATCTATTCACACCATCCTTGTTGCATTTCTATCAACTGTAGCAGCTAAAGCAACTAGCAAATTAAAAGAGAAAATAATGTAATACATGCATACATATAATATTTAAAAAATGAAAGACAAAATGTAATAAAACAAATATTTGATTCAAACATTAAATGTTGATTTTTTGTTAAAGTACTACTCAAAATCAGACATGGGAAACTGAAAACAGCTGACTATATATGTATTTGTTAAAATAGTATAGGGTGTAACATTAACGAAAACCTCATAAAAGAATTTTATCCTAAGGAATGATTTAGTATAAAATTACACATGCTTTCACTTAGATTAGGCCTAAATTCCATCAACTGTCATGAGACTTTAAACTACATTTAAATACAAAAACAGTTATATTAAATCCTTTAAAAGTTGATTGTCCGGTATAGATGTCATATTCGCCCCATATTGGCGCGATCTTTTTCGGTTGCCAATTTGGCGAAAACATCAACAGCATAAACAACATAATCCGGGTTACCACATCAAGCAAAATAACAACACTTTGGCATTGGCGTCAGAAAAAATTGCTCCAATATGGGGCGAATATGACATCTGTACCGATTGTCCTACCTGCACATACTTAAAATTGTTTTGGTGGACTTTAAAATCTTTCTGCAAAAGATTAAACTTATAAAACATACCTCTAATTATAAAAATGTTTGTCAACATAATTTTAATTTATGAAAGATTACCTTACCTCCATTATTTTTTTTTTAATATTATTTGAAACATACCAGTTTATTTAGATACCTTATACAATGTGACAGTATTTTTATTTAGTTTTTTTTTTTCTTTTGCAAATAACATACTTTAAAAATCCCTGCTTTCAATCTAAGTTTTAAAGTTTTCCTAAAGATAAACAAAGGCTTCACATTTAAATTTTTCTTTTTTTCTGCATTTATAATTATTAACAAAACAATAACACTACAAAGCAATCGAAGAATCAAAATTTAACAACCCTTGTTTATAATTTTAAGCTACTTTCTAATTGACCAATCAAAGTGTATAATTACAAATTCAATCGTATAACTTTCAGATTCATTAGCATACTTGGAGAATATCAAACAATTTCAAAACAAAGTTAAGGGAGCATTAATTCTGATCAAAGTTACAGGATTTATGGGTAAACTCTAGTGGAATAAATCTTAAATGCCTATCATACTATGCCTACATACGAAAACATTGCTCAATTAGCAACAAACCACACATGAAAATGCATGCAAATTCTTAGAAATACCCAGAAAAAAAAAAAAGCTATACATGATTTCAATTGATTTAAAATCTCATACAAAGTTATAATCCTTCATAGAATTTTCAGCATGAATCCAAGAACAAGAAGTAAGATGGCACATCTGTGGGGGGAAATGCATTAAAAATAAAATAAAAAGTAGAACAGTCAGAGTTTTCTTTGTATGACAATGTTCACAAGTAAATCTCAGTAAATGGGTAAAGAGCAAACTCATTTGCAATTGAATCTTTCTTTCTTAAAAGAGAATAGGAGAATACAAAATACAGAGGCTTATTTATTTTAAAGTTTATAAGCTTTTCTACATCCTTGCATAAATATGCATAATCAAGTACTATTAACAAAACTGAATTGGAGCTTGCCTTTAACTAATTTTCCATTTAAAAACCGATATGAGCTACAGTAACAAATAATTCTTAACACAATTATTTTAAGTAAGCAAAGAGATATTTAATTCGAAATTGATTAGAAATAGTCTATCAAATAACCAATTATAATTAATGAAGCATGTAATTAAATTTAAGATACAAATATTCATATAAAAAAAAATACTTTTATTCTTTGTACTGTTAACTTTCAATAAAATTTTGAGAACAGTGTATTATATCTTCATTATTACCCGAAATAAAATCCATAAACGAACTATATAATTAGTATTTTAATTTTAATAAAATGCATCTGAATAATTACCAAAGACAGATAGATATGTATCCTTCTACAAAGGTGCAACATTTCAACAATCCTTACCGATTACTATTTGTTAAACGAAAACACATTAATAAAAGATGGTATATCCAACACAATTTAATAAAACGTACCATATTTCTCGAATCACAGAACATAGATTCTTGTTTGATGCAAAAACAAGAGTAATTCTAAATAAAAACACCGATGTGAAATATAAATATTATTTTTAATACCATATTAAACCACCGCCATATTTAGCGAAAATCTCTTTTCTAATTGGCTGAGCTTAGGTTAGCCGTGCTTAGGATTGAACAGAGAGCATTCCTTCAAAATCACGTTCTAACGACCTAAAATCTTGTGCTTAGGTAAAAAGTTAGCTAAGTTAGACCTTGGGTAGACCAGTGAAAACGCACCTTAACTGATAAGAAGGTAGGCAACTACTGCTTTCCTCATGAACTGTTTCACTGGCTGGCGGGGATTTATATTAGGTCTACGGAGCCTTCCCTTCTTTACTCTAGAAGTTTTTACCTTAAACACGCGATCAAAACGTAGACAGAATATCCTCCATTAAGAGTCAAGGGGTTTGTTCAGAAGTGCTGACGCCGCGCGCGCGCTCATCAGTTTTTGCCATGAAGTAAGTCTTATCGAAGAAAGGAATTTTAAAATAATTCAATTATTTGATTATATTTATGGTTCAAAACAGGTAAAACTAACGACTATATTTCTTTATCCTTCCAAAACAGGGTTTTCGTAACAGGAATATATGCCTATGTCCACTCAGATAAAATCCAAATTATTCGCGAAAAGTATCACATGACCTATTTCACCTACTGGACTCTATTCAGGTGACGTCAAACGTCAGAGCTGGCGGTATGATGATCTGTTATTCTAGTTACTGCACCGGCATGCGCAGGCGCAAACACCGCTAGCAGACGACTTTAGCCTTGACCCAGGTTGAATGTATACATTTTAAGTGAAAATTTGCAAACTTAGGGAATTTTCTCGCATACAGAACAACATTTTGAATTTAGATTACAATATATCAAGTATATGCTGCTGCATCAAAGAATTTTTTTGCGGAATTTTTAACAAACAAGCATTAATAATTCACACTCCATAGACTGCTATGCTAAACACCGCCAGTAAATACCGCCAGCAGACGAATTTTAGCCTCGACCTCAGGTCACGTGCATAAGGTTCCTTGAGCCCCATCAGCGTTCAAAACCTGCGAACCAACCCTACTCAGGCTTCATGCTTTGTTTGATAGATTGATTGCTACCGTTTAACAGTTCAATTGGAGATGTAAAAATTTTCAACTTTTTAACAAGTGTCTTTTTATTTATTTAAAAAATGATTTATCAGTTGCTTTATATTTTCATGATAAATAAAATGCTGTTAATAAACCAAGATTGTGATATCAACATATTACGAGATTTATTTGTAATCTACTATACTGGATGGATTTCAGTGGAATTTGCACTGTTAGTTGGACATTTTTTCAAAGAAGGTTTCAGTATATATTTTTATTATTTAACGATTGCATATTTTAATGCCGTGTGGGTAACAGACCAAAATACACCATGAAACATGAGAAACAAATGGTACTCAAAATCATGTCAGAATAAGCAAAATACTTACTTATACTTTCAGTAGAAAATTTATAAACATTCTAATCATACTTTATTCACTACAAAACTAGACGGGAAACTCCATACATTTTATCTCTTTAAAAAAATATATGTGCAGATATTTTTAGTTAAAATAATGTACATCTATTACATTTTACTTTTTATAATATTTTTCATGTTGATTTTAACACCGTAAAATATGATGTGCATCCTAGTCTCGATAAAAATTCACTTCTAAAGTATTTAAAAAAAAAAGAAAAACATCAAGAAATTATCCTACGCGCAAACGGATATTTTCGAACAATACTTATTTTTTTTAATTTGCTTAATATATATATATATATACCGGGTGTACCAAAAAGGACTGACTGATTTTAAAATTCAACAACTTGCAAACGGTGACAGATATTTAAAAAATTCTTGCAGAAGTGTTATGCATAAGGTCAAAAGTTTCTTTACAGTGATTTTCAATTTTAGTTCGAATTACAAACAATAGATGGCGCTGCGATCAATAGACGCTGAATTCAGTCTCGATTTTTGGTACTTCGTGGCCCGGATAATACATTTCCATCTCCTTTTTCAGCATGGAACAAGAAAAAGGACCAGAAATCGAGCCTGTATTTAGCGACTATTGCTTACAGCCCCATCTATTGTTTGTAAATCGAACTAAAATTGAAAATCACTGTAATAAAACTTTTGACCTTATGCACAACCCTCCAGCAAGAATTTTTTAAATATCTGTCACCGTGTGCAAGTTATTGAATTTTAAAATCAGTCAGTCCTTTTTGGGACACCCGGTATATATATATATATCACTTTGAAACGAAACTTTGAATATTAAAAGGCGTTCAAATGTAAAAACTTTCATCCCGAAATATCTCATTACCTCGTATTTAAATAAGTATTTTATTATTATAATAGAAATACGTGTGCTTCTGTATTATTAATATAAAAACTTATCTTTATAAAAAATATCTTATTTATTATGAAAAATATAAAGCAACCACTAAAATAAAAAAACACAATTTAGGACGCGAAGGATTCGAACCCATAACCTCTCGTCTCGAGTTCAATGCTCTATCCGGTTAGCCATCTAGCTCACCTTTCATTTGTAACAAATTATCTTTATAATTAGCACCATAATTAATCAAACCATGATCTGTTCGTGAACGCACTGAACGTTTATTCCATCAACGATAAAAATCCACTCCATGTTCTTGTCTCCTGTCCTGGCCCCGCGCGCGCGGTCCGCGTGCATCTTGAACACACTCATTATTACCCAACTGAGTATTAACTGACATTGTGGTAGTTTTAGAAAATCTCATTCCTTCGATACGTTTCACTTTTCTTCCTTATAACTATTGTTCTAATAAACATTCTTCATAAATTTTATTGTATTGCATTTTTGATTAAATTGTCCTTTTATTGTACGGTATTAGAGAAAGAGAAAGTGGTATTATGAACCACCAAACTTCAAAAATACATCTTTCAAAAATGTTTCCACAATTTTGGCCTCTACTGTATATTTGGTTACTAAAATTTTCTGTTTATAACATTTTCTTGCTTATTTAGGTTAAATATGATTAAGAGACCTACACGAGAGAATATTGGAAAAGACGCTGTTAGCACACTGATCGGCGTCTATTGTCGATTGTTTTCCGTTTTATTGCGAGCTTTAGTCTGCCCCTATGCACTACTCTTACCTCCCAGTTCCTTTTTGTTGATTCATTTTTACGGTTTCCCATACAAGTCCTAGCATACAACCAGGCATAGGCTACCAGTGGATGTTTTATTTAAAGAAGAGACACAGAGTTGAAAATTTATAGGTTAGAATCTGATATTCACATATTAAGCTATTTTATTCTCCGTGAGTGAGGTCAATGGCGTCATTAAGGAGGATATTATCTTTTTCTTCTCTGCTAATGAATTTTTATATCGTCCCTAGAGTTAGATAGATTAATTGAAAACATGGTATATCGTTTAAATTTGTAACAAAGTTACTCAGTTTAGTTGAACTTCTTATTTACTTTCGTATTTTGGGTTTCACGAGCCCAATTTCAAACTTTTAGTTAAACTAACAGTTACAAACTTACGTTTAAAGACGTGTACGCGAGAGAGTAAGGGAGAGACATAGTTAAAAATTTATAGGTTAGAGTCTCGTATTCGCACATTAAGCTATTTTATTCTCTGTTAGTGAGGTTATTGGTGTCATTAAGTAGGCTATTATCTTTCTTTTCTCTGATAATGAATTTTTATATCATGGACTATCCCTAGAGTTAAATGAACAGATTAATTGAAAATACAGTCATTTAATTTTGGAACAACGTTACTCAGTTTAGATGATCTTATTTACTTGTGTATTTATGGTTTCATTAGCACATTTTATCTTTTATTTTCCTTTATACAGCTTTCATTGCTTCGTGAAGTATAAATCTCGATTTGAAAAAAAAAAGAAGAAAATATTATTTTCGGTTACTTAAATTTTCTGCTTATACTATTTCTTGTTTATTTAGGTTAAATAAGATTAAAAACTTTTACTCAAAAGACTAACAAAGAGACAGAAAATTAAAAACTTAACTTTTAGTCTGGTATTCACACATTAAGTTTATTTTATTTTCTGTTATAGTGGGGTTATTGATGCAATTAAGGAGGACAATATACTTCTCTTCTGTGCTAATGACTTTTTTCACCATCATCTGTCCCCAGAGTTAAATAGGCAGATTAATTGAAAATGGTAGTGTCATCATTTATTTTGCGACCCTCGTTACTCAGTTCATTTTAAGTTTTTAGTTATTGTTGCGTTGTAGGTTTCACTAGCATAATTTCCAACTTTTATTTCCTTTTTTATCGCTTTTCATTGCTTCGTTATGCATAAATCTCAATTTTTCATCGTCTGAAAAAGAAGAAAGAAAAGAAAAACTATTAAATTCGGTTACTTAAATTTTCTTCTTATAATATTTTCTTGTTTAGTTAGGTTAAATATGATAAAGACTTGAACTCAAGAGAGTAAGAAATAGGCAGAGAGTTTAAAAATATATATATAGATTAGAATGTGGTATTCATACATTGAATTATTTTACTCTCTGTTAATGAGGTTGTTGGTGTCATTAAGAAATATATTATCTTTCGCTTCTGAGCTAAGGAATTTTTATATCGCCAAATGTCTATAGAACAGTTTTTTTTAAAGAATTTATCCCTACTTCAAAATTTTTTTTGCATAATGTATTTTCATAATTTAGAAATTTTCGAATTATTTTTCAATGATTGCTGACAAAAAAACAAAAAACAAAAAAATTTTGTGTAATCGAATATTTAGTGAGCATAGGTGCCAACTCTTCCGCTTTTTTGTACCACAAATAATAATAATTTTTTTTCCTTATTTAATCAGCAGATTAGGGCGATTTCAAAAGTGAAAGTTACTATAAAATTTTTGTGGTACAAAAAAGCGTAAGATGTTGGCAGCTATGAGTATCTGAATACTTTTTTTTTTAATTTTGAAAGAACTTTTAGCATATTTTATTGGTTACAATCAGTGTTATGATAAAAATTTTACTCCTACCCTAAATATTTTGTTTCGCTCTTATATAATTTCAGTTTTTTTTTTAAAGTAAAGTCGCAAATGCCTCATTTATAGCTAAGTAGACAGATTAATTGAAAATACAGTATCATCATTTAATTTTCAAGTAACGTTACCCAGTTTAGCTCGCTTTATTTGAAGTTACTTCTTATTTGAAAGAATACGAAGTAACTTTATAGTGTAGTCTACCTTATAAAGTATTCTATTTGATATTTCCCAGATAATTTGAATTCTAAAGCTTTCATTAAAACGAGGAGAAATTGCACAACGTAGCAACGCAGTAGGTAATTATCGCTTTCGTGGGTATTTTAGATTAAAATTACCGTCTTTTACGCAGGGCAGAGAAATTTAGCGGAAAGTAAATTCCTCTTGCATTCTGAGCAATTGTTTCTTTGAATCGCTTCAATAGAGGTCTTTAGAAAATAAAAATGTTTATTTTACTTTTGTCAATTCAATGTTTTATGGACAGAGGTAAAATAAATATTTTTATTAATTTTCTAAGTAATTTGCTATTTCTGAATAAAAAATATAACTAATTATCTTACTTCATTTAATATTTTCTCGAAATACTGTTTCGTTTTTATTTCAAGCTCATTAAACTCGAATTTATTTTTTGAAGTCTTTTAGATGGTAAATAAAGTCAAGTGACCATCATAAAGTCAAATGGTGTTTTAATTGTTGCATTGTTATCAAAATAAAAATGTAAATTACTATGGCTATTAAAATTTCAATTTTTTCCGAGATCACAAAACTTTTTTTTTGTCACAAGTTACTTTTTAACAGTTAATAATTTTATTTAACTATCCTTAAAATTTTTTTAATGAATATTTTGTATTTTTATTTAATGTACAGTTTTAACACGCGCACACAGACCCAGAAGAGTATATACGGAACTAATTAAATTTTTAAAATATTAAACCGCTATTAAAATGTATCAAATATGAAGGAAAAAATGTTTAATATTGAATAAAAAATAAATGGGAGAGAACATTAATACAGAACTTTTTAGGCACGTAATAGATATAAATCTTTAAAAAACAAACAAACAAACAAACAAACAAACAAAAAAACGAGAGAATTAAAATGAGGCTACTTCTACCTAATGAAAATATTTTTGAGGAAAAAATCTGAGTTAAAAATTGATGTTTAATGATTATAATGGATTGCAATACCGGGTGCGCCAAAAATTCGTTAAAACTTCAAAAAAAAATCAGTAAGAAAGAACAGATTATGCTAAGAAATTGCGGTTTGCTAGAATGGGTTTAGAGGACTGTCCAATTTTTTTTAGAAACAAAAACGTCGTGATTAAAAATTACCGATAGGTGGCGTTGGCATGCATAATATCAAGCAGTTTTGTGCAGATCAGGCTGTCAATAAAATATCTCGATGCACATGCATGCTTTCTTTACTCGATGTCAACAATGTGCTATCGCTACTAGATCAAGTGTTGTTGATTAAGCACTTTTACAAGAACGGGAGACCAGCAATAGGCGCATTGCGAAAATTCCGCACGGCAAATGGACTCAAGACGAGAAAGGGCCCATATCATGTATCTGGATACCAAAGCTTTTCAGACGCTTCTAAGAAACGGGTATTTTACTATAAACCTAATTTGCACACATCTGCTTCATATTATGCATACCAGCGTCATCTATCAGTAACGATTCATATCGGATTTGAACGAAAATTTTTTTTTGTTATGAAACAAAATCCGATCTTCCTCTAATCCCATTCCTGCAAACCGCAATTTTTTTAGCACCATTTGTTCCTTTTTAATGCATTTTTAAAGTTTTAACGAATTTATGGAGCTCCCGGTATATTGATACTTGAAGCATATACAGTGAAGCTTCCATTTAACAAAGTCCCACCGTTACACGAACCCAGAAAAAGGAATTGATTAAAACTACAAAACAGGTTTTGTTGAGTACATTTTGGCTGTTTTAAGCAAAATATTTAGTTGAAGTAAAAAATGGGTTTTGTTGCTTAGACGAAAAAATATTGTTAACACTTTTACAAAATTTTAACAAAATTTCACCAATTTTACTTGAATTAACAAAATGTGTGTTTTTTTTTAATTTTACCATAATTTCGTAATTTAAATTTGTAATTCCAGCAAAATTTTGTTGTTTTTGCAAAATTTAAATTGTTTTGTAGTAGCCATAACTTTCTCACGTAATGTGGTTTATTTGACTTATATAGCTATAAAGGATTAGCATAATTTTTGGATAATTTAAACTTTTTAAATTGAGACGGACCAAGGTATATTTAAAAATCCCCCTCTACCATTTAATTTTCTTGATTTTTATTTGAAATTGGGCATTTAGATTTTAAATAGTTCACAATATTTAGCACGCAAATTACATCAAAATAATGTGTACAGTACATAGATAGATCTTTGTTGAGGTCTTAATTTTAAGAATAAGAAAAAATAATACAAGACATAGACAGTTTTTTTAGGAAATAAAGTATTTGTCGTATTAAAAAAAAACCCTAAGTTATACTGAAATATTTTTTACTGAACGGATTTTATTTATATACTAGCCGGGATTCGCCCTTCTAGACCGGAGTCCCCGCTGCCTTCGGCTGGTGTGTTTCCCGGGCACCCTTAAAGAAATAACTTCATATTTATAAACTCCTCCTAAATTTCTTTCCCATTCGGTAAAGTAGTTCTCAAGAAACAAATTAATCGCAAAAAATCACGAAATGTTCTTGGAAAACAGAAAAAAACAATCTTAAATCCCCGGTTTTTGTGAGATATTTTATTAATTTATGTGAACACTATCTTCGATTCGCAGTCTTTTCTGAAAAAAAAAATTCGCGAATTTATAGCGAAAATTTCCGGAATAAAAAAATATTTTACCGGATTTCGCGTTTTTTTTTTTTTTTTTCGAAAATTGCGTTAAAAGCAGTATTTGTTTTTAAAATTCGGTATTTCCTGAAACAGTAAAACATTATCTTTGTTTTCACGTACATTTTTGGCATATCTGTTGAAAAGTAATGCAATATTCAATATGTGAAAAGCAGAAAAAATCATAAATCTTTCTATTTTTATAATTTTTGGTAAAAATTGTATCCACTGGCTCAAAAAAAAAAAAGTGATTTTCTAACGAAAATTTCTGGAGTGAATAAAATATTTTATCGGGAAAGACGGATTTTTGCGATTTCATTTGAAAGTCTGATTAAAAATCCGAATTTTTAGAAAAGATTGAGATCGTCTAAAAGGGAAAAAAAAAATCTATTACGAAGTCAACTCCGTGCATTTCGGATGAAAATTGTGGGCGGTATAAAATATTTAAAGAAAACCGAAAAAAAAATCGACATAGGTCCGAATACGGAATATTTATTCTTTTTACATTTTTATTGAACTTTGAGTTTATTTGGGAATATTAAATATATATTTCTAATTAATGTGTTTTATAATATTTTCTTACTTTGCTTCAAGGAATCATTATAACAATATGAAATAAAGCTGTTATTTTTAATTCTTGTGTATTATATATGCGTGTGTGATAAATAAGAGATGTTATTAGAGAAGTAAAATGATTTAATATATATATATATATATACCAGGTCAGCAAAAAGTCCGTACAAACTTTAAAATTTCATGAAAACCGAAAAAATAACCGAAATGAAAAATTGTTTGGAGGATTAGCATCTATAGGTCACGGGAATTTTTTTAAGACAGAAATAAAAAATAACTAAAAAAACTATCGACAGATGGCGCTGGTTCGTGCGATTTTGGTGGAAATATGCAAATGAAACGGCTATAAGAACTTGCGCTCCTAATCCAGAACTAGTTCACGTAAAATAACTTCACCAACAAAGCTTTTATCCTTCATACCCAGCATCCTTGATCAAGTAGACGGCTCACAACGGTGAATTAGTTCTGGATTAAGAGCGCAAGTTCTTATAACCGTTTCATTTGCATATTTCCACCGAAATCGCACGAACCAGCGCCACCTGTCGGTTGTTTTTTGAGTTATTTTTTATTTCTGTCTTAAAAAAATTCCCGTGACCTATAGATGCTAATCCTGCAAACAGTTTTTCATTTGGGTTATTTTTTCAGTTTTTATGAATTTTTAAAGTTTATACGGACTGTTTGCTCACCCGGTATATATATATATGTATTTCATATAAAATTCTAACACTGATAAACAGAATAAAAGAGAAAGTGCCCAGTTAAACTGATGGCATTGAACTCACAGTCTATTCAAACTAATTGTATATTATACTCTTACTTCAAAGAATAATGCCTTTCGTAAAATAAATTAAGTGGGGGGGATTACCCTTCCTTGTTTCTATCTTTATACTTAACCAATGAGCCTCCAAATCTCATCAGGGAAGCGCCTTTTCAGAATAAACCGTTATATCAAATTTGAAGCAAGTCGGATAGAAAAGCCCATTTATCTAAATTGAGGGGTATTACCCCCTCGATCCTCCCTTTATACTTAACCAATGAACTCCCAAAACTAATCAGAGAAGCGTCTTGTCATAATAAACCGGTATATAAAATTTGAAGCAAATCGGATAAGGAAACACATTTTTCTAAATTAAGAGGGTATTATCCCCACGATCCCCCTTTTATACTTAAGCAATGAACCTCCAAATCTAATCAGGGAAGCGCCTTATCAGAATTAACCAGTATAACAAAATTGAAGCAAATCTGATAATTCTGCATGAAAAACCCATTTATCTAAGTTAAGTTGGAGATTAGCCCCCAGTGCCCCCTTTATACTTAACCAATGAACCCCCAAAGCTAATCAGAGAAGCGCCTTATCATAATAAACTGGTATACCAAATTTGTAGTAAATCGAATAAGAAAGCCCATTTTTCTAAATTAAGAGGTATTGCAACCCCGATCCCCCCTTTATACTTAAACAATGAACCTCCAAATGTAATCAGGGAAGCACCTTATCAGAATTAATCGGTATACCAAAATTCAAGCAAATCTGATAATTCTGCATGAAAAACCCATTTATCTAACAAGGAGAGGGCCAACCTTGTTAATCACAGATATTGATTATTTTAATATATGTTGTAGGGTAGAGACCCCAAAGTGTCAGGTTCAACGGATTTTATCCAACGCTCCTTAGTTCTTGAAAAGCAGGGGGGGGGGGGGTCTAATAATAGTACACAACTTAAATACTTACTTTGCAACCGCAATGGTAGTTTGGTCGTAGCTCAGTTGGCATGGCGTTTGCCGGCTGATCCGCGGGCCCGCGTACGATACCTGAATGCGCTGCATTTGTATTTCTCATTTTTTGTTTTATAAATATACTTGTAAGTATAATTAATAATCTCATTTTCAATTAAAATTTATAATACTGTATATCAAATATAATTTTAACCTATTTATTTTTTTACTTTTAACTAAATAATTGTATAAAACATCATAAAACTGTTATTTTTTTAAAAAAATCACTTTTAAAATGTATTTCATATATTCTTTATGCATGCAAGGATATTGAGCAATTCTGTCAATTCGTGATTTTAAAGAAACATCATTTACGCATTGCTTTAACAACGGAAGTCAATGCGATCTATTATTCTGTTTTTAAAGTAACAAGCATAATTATATTAAAAGTTAGCATCAGAATTAAATTACAACCGATTTTTTGCATATTAAAGATTTTGAAATTTGTAATACGTATGGTTGCGCTTTCAAATATTTTGCTTTCACCTTTATCTTCTTTCCGCTTTTATTATTATTTTGTTTTAATATTCTTTTATTTTATCATAACTAGATGGCACCACAACAGATTTTGTCACGATTTTGGAATTTTTATCATTCAATAATAGATCCAATTTCTTTTTAAACCTCTTTAAAGGATGAGAAATAATAGTTTAAAAATAAAAAATGATAAATTTAAGTTTGTTAGCATTATAATTAAGGTATGATATTAAAATTTGTAATTGAAATTATTAAATTATAATTACAAGTATATTTATAAAACAAAAAAATGAGAAAAACAAATGTAGCGCGTTCGGGTACCGAACCCGGGCCCGCAGATCAGCCAGCGAAAGCCGTACCAACTGAGCTACGACCAACATATCATTGCTGTTGCAATGTCAGTATTTAAGTTGTGTACTATTATTAGACCCCCCGGTTTCTCAAGAACTGAGGAGCGTTGGATAAAATCCGTTTGACCTGACACTTAGGGGTCTCTATACCCTACAACATTAATCAAAATCCGTGATTAACAAGGTTGGCCCTCTCCTTGTAAGTTAAGGGGTATTAGCATATTTTTCTTAACATAGGAAAATATAATATAAACAAAAATTAATGTATACTAGAACGTCTACGGAGTTGCACATGATTCCGAAAAGCGTTCTTTATTATTAGAAACCTCAGAAACTAATATATTTTCGAAATTTAAAGAAATATTTATAAAAACGTATCTTTTGATACCATTGATTTTTGGAAACTTTTCGAGTAGTATTTACAGTGTATTAATAAGTTACCTCAACGTGGAATATAGGTTTTTCGGATGCTATCCATTCTCAAGTAGCCCCACCAGTGGCCGAGAGGTTCTGCTCTCGAAGCTGGTAGACGGGAGGTGCTGGGGTCGATCCCAATCGCGCCCGTCGGCCTAATCGTTCGGAGTTTTCATGGTTTTCTTCGAACCTTGGTTCTCCAAGCGTTAATACGGGTTAGGTTCCCTTAGAAAGACCTCCACGGAAGGCACTCTTCCCCCACTTAGTGCCTATATCCCACGTGCAGATAATTGGCCGACATAAATACAACCAACCATTCTCAAGTAAACATTTTCATGTTCAAAAAACATGTTTTACAGAAAACATGATAAATTAACAGCAATAACATTAACATTAAAATTAATATCATTTTGTTTCTCTTGCACGTATAGGTTCAGTTATGCAGCTAAAAATGTTTAATTGATAATTGATAGCATCCTAAAAAATGATATTCTAGTTTGAAAAAACTGGTTAATAATTTAAAAATCTACTCGGAAACATTTCCGAAAATCAGTTACAGGAAAAGGATTATACATTTTTCTTCAAATCTGTAAAAAAAAACATTATTTTCTGAGACTTCTAAAGATAAAGAACACATTTCGGAATCGTGGGTAACTAGGAAGGTCTTATTGCATAGTTTCGTACGCGGTTATATTATATTTTCATAGATTCAGAAACACTTGTCTTTTTTTTTTTTTTTTTTTTTTTTTTCACATTGATTGAGGTGAATTAACTGCACTGTAAAATAAAAGGCAAAATTTTCTCAATTTACGAAAATGTAATATATATGTATATCCACAAACGAATATATACAATAACCTTTACCGAGTTACCCATGATTCCGAAAACCGTTCTTTATCGTCAGAAATGTCAGAAACCAATATATTTTTGGGATTTAAAGAAGCATTTATAAAAGCAAAGTTTATTTTGCTGCCACTGATTTTCGGAAACTTTCCGAGTAATTTTAACGGTGTTGGATAAGTTTTATCAAAATATCAGTTTTTAGTATGCTACCAAATTTCAATTAAAAATTTTCGGCCGCGTAATTGAATTTATACATGCTAGAGTAACAAAATAATATTAGTTTTAATGTTAACATTGATGATGCTAATTTATCAGTTTTGTCTGTAAAGCATGTTTGATAAATATGGAAATGTTTACTTGGGAATTATAGCATCTGAAAAACCTATTTTACACGTTTATAAAACTGAATAACTCTTTGCGGTAGTATGTCTGCTCTCAGCCACCAAAACTTTGTCACTGTTCCAGTCGTATGGCTGCTCTCAGCCACTACATCAAAGAGCCATACTGATCTTATATTATATTAAGCCGAGAAGATTCGGAGATGCGTCGAATTCCAAATAATATTTTACAAATTGTGTTTAAAATCTATTTATGCCTAGCGTCCCATTTTTTGGGACGTTTCGAATTTTAATATTTTTTTATAATTTTCTTCTTCTTTACAACATGAAAATTGTATGAAGTAATTGTCTATAAATGTCTTCATCCATTACACCGAGAGATGTCAGCGTAAGATGGATATTTATTTGCTTAAATGAAGGCCTTTTTTTCGGTGTTTATAGATTTTTCACTTTTCAAGATAGCGAAATGTAAAAAGTAAGTTAGTTTATTTGTATTTTTTGTATCAAGGATCCAAATAAATAAGTCATAATCTTAGCTTGTAGACTTTTTTGAAAGACGTATTTTTTAAATTGCGAGATTATATGTTAAAACCTATTTTTTATACATGTTAATAAATTACAAAATATAGGGAGCTAGGTGCAAATGGGTACATATTTCTGTTAGCCATATAGGGGGCAGTTATTGATGTAAAGTCGTGTTCAGGATGATTTTGAAATGAATTGTTTTTTAGCCTCAAATACGATTATTCTTAATTTATTATTAATTATACTTATAATGTTATTTGTCTCTGTAAAGAAATAAATATATTTTTTAATAGTTCATAAAAATACTAATTATAGTAATATGCAATTTAAAAGCTTAATTTATATAAATTTAGACAAAACATATAATTATGCATTTTTCAACATATGGATATATTCTCATATTTAGTACGCATACATTTTATCAAATAAATACAATAATATTT
Source organism: Maratus speciosus (assembly GCA_963932465.1). Lineage (NCBI taxonomy): Eukaryota > Metazoa > Arthropoda > Arachnida > Araneae > Salticidae > Maratus > Maratus speciosus. Next base: position 480,732,684 of record OZ010787.1, read on the forward strand.
AAGCGTAATTTTTTTTAGTGTTTTTCCAGTTCATTTTGCAACATTTTAAACTGATTTTACCAACAAATTTGAGAAAACAAAAATTGAGGCATAAATGGGTAAATTAGGTATTTTCACTTCTTAACATATTTTTTAAATAATGCTCTAAAATGACAAAAAGAAAATTACTTAAGGAAGTGTACCGTAAAACTGAAAGTTGGTTTAAAAATAGATGAGATATAAGATGTAAAGAGAAAAACTTTTTCTGTATGTTCAAACAGAAAAAGAAAGGGCTGCCTATTGGAGACTGCTTTGAAAGATACCACACGATGGAGAACGATAAAATATAAATTTTACATAAAATGAAAACATATTGTGTTACATATGTCTAAAGTTTAAAAAAGAATGAATAAATTTTGTTTCTCCTTCATAATCATCGACACCGTAAAAAAATAATGCCAGTTTTCCGGTAGGAATCTGAAAAATAGTTGCCCTTATCGTACCAGAATAATTTCCAACCCAGCTCGGAATAAAACCCGTAAAATCGGAATAAAATCCGTAAAATACTGTTTTACTGACTATTTCCTTATTTTTACGGATTTTATTCCGAGCTGGGTCGGAAATTATTCCGGTGCGATAAGGGCAACTATTTTTCCTATTCCTACCGGAAAACTGGCTGCATATTTTTTACAGTGTATATTATGTATTAATTCATTATGACCAGCATGACACATATGTATAAACTTAATACGACTGCAAAGGATTAATACACAATAAAATGTAATTGAAAACGTAACCGATGGCCACTGCAGTGTTTTTACAAATACTTCTTTAAATCTTGAAAATGCATCGGTTTTTGAGGTTTCTAGATACAGAATGCTTTTCGGAATCATGGATAACTCGGAAGAAGTTAATATATTTCCGTTCGTAGTGATATTATATTTTCCCCACTTAAGAAACATTTGTCTTTTTTTTGTTAGTGAGCCATTAAAGCGAAAACTAAACTTGGAGACAATAACAGGCCTTTCAAATATACGTAAAAATGGAAAATAGTAATGGAGAATCAACAAAATAACAAACACATATGAAGAGCTCAGAAGATAAAGGTTATACAATCATCATTTTGAGAAAAGAGCTATGAAGTTCCAAATATCTATTTGTGTTTATTGTCAAATGCCTCCTTTATTAATTAACATCTCTGTGAGTATTCGTTTTTTTTCAAATAGTAATTTAACAGATGGTAGAGGACCATTGATTATCTTCAGTCATATGATTAACTCAATTTCTTTGCCACATACCACCTTTATCATTATCATCTGAGCTCTTCATAATGGTACATCAAAAAGGACTAATGAAATTTAAAATTCAATAATTCCTTACCATAATGGATATCAAGAGAGAAGAAGTGCCATACTTAAGATAGCTCTAAATTTTGCCTAGAGTAATTCAGTGTATTCTCAACCGGTATGAAGTGACCTCACAGATCTCACAGGTGCTCCACAAAACTTTTCAGCCAAGTTTTAATGATATTTTAAGAATTAATACTAGTGCCGTTAATTTAACACGCGGCATTCCATATTATACTATTCACTTTGTACTGAGATTCAGTATCATAAAGTTGCATTTCATAGAAGTATATTTTAGTGTTTGTATAAATACTGAAAATGGTCTACAGATGAATAATTGTGGACTTACAGGAAATTCAGTATATATATTAAAGAATAATCTTTTCTGAACACCTTTAAAACGAAATGGACGGTACTACTATTAATATTTGTTAAATGTGGACTTATTTTCAAAGAGAGAACCTTAAAGTAATTTTCTTAAATGTAACTTTGGGGCATTGCATGCAATGTATTGAGATAACTTTACAAGATTTTTTTCATGAAAATTTCAGGATATATAATGGTAGGCTCTATGAAGGAAACCTAAATTTTCATCATTTTTTGTTGAAAAAATATTTTTTTCTTCGTGTTGTATTGCTAAAATTATGAAAATTTTATGTAACCAAGATACAATTTTGATTTAAAAACATAGAAATATTATAAATAAAGTATTTGTTAGGTTGAGAGCAGGCACAAGACCGTCAAGTATAATTAGATACCAAAGTTTTTGTTAACATGCAGAAATTCTTTTGCAATCATGAGCGTAGCCTGTGATCCAAATTATCTGCTCCTCAAGTTAAAAAACACCTATAGTATTATGATCTGAAAAAATATGAATTGAAAGAAGAAACATATATGAATTACTGACTTTAAAAATTGTGTTTTTGTAATGTAAACTTTTTAAAATTTAAAATGACGAAAACGGTAATTTTTTTCCCTTTCCGACATTTTAAGTATCATAAGTTCCTTTAATATTTTCAGAGAAAAATTATTCTTCCGAAATGAAGAAAGGTACAATATAAAATTCAAATAACGTATGTAATCCAGATAAAAATATTATTGGACAAACTTTTCAAATTTGAGGTTTATGTTACATAAATTGTGAAGAATACATCCGCCTACCATCACTTCGCACAACTTTCTATATTAGGAGAGAAATGGCTTTGTTTCAAGTGCGTGCACATGCTCACAAGAAAATTTATATACTGAAAAAGAGGATTAGGTAACAGAATTAAGAATTTGCAGAAGATTACAAATGAAAAAAAAATCAACAACGAATATTATAATTCATTTTTTTCAATTCTAAATTAATATAAGAGCTAAAACAAGAAAGAAAAGCTCCCATTCTTAGCACTTCATTGATGAGAAAGTAGGTGTCTGTAACTCTAACGGATCATTTTGTTTGTGTTAGGAAATAAATTAATAATAATCTCATACTATTCCTTTCACCTGTTTTTTTTTATTATTAAAATTTTAGTTTAACATTTAAAATTAACCATGGATTTTGGTGTTCCTTGAGGTAAAAAAGGTTGAGAAATGCTGGAGTAATTTAATCTTAGGATGTATGAGTGTATCGATCCTCATATTAACATACTTTTGCAACCGCTTACAAAATACCCATATTATGCACCTTAGAGTTACAAAATATGGGAAATTTTAGGTAATAGATTGCGCCGAACTGTCTCAACTAGTATAAATGCTCAAGCTGACTTCAAAATTTTAAAGTGTAATTTTTTCTTTTTGTTTTAACATCTTTATCGAACGAAGAGTAAAACCTAAACGGTTTTGGATCCAGATATGTCTTTAAACTTGAGCTTTCTTAAATTTCAACAAACACAATGGCCATCTATTGACTAAATTTTAAATATATATATATATATATATATATATATATATATATATAAATTTAATAAAGCATAGAATCTTCCACTAGTTTTATATTTATATTTATTATAGTTAATGAAATATAGAAATTTAAAGTCCATGTATCCTTTCGACATAACCTCTCTATAAATAATGTTTATAATGAAAGGTATAATCAGAAGAAAGCAATGAAAAATTTGTTTAATGTTATATGCTTTTAAATAATGATGAATTAGTAATAGATAAATAAATATTTTATATATCTATATGCATAAATATACACAGCAGTTCTTTTCCCTGATTTCTAATAAATATTTTTTTTTAAACATTTTCCTTTTTCTTAAAATTAAATATTTGTTCATTTAAGCGCTAATAACCTCATTCATTAATTTTACAACAAAATCCAACGTGGCTCAACACTATTAAGATCAACTTAAATAATATTTTGATCATCGAAGGTAAAATCTTCTTATGTAAGGCTGAACGTGATCTTTTATTTTTCATCGTTAATTCTACCAAGGATTCCCACAAGAGATAAGTTATTTTTAGGTCATTATAAGAACTGAATTTCCATTAAAAAAAAAAAAGAAAGAAAAACCACAGAGAAGCTAATGTACAAACCCGATTGCTCAAATCTCTCTCGCAGAACAAATATTTTCCTTATCGACATATTCAGCCGATCGCTTCAATATTTGTCTGTGTGAAAGAAAAAGAGATGTAAAATGTAAGTTTAATTAAATATGAGAATTTTATTTTTATTTTATGACATTGAAAAAACTTAAAAAAGACAATTTGTATTTAATTTCTTTATTCCTCTATGATCAATTATATTAAATGTTAATTTAAAAGTAACTATGATTTACACAATTATTCAGATTCATAAAAGTAATGTGTCTTTGAATCTTTGGAAATACGTCGACAATAAAATATTAATTAATTAATTAATTAAGGGAAAAGTAAAAAGGTACAATTTATTAGCGTCGATAAAAAATTATAATGGTAAAAGAATTATGTTTGTACCTTATATTTTAAAGAACAACCTGTTTTCATCTATAACATTTAACTTTATACCTAAGAAAAATATATGAGCGCTGAATCGTATCTTGTGTGCATCTTTATTATCTTCATTATTATTATTTTTTAAAGATAAACACATTAGTAGGCCATTTTAATAATAATTTGAATACATGTTATTGTCTAAAGTTCTAGAAGATTTTAGAAAATGTCTAATCTTTCTTATTTTCATATCATTCAATCTAAAATTAGACGATTTCAGACAATAAAGGGTGAAGAATGTGCTTTATAACAGTCAACGGAGAGCAAATGAGGCTCCTTGTAATGTTATATAAAGGAAATTACCATTCCTTTGAACTGCAAAATGGGTTAATGAAGTATTGATAATATTTTTTATATTCCAGTAGGCTATGTAAAGTAGTCTTTTATTTACAGATTCGTTACTTGTTAAATAGGTATTCATTAGCTAATAATTTTATCTATAATACTTTATACATGCAAGGTGAAATTTTGTTTACCGCAAAAAATGTTACTTCTTTACTAGTAACAGTTTAGACTTTTAGCAAAAAAATGAGACAGTTAACACTAGAAATATGAGGCGTTCAGAACTAAAGTGGATCAAGTTCATTTTTCACACTTTCAATATACATCGAGTTAAAGCTTCTCCTTGGTTGTAATTTTCTCATTTGACTAATTTTTTTTTCGCGTTCTTGTCATGGAAAGTCTAACTAAAATATTAGTGTTAGATCCAAAAAATTATAATGATAACAAAAAAAAAAAAATCAATTTGATCCGAATTTAGCTCAAGAGTAGACTTGATTCACTTCACTTCTAAACGCCTCATATAAACTCTTAACCCTTTTCTCATTCGATTTGTCCATTAAGGGGTCCAGGGGTCAAAATTTTCTTTTCTTTATTCACAGGCATATTTTAATTTTTTTTTCTGCACTGCATCTCTCCATAAAGATTAATTTTCGGATAAAAAATGTTTGAAAACTTTGAAACTTTATTTAAAAAATAATATATTTTTTAAAAATTTATTTAATTTTTAATATAACTCATGAACCACTTGTCCGATTTTATTATTTTTTCGCTAATGTGTGCACAAAATAGGTTTCGTGTTATTTTTGTCTTGAGTATTTATATATAAGAAAAATGCTTACACAATTTATAATAAATTTAAAAGTTTTAAAAAGGGAGATTTTTGGGAACGATTTTTACTTTGGCGATCATATGTAAGAAATTTTCAGATAAAATTAAAAATCCTGAAGACAAATTATTAAAAAAACAACAACTCTGTACAAAATTTCATACATGTATCTTGAAAGATAGTTTAGACATATCTTTTCAAACATGACAAATTATAACAATCCATTCTTAGATAAATAGACTTAAAATTTCAGTTACGGGCAGGACAGACCTGTTAGTACAACACAAAAAATTTTATATCTGCTAATGTAATCATTGTAGAAATGCGTGGTTTGCTTTATTTAATTTATTTAACTTAGTAATATTTTATTAGCAAGAAAAATAAAAAATGTATTTATTGAGAATTTGGACCCCCCGGACCCCTTTAAACTGGACTTTTTCTTCTTTTTCTTACGCAAATGCTTTTACAGATTTCTTTTCCAAGATTATTTTCTGTGTATTTTTAGATCATAAACTGCAACATACTCTCAGAAAAAAAATCCGTGAATTGAAAGGTTTTTTCCGTTGCTTTTTGTTTTCGCTAAATTTCCTGCGTTGATTTGCCGATTTTCCGCAAAAATACAAAAAAGTTACCAATCTAATGTAAAACTACCCAAAATCCTCCAATCTAAAGCTGCATTTTTCTCAAATTACACGGGTGTTTCAGCAACAGTGCTGCGTTGTACTTTTTCGTATTAGAAACTGAATTTTTACCTAGGGTGACCCGCCAGTAGTTGGTACCCTTCCAGTAGTTGATCAAATGTTTGAAATATTGCGCCATTTCAAGCGGAAATGAGTTTTATACGTGGCAGTAGACATAATATTTTTCTTTGAATGTTAGTGCACCTGTTATTACATTGTTGGCAGCTGTCAGATGTAAGAGAAGCCATTTAATGGATGTTTTTTATTAGAAAAAATAAGCATTTTGTTTTTGATTAGTTGGAGGCAATTATGGTAAGTTAAAATAATCCACTTCCATCTTGCTTATTTCAACTAATGTGTTTATAAGAATTAGTGTTAATCACAGCCCAAGGATGATATTTTAAAGATTAATGTTTAGATTTTCGATTGGTTTCTTTCACCTGATCAACCTCTGGGAAAATGGCGATTAAAAAACTATTTATTTATAATTTTGTTGCTATTTAATTTCAGCGGATTTCATATAGTACAGTCGTGGAAAAAAAAGTAAACAACTTCTACTAACTTCTCAACAAATTATCGCAGAAGAAAGTTACTGGTACCGAACGATTGGAAATAAAGTCTACTTTTAAATGATGTATATAAAATTTGTTTAAGGTGCTATCTACATATTAAAACGAGCCATAACTTTGTTTTTTTCAATAGCAGTACACAATTCTGACAGCATAAATGAACTCTACACCGTTCAATTAGCCTATAAACAAATTTTTATGCAATTCGTACCATAAGTTTCCGAGAAATTAATTATTTTAAAACGAGCGTATTTTAAGGGCTGTATCCAAATTGAAGTTCCGAACTCGATTGTTAACCGAGAGAGCCGCCTTCTTGATCAAGGCACGTTTAAACGTCAATGAAACCTGTTTGATTACAGGATAGCAGAATAAATTTCAAAAATTTACTCACTTCTATTATAGACTTCTTTATTATCTTAAACCATCATTTTGCCGTTTTTTAAGCATAATTTGAAAACTACTTGGAAGAAAAATGTGAAATTTTGGATTTCCATAAAGCAGGACTTAATAAATCTAAATCCATCCAAAAAATTGTAGGTTGCAATTCATAATTTTTTCGAATATTAATTTCACAATTCATAATTCATATCATAAAATTATAAAAATTGCAAATTCAACGCATTTATGTTTGGGTATATTAGTATTATTGATACACAAAAAATTAGCTCATTAGGAGCATAATTTCAGGAGATATAAATAAAAATATGAAAATGTAATTTAACATTAGAAGTACTGAATTTTGAATGTCCATAATTCAAAAACTTATCATTCGAATGACTTGAAATTTGGTTTCTAGGGATATTTTGAAAGGAAGATTTGAAATATCGCGTTAAATTTGGGTACTGCCATTGAAAAAAATGAAGTTTGGATTCGTTTTAATATGCCCCTAAGCACATTTTATACACACCATTTAAATGTAGGCTTTATTTCCAATCGTCCGGTACCAGTAACTTTCGTCTGCGATAATTTGTTGAGGAGTTAGTAGGGGGTGTTTACTTTTTTTTTTCCACGACTGTACATTCATTAAGGATTCTAGCAATCATGTTAGTTTACTTCCAAAACTTAGGAAGGAAATATAATAAAGCGAGCGCAGCACTGACTTTATTTGATCAACTACTGGCAGGGTCCCCCTATGTCGTTTTTCCTTTAAAACACGAAAAAGTCGCAAAAAGAAGCTCAAAATAACCTAGCATTTTCCAGTCAAATAACGGAAATTTCATCAAATAAGAAAAACAAAGCTCTTCTAATTACAGGGGCCTTCCGACAACTTGCTGCCTGTATATTTTACATTTTTTGCTGAAATTATTTTTGAGAATATACATTACAAAATTACAATACAATCAGTTATTTCAAAAATAGCATAAGTCACAGATTCAAAATTTTCAAAAATCAATAAAAAACTGTGCTACATCCAAATGCTAGATTTTTTAAGAACTTTTTTGTGCTCACTAGTATTGCTCAACACTAAAAGGACCGTGAGAGGTCATTTTGACCCCTACCATATGAAAATATTTCAGTTCGAACCAGAAATTTCTTTATAAACTATAGCTAAAAGACACAAAGAAGAAAAAAGTTAAATAAGTTAAACAGTTTTAAATAAAAATTCTGGTGTAAAATATTTTTATAAAACTTGAGTAAAGTTTCCGGCCTTTCAAGTGTTAAATCTTTAAATTTGTGAGTCTGTTATCAGCTTTTTATTTTACAAGAATTAAAACAAATATAAAAATATTCTTAAAAATCCTATTGGACATAGGTTATTTTTGGTCGAAATAAATGGGATTTAATGCTTTACAAATAATACATTAATCATATTTTTCTTTGGTATAGGTCAAAATAGATATAAATTATTAAATGTGCATCTAAAGAAAAATATGAAGTATAGGTTCCAAGTAATACGAAATTTGAATACCACTGTTTACGAATAGTAATACTTGTCTAATTAAATTTTTAAATTATGCGATTAAAAACGGAGAAAATTACAATTCGGAAATAGTGGTATTCAAAATTTGTTATCCTTGTCACCTATTTATGAAGGTACATAGTCATAATTCATCATCGCGTTTAATCACATTTTCTACATATTCTGTTGTTGGCCATTCGAGTATAACAGATATTGTCATTGTTATTGACTAATGTTGTTTTTACAATAAAAGACAAGTTTTTCGTGCCGTTTGAGTGGCAATGAATGAATAATATGTAATTTCTGCTGACACATGTCACCTTCAAGGATACGACTGAAACGAAAATGTGCATTTCGCAAAAAATTGGACTCATATAGTAATGACCGATTGCATCAACCGATGAACCAATGAACCGATTGTGTTAGTTAGAAAATGGTACAGTCTTCTGTTAGTATGATTGTAAATCGACCCCCCCCCCCCCCGGAAAAAAGTAAACTAGATCATTGTAGAACTCCATTTTTTTTATCAACTGCAATGATTTTTATTCATTTACACTGTAAAAAAAGGACAAATGTTTCTTAATCTATGAAAATACAGCATAATTTACGACCGAAAATACACAAGTTTGTAGAACATTAAAATGTTTACTTCAGAACTGATAGCATCCAAAAGACACCTGTATTCGGCGCCGTGAAAATTAATTAATACCCTATAAAAAATATTCGGAAACGTTTCCGAAAATCATTGGAGCAAAAGAAATGTTTTTTAAAATGTTTCTTTAAATCACGAAAATATATTGATTTCTGAAATTTCTAAAAATAAAGAACGTCTCTCGCAATCGTGGGTAACTCAGAAAAGGTATCTGTATATTTCCGTTTGTGGTTATATATGTTATCTAGATTAAGACACATTAGTTTTTTTTACAGTGCATATGAAAAATAAAATTGACTTCCTTTATTATATTTTCCATCGCATTTGTAAAACCAAATTTGAATTCTCTTTTCTATATATTCTATTTGCATACACAACAAAATGCGCCTTTTAGACTAAACAGAAAGAATCAGGGTCCATAAGCCTCGTTTTTGGCCCATGAAATAGACTAAAATTCGATTATGTTATACTGACTTAATTCTTTCACTTTTTATTATTAGACGTTATATATTTTACGATTTTAACGATTTATATGACTTACGCAAGTTCAAACCTCGTATAATTCGTAGTTTTGATGAAAAATACGCAATTTCTGCTATTTTTACTTCAACTATTTATACGAGCGCAATCGTGCAACAATTTCTTCTTGACATATATTATAAAACACATCAAAATATACAAAATATGTTAAAATAAAAGTGTTGCAAAGCTGCACTCATAGTAAAATGTTAAAAATAGAGAGTAAAATGTTGGTAAAAATAACAGAAATTGCGTATTTTTCATCATAACTATGAATTATACGAACTTTGAGCTTGCTTAAGTCATATAAATCCGAACAAAATACAAAACTATTGTTAAAATCATACAATATATATCTTCTAATATTAAAAAGTGAAATAATTAAGTCAGTATAACATAATTGAATTTTTGTCACAGTTCATGGATCAAAAACACGGCTTATGAACTCTGATCCTTTAATTCTATTGTTTTCTCGTTTCGTAAGATTATTGTATTTAAAAAAATTAGATTTTTTTTTTTTTTACAATCACTAAATTTTAATATACAACAAAGTGTTAAGCAGACATACTTTGTTACTTAATCTTAACATATGAATGTTGGTTTCTTACTGTTGTGAATGCGGCTAATTCACAAAACAAAAAACTAAAAAAATCGTGTAATAGTAGATAGATTGTAAATTCGTATTGATGATTATCATTAATGTGAAATTTGTGATTTTCTCAACTATTATCATATTTTACAAGGTATACTGCGAATGTAGCTCATCAACCAAGCCTATGAAACTATGCATTATAGTTGACAAATAAGCCTATGGATTCGTGTTGATGGTTCATACTAAAGTAAAATTTGCAATTTTCATAAATATGAAAATCACTTTGTCGGTTCATTAAAATTCATTTCAGGAGAATGACTTCTTAAACTTCTTCCATATTCATTACTCTTTAATGCATTGCAAAATTCAGCGGAATATAAATTAAACTTTTCTAATGTTTCAAATCTACATAACCGTCATTTTCAGAAGGTATTTAGTGCAAAAAAAGATTTTTGAATTCACACGTTAAATTTTGCAGCAGTTGCTTTGAAGAATGAACATCTATTAATAAAATTATTATAACTTTTCATTTCACAAAGGGAACAACTATTCCTTCTAAAACAACACAGATAGGCATTGAAATAACACTTGAAAATAAGATTGTACAGTTACTCTAAAAGGACAAGGAATTATAGTTTTTAATGGGAATTTAAAAACTATTAATTTTGTAGTTAATCGAAATTTTTTTCGTTTAACATGCACACTTTAAAAAGTGACATAATTATTTACTGCATAAAGTCTATTTCCTGGATAAATTACAAGAACTTAAACATGTATAAAACTGGTCTCGTGTTAACACTTTATGTACTGGATTATGAATTCATGAAAATTTTATTTTCTAAAGCATTTTTCGTGAATTGTTTAAACTACCTTAGAATATTTACATAATCATTTAATAAATTTTAGAAGGATTTTAGAAGGATTGAAGGATTTAGAAGGATTAATTAAATTTGAATTTATAGGGATTTTATGCAATATTTATAACCACACAAATCTTTTATTTTAAATATTTTTCTTAGTATTTTGTAGAATTAGGAAATGTACAAATATAATGTTTTTACAATAGAAGTATAGAAATATTTCCGAATGCAAAAATTCCCCCCCCCCCCCCCTCCCCAATGCCAAGAAAGCTGAAAAGATGGAAAGGCAAAAGAAATCATCCTTTTACAAATATTTTTGTTTTGTGTAATCAATAATGCTTTTGGAACAAGATAAAGTAATGCATCTATAACTCATTCTAAACTGTATTACAACTAATCGATGTATTAAATGAATTTTATAACAAGTTATTTCAATGGTACTTATAACTACCGTCAGTAGATAAAAGATTAATTATGGCTATTGCTGTTAAGAGAAAATGTTTAAAACTCGCAAAAAATTTTAAATGTAATTTTTGAATTTAATGTCAATTTGTTTACTTACTCGAATTATGGAAATTACTGCAAAGTAAAAAGCATATATATATCCATATATTATTATTATTATTATTATTATTATTATTATTATTATTATAAAGAAGGTTTTTATACAAATATTATCTTTATTAATTTAAAGTATTTTCTGCTGAAATCAGGAGATGGGCAAAATACATCGATTAACCATTTTAGATACAAAATACATTGGTTTTCAAACCTAAAATACAAAATACAAAATACTTTTCATAATAATTATATAATTTAAAATTTCCAAACACAAAATACACATGTCTTTTCAAAATACAAAACTATTTTAAAAATGTAAAACTTATTATTTATTAGATTGGATTTAGAAATACTAAGGTGCTTTTTCAAACCTAATTAAAGTCTTTTAAATAAAAAATTTCCAAAGTAAAGAGAAAACTAATATGGAAAATAACCAAGTGTATGGGAGAACAAATTTATATAGTAAATAATGAATATTTATCGATGAAATTTAAAAATTGGAAATATAAAAATTTTCATATAAAAAGCACAAATAAAATGCCGTAACATGAGTAAATTTTAATTATTTACTCAAGCTGAATTTAGCACTAGAATTTTAACTTTCCTTTGTAAAAATTCTCATTTATATAATTCAGCTTCATGTGACGCATACAAATAAAGTGTTATGAAAAAATAAGCAAAACAATACTCAATTAAATATTATAGCTCGAAATTATTATTGGCGATCAAAAGAACAAATTTTTCAAATCGAGAATCATTCAGTAAGTTTCCCACTTTTTTTTTTCTCTTGATAAGTTATAATGCTCTCTAAAATAAAAAGTCTTTTGATTGGAGTACATGAAGAAAAAATCGTATTAAACTTTATGAATATTTTTTTCATTGTGGGGTATGAGTTTAACTTTTTCAGATCAATCTATTTATGAGCAAATAAAACTGCAATATTTCAAGACCTACCTTATTTTGAGAGCTTGACAACGGTGGCATGCAGCCGTTATATATACAGTCGAGTCTCTCTATAACGAAACTCCATACATCGAATTTCTCTATATAACGAATTTTTAGTAGGAACGGTCCCTTTCCCCATGATCTTATTAAAAACAGTCTCCATATAGCGAAATATCTATCTCCATATAACGAATTTTTTCATAAAATGTTCTTTATTTATTGTTTTAAAAATCACATGGAATCAATTTTCCGTCACTGATTAGTGATTTATCGTTCAGTGCTGAGTTTTTTCTTATCTTACTTTTCTACCTTGGATCTCCTTGTTTTTTATGCCCAAGGAATTCATCTCCCCCCCCCCCCCCCCACACACACACACCTTCCAACATACTTCTTAAAACAGTGTCGATTGGATTGTTACACATATAAGAGCGGCATCAGAGAGGTAATTGGAAGTTTAAGGTGAATGAGAATTCAAATGGAGGAAAATGTTCCGGATACAAATTTTTCATTCCTTGCTAAAGTGTGAACATTTTATCGAGAGTGTAACAATTTTGAAATCAAAACAGCGAAAAATTACATATTTCTTCGTCTAAAATTAATGCAAGTTTTCCTTATGTGATTTTTATTATGCTTTCAAATAAATGCCTGTTCTCTTTTTTGAAACTGTTTAAATAATTCAGAAATACAATATTAGGTTAATATTTATAGTTAAACATTTCAAATTCTTAATTAAACACCTCAAAAGTAATTTTTGTACAAAATTTACACATTAAATAGGAATTTTTACCCATTCCCTATATAACGAATTTTTCTATATAACGAATTTTTTACTGGAACAATAGATTTCGTTATATAGAGACTCGACTGTATATATCAGTCATCATCTGCTTTTACTTTCATCAGATTACTCTGTCTGTTTCTTCGAAGGTAATGCCGAATTTATTAAAATATTTTTAATACACTTTCTATCTTGTTTGAGAAAAATAGAAGGTAACCAGAACATTTTAAACACTGGATGGCTGTAACAATAGCTCTCTCAACATCATCATCTAAATTCAGATAAATGATCCATGGTTTTTCCGAGCTTTCGATGACAGCTGAAATTGAAAGCAATCCATCAAGTTTCAGCTGTAACTCTTTCACATTTTTTAGGGAAAGGTTTTTAGGTTTGGAAAATAAAAATCGTTTGTAACAGTATAAAAAAATCAATTAAAAAATACCAGTTCCGAATCTCTGATCTGCGATTGAAACATGGCAGTCTGAAATCTGGAGAAATGTATTTTGAGTTTTCAGAAAATACAATATACTAGAAAAAAGTACTAGAAGATACGATACTACAATATTTTAATTTTATTAATTTAAAATACAAAGTACAAAATGTAAATGTATTTCGAAAATGTATTTCAGATACATTACTTACATTTTAAATGCTGCCCGACACTAGTTCAAATACTTTTCGCACTTAATTTATAATATCTTCTATATATCTTTTTCGATCTTTCATTTATAATAAATAAAATGTTTTCAGAAAATTTACATTATTTTAAATTAAAAATGTAGTACCTATTCAAATATTATTGCACACTTATCGTTATCTTGTATAGCTACTACATCTTTATTACATATAGTTTGGTAATTCAGGGTTGCTATAGGCAACTATTTTCATGTTCTAGCCGTGTCACTATTTAAAAAATATACAATAATTTCCGGCGTATAATACGTGGATCGAAGAACTATTCGATCCAGAAATTTTATTTAATAAAATGTAAATTATTAGATCGCGATAAATATTCGAATTCAGTTATTAAATAAAACTTCTGGGTCCAAAAATGATAGTTTCATCCGCGGATTATACGCTGGAAATTACGGTAATCTGTGTCGAGGATTTCTCTTGCAGTTGACATGCAACACATGACAATGATTATAGTTTGGAAAAAGTGGTAATCCCTTTGAAATAGAATAAAAAAAAATCGCCTCTAGCAACACTGCTTATTCCCCCCTTCCATTTCTAATTTTTCTTAATACCTAAAATAAATTATTACAATAATTGATGTTTGCATTACAAAATAGAACTAATATGCTTATCATACGTTTCGTTAAAAATAAATGAAACAAACATATAGCATATAACTAGCGTAAATCAGAATAATTGGTTGTTCAACCATACAAAAGTATAAAAATAAGAATGCAAATCATCGTAACCTAAGCAAAAAAAGAATAAAGCAGCTTATAGCTGTTACAAGGTTTCTGAGATACTTTTCTTTAGAACAAAAAAAAGAAGTAGAGAAGAAAACAGAAGCATACAAGGTACAATTCTGCAGCCGAAATGGCGAAAATCGAAATCCGAATGCGCTCGATTTCCTTAAACCCGCAGACGTGAATCAATGTTATTGCTACTACAGCTTTCAACATACCAGTAAACAACTTTCATTTGAAAAACATTAGAATGCTTAACAATAGATTATCTCCTATAGTTTTCAATGCCCCATCCTACGCTAGGAAAACATTCTGAAGATATTTGATTGCAACAGAATCCTATCAGCAAATAATAGTATATTCAGTACTACTAATCTTTTTATCTCTATTTATTTATTTTTTACATTGTCGCACTGTTTTTGTAAAACGTTTTTCAGAGTAGTGATTTGGTTGCCAAGCTAAACATGAGTTCAAAAGATTATTATGGCTGTGGTAAAAATTAGGATTCAAGTTTTGAGTTATTGACTGCTTAACCACTGTTTTATATTTTTTGATTTTGGTCGCAGATATTTTTGATAAAGTTACTTTCATTTTCAAAACCGGTTCTGAAAATGAAAGTGTCATTCTAAAAAATATCTGCAATCAAAATCGGAAAAGTAACCAAGGTGCGCTGTAGGGACGGACCTCGGCTATCCAATGCAAAAAAAATTATTTAAAAATGTCGAAATGCAAACGAGATATTAGAAAAATCCCTCCCCATAGGATTAGCATTAGCTCGTGAGTGTCTTCGCCGGCAGGGACAGGACCCTTAAAGCTGGTAATACTGGGTCACATTATTACACACATATATAAATATTGAGAAGGGGATTTGTTAATATACCACTGGTCTGGACGTGATAAATGGCAGACTGATTCGCTTTTAAACGAATTAAAAAATTTGGTGACATCCTGAAACACTTATACCATACAGCTAATTCTGCATGTAAAAAATATTTTTATACCATGCAATTTATTATGTCAGTAAGAAATATTTATTTTAGGCATATAATTTTGCTCGCTAATTTTATTCTTTGTAACTTTAAAATAAAATTTTTTGTTTAAGGAAATTATTTCTTGGCAGAAATTACCCCGTCCCCCTCCACCCCGCTCCCCGCGCCTTAGGAAAGTCTGAACAGAACTTTTTCCAAAACATAAGAAATCACCGATAAACCACGTCAAAACTTTAGCTAGTTTTGAACTATGCTTTTTAATTCCAGTTAAAAACGGTGATTTTTAACCCGTGAATTTCACACTAGTGTGACTTCAAACCGACTAAAATTTTCAAATTTCGGTGATTTTTGAAAACACGCTTTCATAATTTTGCATTTTTCATTAACAAATTGAAATTTTTTGGTAACCATAAATATTACAGTTTAATGTCTCTTTAAATTTTGTATCGGAAGTATGTATTATATTTCATTATTACTATATTGCCAATAAAGTTATGTGCGTTTGAAATTACTATGTTCCCAAATCGTACTATTGTAGAGATTACGGGTTAATTCTTAGATTTGAGGAGAAATATAACCAATTTTCACGTACTTAGCTTCGCTACATTATATTTTAATTAGAAATAATGCAATATTAAAAAAATACGTAAATTATTTTTCAAAAATAAAAAAGGCACATTTTTATATCATTTATTAAAAGTTTAGTTGAATCTGTCATCTATAAACGAATTGATTTATAATTAAAGCAAACAGAAATTCACTTCTCACTCAAGGATTTGACTTTTTGATAAACATCATTATTTTATCATCGAGATTTTGTTTTAAAACGTCAAGGTAATTAATGCTTCCAGTATTTAAAAAAATTATCTATGAAGGCACTATAATAATGAAGGCAATATAATACGAAGGCACTCGATTGCGCTTATGGAAATTAAAAATATAATAGCATTTACGTAGTATAGAAATATCATTTACGGCTACAAGTTATTAAAATAGTAGTATACCACAGCTTTAATGTCAAGTAAGCAATTTAAAAAAAAAGAATATAAAATGCAGTGTCATAGTAAATGGTCGGACATATTTCGATTGATCATAACTCCAAAAGTAATTGAGGAAACGAAATAATTTTCTTTGCAAAGTACTCTGTAATTCTCATAGATCTGTCAGATATAACTGTTACGTAGCCGTGATCTTTGGACGATGCGCAGAAGCAATGAGTAGAAGCAATGCACAAAATTAATGCGTGGTGATGATTTTTGTAATATGTCCAACCTTTTTTTGACGATCTTGCATATAAATAGCATTTTTAAAAACGATTAAAGTAAAACAAAGTAATTCATTCATTTATGCATATGTGAAGCTGTAAAGCGTATAAGTCATGTAGTCATTCAGTTTGTGAACGGATGGTAGCTACAGTCATAAAAGCGACGCCTACACATAAATGAGTACATGCCACATAACGAAATTACTCACAGCGCCTCTAACGGTGAAATGCGGAACTTTGCTATTCTATCTCGATATATTAAAAAAAAGTCAATCAAAAACTTATTCATTGTCGTCGATTTTGTAGGAAATGACACTCCAAGTACATGAATCTGGCGCTGCGAGTGGTCTCATTATGTAGCTCACTGCTCCCTATACCATGAGTAGACACTACTTTTATTACCTATGTCCGTTCGTAAATTACATGGTCTGCGTAATTTATATGCTTTCTAGCATGTGTATGTGCGTGTTTGCGTGTGTGTAAGTGTAAATTTTAAATAAATTTTGAGCCTTACGAAAAATGATTTTTTGTTAACAAAATTCGCGTGTTATAATATTTTCCATTTTTCTCTCTAACTAAAGCACTCAAAGCGCATGTTAAATTCAAAATGGGGTTATAAACTAATTTAAGTTTGAAAGTTAATGCAAGTTTCGCTTTTCAAAATTGCTTTTCCAAAAATTTATTTAAAATCAAGTTTTCAAAAACGACTTCTTCTATGAAGTTTGGGTAACAAGCATTCGCCAATATATCTGAAATATATTCCCTCTAAAAATTTGATTCATTAAATTTTGCGAAAGATTTATTTCTTTTAAATTCGCGTGTCGCATTATTTTTTGTTTTCCTCAAAAATCTCTTTACTTTTCCAATTTCAATTATGTATTTTTAATTAAAGATGTGTATTTAAAGGCACACGAGTGAAATATTTTCTTGCGCTTCTAACTGTAATAAATAAAGCCTGAATAACATGCACTCGTTCATCTGAAATTAAAAATTTCATTCATTAAATTTCAAAAACGGACTGGTATTCGGTATATTTAATGTTCATTTAATAACACTTTTATATTAACTATTAAAGTTTATCACTTTTATATTGGAAAATGACTTACATGCTGCAGAACACATTTTGTACTTTTCTTAAAGAAAACACCATGAAAATATGCATTACATTTTTTTAATATATTTACAGTAAACATCGTGGTTAATTGCATGCAATCCTTTAAAATAAATTAGAAATAAATATTTTGCGTGAGATAAATTCCAAGTTTGCCCTTTTCCATCCATTTTCTTTCTATTTTTAGCGATTTAACTGTTTGTCATGTTATTTCTATTCAATATTATACGAAAAAGTATTTCATACTACCTGAAAAATATTTTCAGTTCCGTATAAGCATATATTATTTACGAACTTTTCAACATTTTTATAAAGGTTTACGGGAATACTTTTTTCGATGATCCATTTCACATTTTCCAGTAAAGAAGAATTTGAGAGAGTACAATTTGTTATTGAGATATTCTTTAATATTTAAAAATATGATCGATGTTTGCATTTTCTTGCATGGCTATGTTACATTACCGTATAAAATATTTTAGTAGGTACTATTTCTAAACAGAACAATATATTTCCATGGCTTCTAACCATTACCTTTTTTTCAAGTAAAATAAACATATTTTGCACAAGAAAATTTATTTAATAAACTGTGTCTTGTTTCTATGTGGTACTTAATGGACGTTTTTGTTTTATTAAGTAACATTTCTGGTTCAGAATATGTTTACTTGACTTGAAAAATCGGAAGGTTTGCAGCTTTGAATTTCATAGAATGTAAACCTAACAACTGATGATGCAAAGTATGAAACTAATTGAAAATGCGCTTTATACAGTACTTTCTAACGTCATTAAGTTTTTAAAATAGCAACCTTTTCAGCCTTTTCAGTCAAAAAAAGCACGTCTACCCGTATTATAAGAGCAGCAGCTGTCCTGCTGCCTCTCTACGTGGCTGAAAGTGCTATTGCCGGAAGGAGAAGAATTTACTCCTTCGAAACGTATTGATTTATTTCTAGTTTGAGGGTGTATTTAAGAAGTACATGCTTTACAAAGAATCTGTTTCTAAAACTATCATAAGAACAAAATTACATTTGTATGACTAGATGCGCACACACACGGTGTTACAAAAAGGACTCCGAAAATTTAAAATTCAATTATTTATTAACTATTATAAATATAAGGACAAAGTGTAAGTAACATGTTTATGACGTACAATGGAAATTTTGCATAGCGTAACTTTAAAAATAGTTAAAATTTTAGTCAACGTGTGGTACCTACTGCGTTTTCTCAATCTGTAAGAATGTTGAATCTGATTTCAAACCTTATTTAATTTTAAGCAGCTAATCAAAATGCAGAGGGAAATCTGAGAGACGTTTGATCCAGCTTTACATTTCAGTTTGAGGCCTGATTTTACAGCTTGAGGCAGAACAACGCCATTTATTGGCTAAATTTAAGCTATTATTTTTATTTACTGTATACAAAATTTACGAACTATCTTTTAAATATACACTTATTTCTTTTGCTATTATTTATTATAAAAGTAAAACTAATTCCTTGGCGCTACAATCCATAAGAGTACCCGTGGTGCCTAAGACCACTTTCTTGATCACGCACTCTGAAGGGTTATATGTATAATATGCTCTATCAAGTGGTTAGGGTAATTCGAAACCCCGAGTGTTTCGTTTTCAAGCACGCTTGGTGCTCATTTTATTGATCTATAACCTGTAGTATGGCAGCGCGATGCATTGTAGACACTGAGCCAAGTTGTAGTGAATGAATTATTGAATTTTTAAAGTTCGTTAGTCTTTCTCGGATATCGTATATTTACAGGTGTTCGTGCTGACATGTTTCCTAGTTCGTCTGGACTAAGTAACCATACATGATATACTTAACTAGGATTAAAAAATAAACATATTATTCGAAACAATGAGACTATATTTATAGCCACAGGAAGTTTTAGTATGGTATATGTGAAAGATATTTATTCATTTCGATCATGCGAAGTGATAAAACTTTTCTGCACATATGGAAAATTATGCTAGAAAGTCGACCTTTGTCATTAAAAACAAAGCACAATATACAAATTCCGCAGAAATTAAAATCAACTGGGTCCAGGAGGAACAAAAATGTCAATTTCTTCTCCACGTTCAACCATGCGAGCATGCTCTTCGAGAGATTTTTTTTTTGGATAGCGGAATCTTGAGATACTAAACTTTATCATTGTTTAGAGGAACAAAAACAGTTGCCCACAAAATTTTAAATTTTATATATATATATATATTTACGAAATTTAACAGACATACTGAAGGTTAAAAAAAGGCTCTCACATAAAATAAAATTTATATATTTATGTTAGATTTTAATTCTTTTATGAAGCATAGTAGCCCTTTGCGTAAGCTGTTCACGATCACTTTTAAACCTTAGCTTGCTTCAAATACTAAACTTTCTTTGCAAAAACCTTTACAGTGGTTTTCCCCTTATAACACATGTGTTTCGTGTGGTTTCACTTTAGGGCCGGAATCACATAGGGAATTCCGGTCCCATCGTGTGTTCATTTCCCTAACGTGATACAATATATACATACATGCTCCATCACGCATTCATATCGATCTTCTCTAAAATGAATGTCAAAATATGACGAGAAATATAATCATGCTGGATACTTTTACAAATACAGTAGTCTCATAAAATAACTTTGACGCTTTTGTTCTCAAGATGAATCACCATATGTAGAAAAGGAAACCAAATTACTTTAAATAAATGAATTTGAAAGGGAAGTATTATTTTATCGAATCCAATATTTAAAGAACAGTAAATAAACGTATTTTTTTCTTCTTATCATAAAAATTTAAATACTTTTTAAATTTATAAAATTCATAAACTTGTCACGAACTATTACACAGATTTCAGTCACGCTTCATGTTCAGCTAAGAAATTTCCTTCCCGTTGCTATCTGATTTTTGATGTAATAAAAAGAAAAGGATGTTGCTGTTTAAGAATTTTTAACTAGTACAAGAACGCTGGAAATATTTTCCCGTTTAAAGTTGTTTATTTGGTAAAAAAAAAAAAAAAAAAAGGCAAAAGGATAAAAACATGGTTAGCATAATTTTACTCATAATTATGATGAATGTTTGCCAATATGACAGCCACGCCAATATGAGCAAATTGTTCTATGCACTCTCAATATGCTGCTTTAGAGCAAGATAAAACACCTGCTTGTCTAGTGATTAGAATACTGGCTACAAATTAGGAGGTAGAAGGTGTCAGGTTCGAATCTTATTTCAGTCTCGGTAGCTTGTCAGATTCCACTTTAAACATATGTCTCTGCCTGCTGATTCCTTTTTTTTCAAACGGTTACTGCAGCCAGTTTATGGTGCAAAGTTTTATTGTACCACATGCCACTGTCATAATTCAGGGTTTTACAAAGCCATGGTTGAACATTTTTCCATTTTATGATTCAAATTGCACAAATTTATGGTTCAATTGGAAAATCAAATATTGACATCAAGGTTTCACCGTCTTACGTTGGCAATGTTTTTAGCACCATGTTTGGGGAAATGTTGATCCAAATTTTAAAAAATGAATCCATCATTTCCCTTCAATATTCTAAAAAATTTTGTGGACATTTTTGCTCCTTAAAACGAGATTTATCACTGTAGAATGCAACAAAAATGGATGGACTTATGGGGATCCCTTCTTTCTGGAATAAACATGCAGACTGGCACATGTAGTTATAGAAATGTGACAATGAGATCAGATGAAGAAAAATTATAAGCTTCTTATACCAAGGATGACAAATTATCAGTTTAAGGTGGATGGATGAAAAAGCATTGCCATTAGTGAATGACGTCACAAAATGATCGGCGAGCGAATTTCTACATTTCTGGCTTCGTTGATAAAGGTATTTTCACTACAATAGATTTGAAACTATCGACCGCCGAGGAAAATAAAAATATTCCGTTTACAGATATCCTTTCAATTCGAGAGCAAAATATTTGATAACTGCATGAAAATGCAAGCGTATTTCTTAATTAATGCGGTTTAAGATGCGTTTACATTTTTTATTTTAAAACTTTTACGTAAGGCATGAAGATGATTAAGATTCATCACATCTACAGCTTAAAGCAGTTTAGTTTATGGATTCCAGCTCTCTAAAAACATATAAACATAATTCTAAATATGGATCATTGATTTCTGCTTATCTTTGGAGCAGTAATAAAAGTATAACGATGATTTATTTTACTTTAAAGAAGTTTATGTATTATACAATTTAAAACTTTTTACACAATAAAAAAATAAATACATGGCGATAAATACAAAATTAAGCAGAAAGAAATCACGTGTTAAACATATTTTATATAGCCTACATTACAACATAATGCACAAATATGAACAAGATGTCCAGTAAAGTGATGTCCATATTTTATGTTTAAGTATAGTATAAAGTACAGTTTAAGTATATCAAATTGGCTATGTGCTACTTGATGAGACCGCTTATAGCGCTACGTAGGGACAAACTGCGGAATTAGCGGCCCTATTTCGAACACTGTATGAGATCTTGGAAAAAGTCAATTACAAAATTGTAGAAAGTCCTCTATTTAGTATATGAAATGATGTTTCACATGTAAAAATAACTTTAATAGAAGCCCTGAAATGTAAAATTCTTATATCCTGTCATCAGCTTAAATACGCCCTAAAATTGCATGCAGAACTGTGGCATTTTGAGGCAGACGCACATTTACTAATAAAACTAACGCATATAAATAAGTTACAGTTTATTTTAATAAGAAAATCAAGTTAAGTATGCTAAATGTGTCCACCATCGACAACAATTCTGCATATGTTCCGATTGAGGATACATTTATCATACTTAAGTTGATTTTCTTATTAATCGGTAATTAGCACCGTCAATGTTTTGCCCATTAAGAAATATATTCATAAGTAGCGTTGCCAGGTGTCCCGCATAAATCAGGTCTCTGAATGTTCTGGACATCACAAATTTCTTACAGTTTATTTCGCCATCTTTAATCTCAATAATTCTGCCATTAGACAAGAAGAAGAAAATTAGTTTGAAGCACTAGTGTCCAGAGCATTTCGAGCTCCGATTTACGAAGGACACCTGGCAACACTATTCATAGTTGTCCCTGGGCCCAACGACCGGGATTACGTGTTAAAATTAACTGTATCACGCTTGCACGTGTTAGTTTTATTTATAAATGTGCATCTGACACATGAGGCTACTTATCTAGGTGCAATTTGTGGCTTATTTAACACGTTCACTGTCGCAAAAAGTAAGAATTTTCAAATTTCGTCTTGAAAATCGTTTGCCACCACAAATTCTGAAAGGTAAATTTCGCTTTACTAATACAACGAAATTTCTGCCAATAAATAAGGCAATTTTAAAAAAAAAATAATGGTGAGAAAGTAATAAATAAAAGCCACGAATATTAAAGCTACGAGTATACTCGTAGCGTGGCAGTCAACATGTTAACTTCGTGATAAGAAATAAAAATTTACATTTCAGGGTTTCTATTAAGGTTATTTTTACATGTAAGTCATCATTTCACACTGAAGAGAGGACGATCTACAACCTTGTAATTAACTTTCCCCTCATATTTTGTACCATTTTAGAGATAGGAGCGCTAATTTCACTGTTGCCTCTAGGTGACACTGTTAGCAATCTCATCGCGTAGCGCATAGCCATTTTAATATACCTAGACAGCATAATTATTACTATAGCTGCTATATAGTTACTATAGTACCCCATTTAGAAGTTGATAAGGGTGGAGAGGACTTTAGTGGGCACCCTTTATTATAGATTATTTGAAAATTACGTTAAACTAAACTACTTATATATGTTCTTTTTTCATCAGTCAACCTCAAAAATTCGCTGTAATTTTGTGAATCAAAGGATAATAAACATTTATAAAAGTTTATGAATTTTTAATAATGAATTAAGTTTCAAACTATAGTATGAAGCTCATACCATCATTCGTGTATACCTTTAATGATTCCACCTGTTTTTCTCACTAAAAAGTATTATTGTTGGAATAAATACTGTTCATTTCATTTCAAACGAAAACAACTCGTAGAAAATCCTGCTTTCAGTTAAGAGCGGGGATTACAGGTTTCGGAACACCGCTAATGAATTTTCTCCCAATAAACTTGCTACTTGTGACATTAATTCGGCTTGCTTCTTTAAATGTAAATGATTAAACTCCATTAAATGATTAAAATGACTTTCATGAATAAAATCTGTATTTGCTTAAAGAACATGCACATTCACTCGAATAATCCGGGGAATGGAGACGCAGCTTTTCAATACGAAAGTGTGTAAAGTAATGGTGATTGTTTAGAAGCAATTATTTTTTTTTAGGAAAACAAGAGAAAACATTTAAGGCTGAATACTTTAATTAAAAAAAATAGGCACTATTTTAAAATAACATGAATGTCGTTAAGATCTTATAAGAGATATTTTATTTACAGATTATAAAGGATACATTTTTCATTGAAGACGTATTCATTAACTGAAATTCGTTATGAAAAGTTTTCGTTTATTGTAATTTAACTCAGTTTGATTTTATTGAAACTTTGAAAGTATTGAAAAGTGACAGATAGATATCGATACGCGCCCCATCAGTGACCGAGAGGTTCTGCTCTCGAAGCTGTTAGACAGGAGGTGCTGGGTTCGAACCCAATCGCGCCCGTCGTCCTAATCGTTCTGAGTTTTCGCGATTTTCTTCGAACCTTGGATTTCCATGCGTAAATACGGGTTAGTTTCCTTTAGAAAGACCCCAAAGGAGGGCACTCCACCCTTGGGCCTATATCCCTCGAGTAGATAACCGACCGTCAAAAATCAACCCTATCGATATGCAGCTAACGTACTTTTCAAGTATTGCTGTGTACTTAAATTTGATCTACTTTGTAACATGCTATGAATGCTGTGCTTAAACGTTTGTATAAAATATTATTTTCTATAAAGTGTTAATTCTATAGTTTGTAATATTTTTCTTTTTGTTTAGATCTTGGTGTGATAATGTTCAGCTGACCAGAATTTACATTTATAGTGGATTTGATTGTTTCCTGTGGGACTCGGGAGCATTCATGTTTCTGCATTTAATCATCTTTCAACCTAAAGTAAGTACTTCCAACTCTTTTTTTTTTCATTTTATTTCTCTTTGTTTTCAAGGAATTGAAATGCTTAAAAATTGTTATAATCGTATTACTGTTTTCTTGTTTAAATTCCTTTCAAATAAAACCAATATAGCTACCATGTAAATGGAACTTCTTTTGATTTTATAAACAACTTTAATTGTTAATATCGCTTTTCAACTCGCTACATCTGTATATTTGTGACACATTATCTTCTTTACAGATTTTCTAAATAAGAATAATAATAATAACAAACTGTCATGAAACATTGGATAAAAACGAGTCCAAAAGGCGCATTTTTCAACAAAAGTTAATTAAAATTTCATTTTTAAATGTTCAAAATCAGTTTTTTATGCAGAAACCAGTATATTTCTATCCTGTTTTTAAACTTAAAAAGAACTCCCAAGCCTGCTTATATAATATTTTTCATCTCATGACATCTTTTTAACATCGCCTTCTTTTCCTTAATACATTTCTTAAAAAAAAAAAAAAAAAAAAAAAAAAAAAAAAAATATATATATATATATATATATATATATATATATATATATATATATATATAGTTACGTATATCACGCAGATGCCACTTTACAGAATTACTTCGTATCGTTTTTAACCAATATCATATTTCACGTTTCATCTAGAATGGAATGACATTTCTTTTCTCTTTATACCTTCCATTAAATAAATGTACATATCTTGCAGTTGCCAAGTTTCCAAATACTTTGTAGCACTGCTAATTATTAATATGGTATTTCTTCTAGTTACATGTACGAAATTATATACTTTTTTCTTTATAATATTCTATTAAATATAAACTGAATCCTGACACCAGGCGCATACTACTTTCTAAAAATATTTCTAAAAATCTAAATTAATAATGTATATATTTTAAATCTTGTTATACCTATACCGATAGAAAAGCCCTCCCCACGTTTTCTTGGGAAAATAAATGTGTACATTACAGGGTTCATACGCTTCAAGGGCTTATAAGGACCTTTTACCAGAATTTTCTTAATGTAATATTTGCGTTATTTAATGAAAAAAAAATCCACCTTCAGATATAGCAACCAGTACTTTACGAAATTCCTGGTACTCAAACAATTAAAATCCCGGGAATCCCTTGATGCGTACGAACACTGACATTATGTAAATGCAACTTTTCAGAATTTAGAGACAATTAGAAACAAAATTCAGACCTTTTTACCTACTATTCATAACATTTTTACATATCTGTTAAGACCACATTTTTCTATATTTATACATTCAATTAAACTAAATTTAGATATCATATATGTGCCACTTAGAAATATTTTGTAAATATTTTAATTAATAATGTTATTTTTATCTCGTTGCATCAAAACTATTATAGAGAAACGTTTTGTTTAGAATCTAGCATCTTTAAAGACAGAAAAAAAATCAAATAATCATCCCCATTACCAACATTTCAATGCGAATAGGATTAAGAGGTTGGAAGCGTACATTTATGTAATATGGATCACCAAACTTTCGATTTTTTGGACTCTCACGAAGATGTTCGCCATTCGTGGCACATAAGCATAAGTTCATATACGATATGAGGTGGCGTGTACCCTTGTGGTATACACTATATAGCCATTAATCACCGGACACTTTCAAATTTAGACATTTTGTGGAATATTAAAAAAAAATACTTATCGGATTTTTCTGAAACTTCAGGATTACGAAGACTATGTTTGATTTTATATTTGCCAACGGCGATTTGTTCAGAAGGACAATTAGGTAACCAACAAAAAAAAATCGAAATAAAATAATAATATTTGGGATCACCGTGTAAAATAAAAAGTACGAATAAAATGTAAAATAAAATGTACTATTGCTACAGCTTACGAATATGTGGATATTGTACAATATCCCAGCAAAGAGGAATTTGCTGGCCAGCAGCAAGATAGGTGCTGGCATTGATGAAGAAGTGCTGGCTAATGGTCTACCACTGCATGACCACTGCTGGACAGTTTTAGTCAACTTTGCTGTTGGAAATAATCAGATAAAATTCTGGTGGGCTACCGTTTTATCTCATGCGCTGTCCACCACTACATGGAAGTGCACGAACTTTTGCAGTATTATTGTTGGGAACCCTTACGCTAGGTGGCGTTGCGAATATCGAAGATATTGAGTATTTGAACACAAATCTGAAAGGAATACCTTAACACAATTTAAGCTGTGAAGCTAATTTTTTTTTTTTGTAAACTGTAAATAATATAGCATCACTACTACCAACAAAATAAATAAGTAAATGAATAAACAATTTCTTTATTTCAAAGCACTTTTTTTCTCCTTAAATCTGGTTTTACTAAGTTACAAAGGATTTCGGTTATCATAATTTATACAGTTGAGAATCAATAATAATAAAGAAAATGCGTAAAAAAAAGCATATA
This sequence comes from Maratus speciosus, assembly GCA_963932465.1. Classification (NCBI taxonomy): domain Eukaryota; kingdom Metazoa; phylum Arthropoda; class Arachnida; order Araneae; family Salticidae; genus Maratus; species Maratus speciosus. The sequence continues at coordinate 480,760,413 of OZ010787.1, forward strand.
AAATATATAGGATTTCTATACAATACAGTAATTTTTATACCAGTTTAATGATTGGGAAAGTAAATCACAAAAGAAACAAACTTGAAGTAGTGTAATGAGAGCTTGAAAACTACGAGCGGTGATAGAATATGCTGAAAGTACTTGCTCATGTCCGATCACGAAAACTAAACAGCATCGAGCGCGGTTAGTGCTTGGGAGGGTGACCACATGGAAACCGCTGCAAGTTCAAATGTTTCTATAGACATTTCTATTGTAGATATTTCTATTGCTCTTGGTGAAACAAGCTTATAGAAAATAGGGCCGTAATGCTTTGTTTTTGTATAGAATTCTATAAGAAATTTTTGTAAGGGAAAGTGATGGGCCAGCAAAGGAATATCAGTGGGATAGGTGCTAGCACTGCTGGAAAAGTGCCGGATTGAAGTAATGTGTTGGCATACCAATGCTGGCCTGCTGTTGGCCATCACTGATAGGCCAGCTGCATTCCGCACGGTCACTTTTGTACTGGTTTAAGTAATGGCACCATTGCACTTTATCGCTGATGGCGGTGCTGGCTGCCATCTTTTTTCAAGCTGATGGCCCACTGTTTCTTTCTTTGCTGGGATGTGTATTTATTTGTGTAAGAATAGCACGTATATTCATGGAGATATATCGATTTTTTTAAGTTAAAAAAAATCTTGCATGTTTTTTGTTTATACCATGCAGGGTTTTCTACCACATTTAATGCCAGTTTCGGAAAAATTGACAAAATGTTGAAGAAATAATGTAGTGCAATTGGAATGTAAATATATTAAACATTTGATGAAATATGAGCAGTGTGTGAAATATTTTTTATCTGCGCATGCGCGCACGATAACAAATATCTTTTTCGATCATTAAATAGTCCACTCTATGAAGCAACTTATAAAAAAAAAGCCAGTCAAATATCGTGAAAATTCAGAAGGATATCGGCGATAGAGTGAGCTCATTTTTAGTTGTTTTCTAAAAATAGTTAAGTTATAAGAGGCTTTCCAAAAATTGTAGTTTTAATTTTTTTTTTTTTTAATTTTCATGTTTTATTGATCTTTAGTTGTTCTTTGAAAACCACCTCAACGAGCTTAATCCAAGAAAAAAAAGAAGTGTCAAAAGCTAAGCATTTCTTCTAATCTGCTTGTTGACATTCATTAAATGCTAACTCCTTTGCTAAAAGCTTGTTAATAAAAAATGACAATTTGTAGAAAATCGGTCATCATTCCACTGCTTTTGAGAGCATTTAAAAACCAACTTACTCTATAGCCGATATCTTACTGAATTTTCACTATATTTGACTGACTTTTTTTTTGTCAGTTGCGCCATAGAGTTGAGTATTAAATCATGAAAAAAAATTGTTATTTTGCGCGCATGCGCAGATAAAAAATATTTCATACAACTGCTCATATTTCACCAAATGTTTAATATATTTACATTCCAATTGCACTATATTATTTCTTCTACATTTTTTCCTAAGCTGGCATTGAATTTGGTAGAAAATCCTGCATGATATAAACAAAAAACATGCAAGAATTTTTTTAACTTAAAAAAAATTATATATCTCCATGAATATACGTGCTATTCTTACACAAATGAATACACATATTGTACAATATCCACATATTCGTAAGCTATAGCTATAGAGCATTTCATGCATTTTTTTACAGGGTGATCCCAAATATTATTATTTTTCTTTAATATTTTGTTGGTCCTCTAATTCTCCTTCTGTTCAAATCGCCGTTGATAAATATGAAGTCCAACATAGTCTTCAAATTCCTGAAATCCAGAAAAATCCGACCAGTATATATTTAAATATTCAATAAAATGTCTAAAACTGAACGTGACCAGTGAATAATGGCTATATAGCGTATATCCAATTTAAAACAGTGGGTGATGGGCGTCATAGGTGATATACGCCATCAGTTCATTTTACAAAGTTAATCCATTCTTTTTGTGTAGGAATTATGTCCCCATTTTATTTTACTTCTGTTTACTTTCATGTTTGGAAAAGGTTCTGTTCGACAAATGGTTCTACATAAGAACTTTTAGGTAGCTTTCTTTACAAAAAGCTACCTATTGCAGCCGTTCGGAGAAAAGCGATTTCAAAAAATTTTGGTATATTTTCATCGATCATGACCCCCAGACCCCGAAACCACCCTCCGTTCAAAATTGATATATATATATATATATATATATATATATGACTTATGTCACACTGTAACTCTCGTATTTATGAACCGATTTGGATGTAATTCGGTGTGTACATAGTACATACCAATGTCTCGACCGAGTTCGTTGGCCAGCTTCATCCGGCATTTTGTTTCAAAATGGCGGCCATTTAAAAATTTAAAAAAAATTTAAAATTTGAAATGTGGTATCAAAAAATTGAAAATGGAAAAATATTTTTTTCTTATGTATTTGACCTTTATACAAAGACTCCGTAGCAGTTTTTGTTTCGTCTATATCTTAAAAAATGGCTGAGTTATAGCATTTTGAATTTCTAGCGAAGCTGACATTTTGAAACGTCCTGAATTTTGTCACGCGATAAAAGGCGTATTTATGAACCGATTTGGATGTAACTTCGTTTATACATAGTACAGACAAATGTCTCGACCGAGTTCGTTGGCCAGCTTCATCCGCCATTTTGTTTAAAAATGGCGGCCATTTAAAATTTTAAGAAAAAATTAATTTTGAAATGTGGTACCAAAAAATTTAAAATTGAAAAAATATTTTTTTCTTAGGTGTTTGACCTCGATAAAAACATTCGGGAGCAGTTTTTGTTTCGTCTATATCTTAAAAAATGGCTGAGTTATAGCATTTTGAATTTCTAGTGTGACTGACATTTTGAAACGCCCTGATTTTTGCCACGTGATAACAGACATATTTATGAACCGATTTGGATGTAAATTGGTGTGTACATAGTACATACAAATAACTCAACCGAGTTCGTTGGCCAGCTTCATCCGCCATCTTGTTTCAAAATGGCGGCCATTTAAAAAAAATTAAAAAAAAATTAAATTTAAAATGAGATAACAAAAAATGGGAAAATGAAAAAGATTTTTTTCGTATGTGTTTGACCTTAATACAAAGATTCCGGAACAGGTTTTGTTTCGTCAATATCTAAAAAAATGGCTGAGTTATAACATTTTGAATTTCTATTGTGGCTGACATTTTAAAACGACCTGATTTTTGTCACGCGATAACAGGCGTATTTATGAACCGATTTGAATGTAACTTGGTCTGTACATAGTACATACCAATGTCTCGACCGAGTTCTTTGGCCAGCTTCATTCGCCATCTTGTTTCAAAAGGGTTGCCATTTTTAAATAAAAATGTAATTTAAAATTTAAAATGAGGTATTAAAAAATTGGAAAATGAAAAAGATTTTTTTTATGTGTTTGGCCTTGATACAAAGATTCTGGAGCAGTTTTTGTTTCTGAAAATTTGTTCTTTTGTTTATATCTTAAAAAGTGGTTGAATTATAGCACTTTGAATTTCTATCATGGCTAACACTTTGGAACGATCTTGTATTTGTCTCGCGATACCACACGTATTCGCCTATTTCGATGGAAGAAGGCATGTGGATAGTATACATCAATATCTCGACCAAGTTCGCTGGTCAGCTTCATCAGCCATCTTGTTTCAAAATGGCGGCCATTAAATTAAAAAATATATATATTTAAAGTGAGGTGCAAAAAAATTAGAAATTGAAAAAGGTTTCTTTCTTAAGTATTTGACCTTGATATAAGGATTCAGGAGCATTTTTTGTTTGTCTTTATCTTAAAAAATGGCTCAGATATAGCAGTTTCAATTTCTAACGTGGGTGACATTTTGAAAAATCTGATTTTTTGCCTGCGACAGCACTTGTATATATCAACCGATTCCGATGAGAGTGAGCATGTGCATAGCAATTACTAAGGTCTCGACCAAGTTCACTGGTTAGCCTCATCCACCATGTTGTCTTAAAATGGCAGTCACTTTAAGAAATCGCCGAATTTGGCAGCCAAATATAAGTTACTTTAAATAACAGCAGCTTGGATAAAGCTGATTAATTTCGCGAAATTCTCATTCATAATGATTTAGTATTGATAAAAATTAGTATTGAATCTCCTACATTCGGTTTCCACTTAATTGAGCTTCATGTGTTTGAATAATATAAGTTGGCTTTTTTAAAATAAGGAATATGAAAGCTACCTCTTCCTCCCGGCACTGGCCGGAAGGACTTTTTTCCTTAGCGAGTTATTAATAGTAATTAGGTAAATAAATTAAGATTGAAGTTAATTTTTCAAACGACCGCATTTAGCTAATTAGAGTGTAATATTAAAGTGAAAGGTAAATAATATTCTGTATGGTTGACTTTTGTTCCGGTATAAGTGAGAACACACACACATGTATATATACACACAAAGGAAAACAAAATTCCGAAAACACTTGCGTCACATAGTAAATAAGCTATAGCATTTTGAAAATGTACCATAAAGCGGAAATAAATTATGGCATATATTTCAGCCCAAAAATTATTCCAGTACTTCATCTGAAAAAAAAAAAAAAAAAAAAAAAAAAAAAAAAAAAAAAAAATATATATATATATATATATATATATATATATATATATTATCCAATCAATGGGCTACGTAATTTTCGATCCAAAACATCTATCGAAATTTATTTCTATTTCTAGCTTGAACTTATAAAGTATTTATTACTTATTTAAGAATTAGAGCTTTTCTAACTGCTTAGGTAACAAGTACATTGAATGGAAGACTAACATATTCTTTCTCAAAAACCTATCTGTTAACATACAATCCCCACAAGAACAGAATAATGCCCAGTAAAGCATAATCTTTAGAATTTCTCATTAGCCTTTTTTTTCTTCGCATTGCGTTTGAATAAATAGCTCTCTAGGGTAGGGCATCGTTTTTCTTTTTAAATGAATCACTTCAGATTATATTTGGATGCTATTATATGATCGAAATGCATATAAGAGCTGCGATTTTTGTGAAACTAATTGTCATTCTAGATCTATTCAAGATTTTCTTTTGCGGCTTATTTAAGCACTTAGATTAGTACCACTTTTTATTATCGTGTAGATTAGTTAAATCTTATATTTTATCATTTTTTATAGTATATATAAATGAAAACCTGTAGATGTAATAAAATTTAGGTGTTCGAATTTTTTGTGAATTCTGTTTGTTCTTTAAACTATTTTAATACGAGAGGTATTTCATCTATATATCAAATAAAGCTTGTATAATATTTTTTATGCATTCTATGATGCATTTTGGAAAAAAATATTTATACACCTGCGTACGGAAATATTATGACTCCATCTTAAATAGGACGTAATCATCATGGCAACCTAGAATCATTACCTACCATGGGATATAATTGAATTAATTACGTACGATAGGGTTTAATAGAATGAAGAAAACTTTGATTAATAGATTTTTAAGTTTTGATCGATTTTCATAAAATATGAAATGACGCGAGAAAATTCTGAAACGATTATATACATATTAAATTTCAAACCATTCGGTTGGGTACTTTTTGCTCTGTTGTATGCGGACAGACGAACGAACGGACCAGACGACGACTAATAGGTGCTACGTATTTATATAATTACGAAATTACCCCATAAACCATAATGTAATGGAATACTTTTGAGTGTCCCTGTAAATAAACTATGAACGATAGATATATTTTATTCAATACCGAACATGACATAGTAAATATCCAGAACATATATTAATTACAGAGCAATCCAACTATATTAACGCAAGTTAGAGTTCGGACAGACAGACAGACAAACCGAATTAATAAACACTTTTCAACTATGTTGGAAAGCGTTAAAAATGCATAATAGGCTGAAATTTCACATTCAGCAATTTATACCAATAAGTCGAAGCATATTTGAATACTTTTGTACATCTTTGTATTTTACCTACTATCTTTATATGCACGCCACTATTTAGCTAAAATTTAATTAAGACTAAAACACGCTTAAAACTACTGAAATCACACTTCCAGGGATTATCATTCATAGACGTCCATGTATCCAATTCTTTGTGTGACCCTGTATATCGTTTTATCTATATTCTACAAACATATCTTAGTATACTATATGTAGTTCAGGGTAAAGATGCATAACTCATTTAAAAACCCTCTTTAAGCTATTTTCGTTCATACTCAGTAACCCTTGCGAATTCTTTTGTGTAGCCCTGTATATGATCTACAGCATTTATACACACAACGTAATATGCAAAAACTTAGTTAAACTTAAAAACTGATATCACAAATAAAAATGCACTTCCAGCAATCATTGCTAATATACAGTACTTCAGATATAGTATAGTATCCGAAATATTTTGTGTGTCCCTGTAAATTCTATGCACTTTTTATTATACAGTAAGTAACTTGAAGTAAACCTCAGCAACGTATATAAATTTCATTATATGTGAATTAGTTTAACATAATTAAAATACGCCGCAAACAATGTTTCCCCATATACCTTTATCTAACGGAATTTTTTTGCGTGGCCCTGTAAATGAATAATAAATATTCTTTGCACCGCATATTCTACGAGAATGTATATTTTAGTGCACTTCATAAATGCATATCAATCTTAATATGTTCGAAAGGGTGTCACATCATTAAAATGCACTTGAAACTATTTATTCGGATTGGCCGTAATGTAACGGAATAGTTTTGACTGTCCCTGTAATTGAACTAGTCACCCGATTTTCATAAAATTTTAAATGACTCGACAAAATTCTGCAACAATTATATATCTTAAATTTGAAACCATTCAGTTGGGTAGTTTTTGAGCTGTTAAATGCGGACAGAAAGGACAAACAGGCAGACAGACAGACGCTACGTATTTATGTAATTACGAACGCACCTAAAAAACATTATAAAATAATCGTTATTATTAAAATAAAAAAAAATGCTTTTTACTGGACATGCAATAGGCGCAAAATTATAAGAAAGGAATTTTTTTTTTTTTTTAATTTTTGAAATATTACATGTCAATGGGACTTTCGTTGTGTTCAATAATTTCAATGCAGCTTTGTGGCTTAGAGTTTACAAGGTTTCGAACTTGTCGAGGTAACAAAACACGCCATGCCTCACAAAGGACAGATTTTATTTCAGCTTTCGAATTATACTGGACCACTTGACTACTTTTTCTGTAGATATTGTACACTATAATATCCCAAACGGTTTTCATGGTATATAGGTCCGGATTATTGACCGGCCAATCAAGTGTGTAGATCTTATCTTCCAACCATTTCTTTATGTCTTTTGCAGAGTGAATTGAGGCATTGTCTTGTTGAAAAATGTAGTTATGGTTAGCAATTTTACCACCTGGTTCAGCAAATTGCGTTCTGGCATGTGAATATAGGTACAGTCGTCGAAAAAAAGTCAACTACTAACTGTTCAACAAATTATCGTAGAAAAAAGTTACTGATACCGAACGATTAGAAATAAAGTCTATTTTTAAATGATGTATATAAAATTTACTTAGGGGGGCATCTACATACTAAAACAAACCCAAATTTCATTTTTTCAATGGCAATACCCAATTTTAACAAGATATTTCAAATCTTAGGTTCAAACTATGCCTAGACACCAAATTTCAAGTCATTAGAATGATAAGATTTTGAATTATAAATATTCAAAATTTAGTGCTTGTAATATTAAATTACTTTTTCACATTTTTATTAATATCTCCTGAAATGATACTCCTAATGAGCTAATTTTTGGGGTAGCAATAATACTAATATATCCAAACATAAATACGTTGAATTTGCAATTTTTATAATTTTCTATTATGAATTATGAAATTAATATTAAAAAAATTATGAATTGCAACCTACAATTTTTTTGATGGATTCAGATTTATTAAGTCCTGCTTTATGGAAATCCAAAGTTTCACATTTTTCTTTCAAGTAGTTTTCAAATTATGCTTAAAAAACGGCAAAATGATGGTTTAAGGGGCCGTCTATGATGGAAGTGACTAGATATTTTGAAATTTCTTATGCTATCCTATAATCTACAGTCTTCAATGATTGCTTGAGTGGCGCTTAAGATGCCTTGATCAACAAAAGGGCTCTCTCGGTCAACATTCGAGTACCGAACTTCAATTTGGATACAGCCTTTAAAATACGCTCGTTTTAAAATAATTAATTTCTCGGAAACCTATCGTACGAATTGCATTAAAATTTGTTTTTTAGGCTAATTGAAGGATGTTGAGTTCATTTATGGTGTCAGAATTGTGTACTGCTATTGAAAAAAAACAAAGTTATGGTTCGTTTTAATAGGTAGATGGCCCCCTAAGCAAATTTTATATACATCATTTAAAAGTAGACTTTATTACCAATCGTGAGGTACCAGTAACTTTCTTCTACGATAATTTTTTGTAGAGTTAGTCTGGGGTGCTTACTTTTTTTCCCACGACTATATGTCTATTTTGTCGTCCTTTTAGAAAAGCAATTCTAATCTGACCTCCTGAGGGTCCCACCAGTTTCCGAGAGATTCTGCTCTCAAAGCTGGTAGACGGGAGGTGCTGAATTCGAACCCAGTCTCGCCCGTCATCCTAATCGTTCGGAGTTTTCGTGGTTTTCTTCGAACCTTGGATTTCCAAGCCTAAATACGAGTTAGGTTCCCTTAGAATGACCCCACGTATGGCACTCCCTCCCCCCCTTAGGGCCCATATCCCTCGTGTTGATAATGTGCCGTCATAAACACAACCAACCATCAACCAACTGACCTCTTGAGGAAAAAAAACAGCCCAACCATAAGGGAGCCACCACATAGCTGATGCGTGGAAAATACGTCCTTCTTCTTTCTAAGGTCATGGTAATATGATAGACCGGAAGTCGGCAGCACAGACAACCACCTGATCGAGTTGGAGGCTGCAATTCCAGAATTAGCTAAAACCCGATTCCCATGATAAAAGGCAATCGTTCTGCTAAGTCATATCTTGGTGGAAAACACCTAAAAACCCGATTTTAGCGGTCGACTCGGTTTACCATTGCGTTTCCTGCACCCAAAGGTATGAAAACAGGCGGACTGGGAACAGGAAAACACAATGGTAAACCTACGAGTCAACCGGTAAAATCGGGTTTTTAGGTGTTTTCCACCAAGATATGACTTGGCAGACCGATTGCGTTTTAATATGGGAATCGAGTTTTAGCTAATTCTGGAATTTCAGCCTCCAACTCGATGAGGTGGTTGTCTCATGATTCGTACGCCTCCTTGAATTTTGCAGACCAGAAAATTTTTCGGACCCAGTATTATCTTATAGGAAATCTCTTCTTAAAAGAAGGCGAAATTTTGCGCGTTTAACCTAGATTTCTTTTTCTATAAAAAGATACTGGTAGTTATCCTGGTGAAATAACAGTATCCGTACGAACTATGCGTCTGTGCTGCGGCTCTCGGTCTATGAAGCAATGTTGCCAGATTGAGGACTTTTTTGTCCCCAAACTGTTGATTGTCACCGGTTTTTTGAAATAGAAATATTCGGCCTATTTAAAAATAGATTAAAAGTTCTGAAAAATGAGGCGAATTACACTATTTTAAAAAAGTGGTGACAGTCAAATAATCTGAATTAAAAAAGCCTCAATCTGGCAACACTGCTATGAAGGAATACCATTCGGATCATCGAAATTAAAACTTCTTTATATCACAAAAAATAATTCTAGACCAATTCGTTTGTTGCTTCAAATGTTTCTGCGTAAACTGAATGCACTTTTTTTTTATGGTCCATTGGGAAATGCGGACACCGATGTGGTTTATATATTTAAGAATTCCCGATCTTTTTATTGCACTTCTTTAGTCCATACTGATGCTGTATCCTCTTTTTTTTCTTCCAATTTCCATTGTTGTCATTCTTTTGCACGTCACCGTGCAAGCAATCAAACTTTCGGAAAGTTTCGAAAGAATTCTTGGTCTTTCTGTAGATTTTTCAGTACCATACGTAGTTGGATTCTGTAAGAAAATAAAAATGATAAGCTTTGAAAGCTTAATTTTATCAGCAATTCTTTGAAGTGACATTCCTATATTGTTATAATCTAGAATTTGTCCTCTTTCGAAGTCAGAAAGCATTCATTCTCCCCACATCGCCAAAAAGTTTTGCGAATTAACCTCTTAAGGACGAGCGACTGGTATACGTGCCGCGTAAGATGCTCGGAATTCGTTATTATTCTCACCAGTAAATTTTTATTGTAAATTTTGTCTTTTTAATCCGACCATTTTCCCGATTCAATTAGGCAAAAATTTCTGTTTTAAAAAACCGGTGATAAAAGATTAAAAATTCTGTAAAGGACGCTCGTCCCGAAGGGATTAAAGCAATGAGCTCAGAATTTCTTTTAAATGATACTGGAAAATATATACCAATCATGAACCGGGGTTTCGAAATATTTACTGCATTCTTAGCATTTTGCTCCAGCGTAAATTAAGCAAAATACATATTTTAAAATAAATTATAAAGTATATATGCGATTTCTCAAAACGATTACTTTAATATGAATTGGAGTATCATGTATTTAATTTTAACTAAAAGATTTGCTTATTTTCATACAAAACGCGAACTGATTTTTTTTTCCTTTTCTGTTGTTCCCCTTTCTGCACCTGCTGTATTTCACGAGTAGTATTTTTACAAGACTTACCAATTTGATTTAGCACTATAAATATTTTTTGTGTTGTAGAAAAGAGCATTAATTCATTCCACTGTCTTTCTCTACAGAACTGCATGTTTAATTTTTATGGTGGTAGAATCAAAATTATCTGTATAAAAAATAAGAACATTTTGATAACATATAAGAATTTATATTTACGCAATATTGCTTATCAGGTTATAATACCTTTCAACTAAAAACATTACACGCAGAAAATAATTTCAATCCAAAATTGTGGAAACATTTTTGAAAAGGTATATTTTTGAGGTTTTATGGCACACACCTCCACTTTCTGTTTAATTATTACCATAAAATTATAGATCAGTGGAACGATAATTTAACCAAGAATGTTATGGAATATATTTTGTTCAATTATTTGTATTTAATCCAAAGTTATAGACAAATAAACATAAAGTAACACAACTTGCTTAGGTTAACACAAAGTAGTTTTCTTTATTTGAATGCAGCCAGTGAGCATGAGTGTTTGGAGAGCCAATAATTTGTCACACTGTTTTAGCAGCGAGTCAATAAGGTACCAGTAGGATTAAACTGTTGTTGTCATGTTTTGGAGGACATTTGAGGATTGTGCAGAAGACATTTGTCTATGCTTTACGTCAATAATTTTAAAGTTGCATGCCGAATATAAGAAAATTAAAGCAATGACACCGAGAGTTGACTGGTCACCTAGAAAGCGATGTAAAATAGTGCTATTAAGTAAACAAGGTTACAGTTGTGAAAAAATTAGATTGAAAATTTGTGGAAAGGAAATCATAGGCGGCATTTTTAAATTTTTGAAGAAGTATAAGGGGATTCTAGCACTACAAAACCAATCTGGTAAAGGCAGACAAATGTATACAACAATACAACAGCAGGTGCTAATGGAAGAATTAACCACTTGACACTCAGACCTGTTTTTTCAAATACGGACGTATATACCAGCGTTTACTGTAAATTTGTATTTTCGTATTCCACATGGACGTACGCGCTGTACGTCTGGAAGTTGTCTACGATAAAATCAGAACGTAGGCATCGTACGTGCTGGATGTCAAGGGGTTAAGAGACAGTGCATGGTCACAAAAGAAACTCATCTGGATGTTTACAAGGTGAAATGGCGCAAGCCAATATGATGTTGAGTGCAAGAACTGTTCGGCGCAGACTGCAAGGATTTGATTTCAATATTAGAATTCTACGAATAAAGCTATTTTTATTGCCATTTTAAATTGAACAAAAACACATGTTAACTGGACAGAGAAAGGATGAGTCAGTGTTATTTCTTCTGACGAGACCAAAATCTCCTTGTTTGGTAGTGGTGGCATAAAATAGGTAAGGAGAAAAACTGGAGAAGATTTGCATCCTAATTGCATTACACACACCGTAAATCATCCAATCGGTGTTATGATATGAAGTTGTATAACTTTAAAAGGTGTGGATATTATTTGTGTGATTAATGGGAATATAAGTGCACAAAAATACATAAATGAAATACTTCAAGGCTAACTGAAGCTTTCCATCCGTGATCTTTTCCAAGGTAATGAAGCATTTATATTTCAACAAGATTCATCTCCCTATCTTGTTGGTAAAGTGTATAAAATGTGATTTCAAGATAATCATATTCCAGTTTTGGAATGGCCCAGGAATAGCCCAGACCTTTAATCGAATTGAAACTCTATGGACCCGACTGAAAAAACTTGCTGCACAAAAGCAACCCAGCAAAAAAAAAATCCAATTAATGGAAACAATAATTCAATCTTAGCATCACATTATAACAGCTTTAGAACTAAAATACTTAGTTCAGTCTATGAGAAGGCGTTGTAAGGCCGTAATTAAAGGTAAAAGTTACCGAACTAAGTGTTAACTGATATTGTGATGATTTTTGTATTTCAGATTTTTTCGATGTTTCCCATTTCTCCTATATAACTGCTGTTCTAACAAACATTTTTTTAATGAAATTTATTGCATTATATTTTTGATTAAACTTTCTTTCCATTGGTATATAATTTTATGGTACTACTTAAAGAGAAAAGGATGTTATGAACCACCAATCTTCAAAGTAGACCTTTTCAAAAAGGTTTCCTTAATTTTGGCCACAACTGTATATCATTTTATTAAAAGAAAACAAAAAGAGAATAAATAAAAAAATGTTTTTTTCTTAATCAAATATCGTACACCAAAATTGTCACCGAATGATGAATAATTAGTTTTTCAGGTTTTTATATAGAATATTTTATTGATCCTTTTTTCGACCAGTATTTGCTTTTAAGCTCTTTGCAAAATTTTAAAATTTTTCAAATTCACTGACGATTTCATTATTTTATTGAACATTTAACTGCATCATCTAAAAAATGAATTAAATTATATATAAAATGAACGGAATATTTAAAAAATATTAGAAAAATGTAATATGAAATTAAGAATGCATTAAATTACCAGAGGTAAGTTGTGTAACGTAGCAAGCAAATCCTATAACTGCAATAACTCGTTCGTAATTTTCGATGTAATTATTCTATGACTCCGATTGCCATTTGAAACCGATCATTTTCTCATCTCTAAGGTAGCAGCATGCCTACTCACATGTATGGTAACAAACTGGTTTCAACTTTATTATAACATTTATGTCATGTGCCACATGATTAGGGAATAGAAGCCCTGTACCAGTCTCTAAGCCTGAGACTTCTTGATAGCTTATATAAATTTATCTTATTTTATTTAACTTTTATAATTTTTTTAACTGTGATGACAGAAAGAAAAAAAAATCCATTATTTGTCTCCCAGTCAATCAGATTTTATTTCTAATAAAGCAAGGTACCGAAAAGGCTCTTTTTCCTTCAACAGTAGTAGAAAAAAAATAATAAATATTTACTCCAGTTTTAAGTCATGGCCTGATGATCATCTGAATAACATACAGTCGACTTCCGATTATCGGACATTCCTCACATAGTTTTCTAGCTGTGTTAAAAAATTCTTGAATGAAATTTATTCATATTTTTAAACTTATCCTCAATTACAAAGCTTTAAACACGCTATAAAATACTGATAAATGATTAAAATATTGTTTTAATATTTCAATACATTGTAAAAATTTCATTAAATAATAAATAATTTTGTCACAATAATCATTTAAAATAGAAAAATTTCGATAATCGAATTCTTGTTAATAAATAACCCTGTCTATTCAAATTCTCATTTGCTAGAAAAATGGTTAGAAAATAAATGAAAGACAAATGTAATGCAATATATTTAATATATCTTTTACATTAAAATCCGCTATCTTGCCGCAAGCAAGTGATAACTAAGTAGAAAACGAAAATGTATGAATAATTTTTCTTTCTTGTAATTTTCTTAGTTTGTCTCACGGCAAAAGATATAAGGTACGTAATTATAGAAATTTCTCCTTAAATTTGGTTTAATTTTGTTCAAAAAATTTCTTTTACGTTAACAATTATTTATTTTACTTTATGATTGTCACTTTTTACTTCTTTTATAAAATTTTAGCCGTAGTTTAAAGTTTGCACAATTATAAAATGCATTTGATATTTTCCTTCTGGTTATTCGACTATTTCTCTTCGGCATACCCCTCGTGGGTGTTTGATAATCGGGAACACGTTTCTAATACTCAGTAACTATCAGAGAGATTTCTTATTTTTGTTTCTGAAACTTATAGGTTTTTTTTGTAGCTTTTACTTAATGTTAGCTAACTGCAATCTTATTTGTCAACAAGATTTTGTTTTCTGATATTTACGTATTATAGCCAATGTAGTCTTATGCATTGTTTGACTTCTTATTAGTACTTTCACTTGCTTCTTTAAAATAGTTAATTGAAAATTTAAAAAGGAAAAATCATATTGCTACTAGATCTGAATTCTACACTGGTGTGCAAAACTTAAGCAACAAGCATAAAATGCTAATTTTTAAACATGTGAGTACTCAAAAGTAAATGATATAAACATCAGGTGTAGCAAATAGGTATTATATCTACAAGACACCTAGTTCATGTGACATCTCCTTCATGTCACACATGGCCAGAAGTGTCTTAGTCACTACGGAGACATAAAATTTGGGATCTTTCATTCGTCTCATTATTACTCTAAAATGATCGTCATATGGTGACTCCACTGAGACCAGGTGACATTACATCGAGGTCACTTTGTGTGATCTCATGTGACTGTCATTTGAAGACTTAGTTTTGAGGTCATCGTGAACATTGCATTATGCTGAGTCTCCAAATAATGTCACAATGGCGTCACAGGGTGACTTTCAGGTGACTAAGATACTACTGTGAAATCATCATTGCGTTCCATTGTAAAAAGTCACCAGATGATTTCATTTTCAATCACTTGGGAACTCCTCACAAAGCAGCTATCGTGATGATTTTACAATGGAGTCTCCAAATGACTTTCACATGGGATTGCAAGGTGATTTCATTGTAAAGTCATCTGGTGACTTGTCACAAAGCAGCAGTCATGGTGACTTATCGGTGGAATGATCAAAAGAGATTATGAATGAGACGAATGAACGATATCACATTTCAGTTCATTGTAGTGACTGCGGCACTTGTGACCCTTTGTGAGGTCATAGAGACTTCGTATAGGCTGGCTATGCTGTTAGGATAACACCTATTTTTTACACTTGCTGTTTATAGAATTTTATTTTGAATACTCACGTGTTTAAAAATTAACGTTTTGTGTTCGTTGCTTAAGTTTTGCACACTAGTGTATATTAGGGACTTTACTTTTGGGACGAATAATTAAACAGCACATAACGTCTATGCGTCATATTATATGATATCATACTTCTACAGCTTCTTGAAAATGTTACAGAACTTTATTTCACCTTTTCTTAAATGCAAATTGGTTTATTTCGGATCTTTACAAATTCCAAAAATCCAGAAATTCATCATAAAATTCCGAGATTTTTGATTAGAAATAAACCATTATTCTCGTATTTCAGGATACTGGGATCCGGAATGTTTAAGGGATTAATGATATTTTTTAAATGTACTAAACTACGGTTGTTCTGTTCCCCAAACTTGAGTTGTCTTGTCTTTGGTTCTCCACCATTACAAGAAATCTTTAAAAAAATTTATCTAGTTTTTTTTATGGATTCATGTATTCAATAGGTTATTCTGAAAGCTACAAGTAGAATATTTTCGAAATGCCTTTTCTTGTTACAAACGTGTTCTTGAAAGTAGGTTCACCCGTGTAGACAAAAATTACACAGGTTTATTTATCCTTTTCCCGTCAAAAGGCTCGGAAAAATTATTGTCGTTTGCTGCAGATCAACATTAATCAATGATAATAACTAGGTACTATCCAATGGCCGAGAATAGAACAAGAAGAAAATTTTATTGCACATTATAATAATATATGACCATAGTTGCCAACCTCCCAATTTTTTTCATACCAATATTTTTATGTCAATATACTTGTTTTATATAATCGCACAGTTTCTGCAATTACATAAAACGAATATTTTTGTAAGAATTTACTGGTATTCAAAAAATCGGGAGGTTGACAACTATGTATGACTATTTGCCCAGCGGCGTAGTTACCGTGGAGAAGTTTGATAAACTGCTCCTCAGATAGCATGAACATTAGCAGCAAGTTTGATTTTTTCTGATATTATCTTGCCGTGACAAATTTGAATTAAGAAATTCGCAGCAAATCTCCCTCAAGGTATACCTTCACCGACTTGCTTGAGCAGTTTGTTGTGAAACTGATGGCAAAACTGTCTTTAATTCACGAAAATGACGAAAACAAAAATTCCCTCTGTTGAAAGAATACACAATCAGCAGATACGCAGAAATTGCAGAAATTTTATTCGGTTGGCACCGCTTTTTTTAAACGCTATACTTATCAAATACCAAAAAAGGCTCGAATCGAAAAGTACAAGTCTTACCCTAACTTGTTTATGGCGGTAAATACGATGTATGCACCTCAACGGTGCATATGTATCAATAGACCTGATCAGGTATATGGACCCCTTCGAAGGGGTACTTATAGTGTAACAGTTGTAAACAGTTAATGTGGCATGGAAAGATTGCTATTTTGCAGTAAATTTTTAGTATTTTTGATTACTTGTTTGCCGTTAATTTGCAATAAATTTGATGCAGCATGAATTTAACTTGCAAGACAAGTTAGCTGCAAGTTCAAAGTGTGGTGACTTTGGTGTTTGCGTTATCTTGCTGCAGTCTACTTATGAACTTGCAGTCTTGCCATGCTGAGCTTGCTGCAACTTTGCAGGTTTTCAAAGCAAGACTTCTGCAAATTTTCTGCAAAGTAAAAATGCTATGTGGGTCTAGGTGCACGAAAAATAATGTCGCAAAATTTGAAAGTGCAAAATAAAAACGTGTAAAAGTAACTGTATACTTGTTTTATTAGTAAGTTATTATAGAGGGATTATACGTCTTATAATCGATATATTTCTATGATATTTCATCTTGTTTGGGATCTCAACTGTTTCTACTTACAGCGCGTTTTCATACTCGTCTAAAAGAAATTCATTCCATTTGAGAAATTTTATTTCAAACAAGCACACTGCCTCTACAGGTAACTTCTATAATATTAGTTCAGTATGCCCGATTTTTTCCTCTACTTTTGGCGACAACGACAGCTTGTTAATTTGTTGTGGAAAAAGTTATTGACCGTCTTACGCACGATAAAGCGAGAAAATCAAAATTTTGAAAATCTTTATGTGGAAATTAAACATTCCTTTATCGATATGGTTTATAAAATTCAAAATATTGGCGTACTACGACATAACGTTTCTACACAAACTTGACTTAGAATAAAAATCTGGAATTGCATAAAAAAGCATTTTGGTTTGTTTTATTATCGTGCTAATCATTTTTAAGTGACAGCCTGTCTATTGTACGCACATACCTTGTGGTTGAGTGATTCCCCCGCAGAAAGGAATATCCCATTCTACCTTTGCCATGGTAACGTGAAAATATGTACTTGAATCTAATTGAACCGTAAGTAAATGGATTTATGGTGGAAAACATTGTCTTCTATAATATACCTAAAAATACAATAATAGCACTTGCCTAGTTAATACATTTCTAGATAATTCTTGTTTTAAATTTTGACGCAATATTTTACCTATATTCTGTAAAAAAGTGGCTATATTCATAAATGTATATAAAAAAGATAAAAAACTTTCTTTGGGGGATATTTTCAGTATTGAAAAGTAAGATAGTTTTGAAAAATAATATATTTAAATATTTTCCCCTACCATTTCAGGTGTTTCTAATGTTTTTCAATGCACTGAGTTAAAAAATGACGTGGTTTTTCATTTATCGTAATATGATATTACGTAAGGCTCTTTGAAAAATTGAGAATGTATAACCAGGAAAATTACACAGACAATAGTAACAGAGTAAAAGAACGGTTAAAAATAAAATCTATCTTACATTTTTATTAAGTAGTTACGTTTGTCATAGTTGCTACCAAATAAAATATTAATACTGTATTTTCTCCTGCTCGAAAAAAGGTGCCCCCTTTCTCTTTTTCGACTATTTTATACGCAGCAACTAGTATTAATCTTCTATCATTTTTATTAGTGTCTGGTGTCTTTATGACTAAATTCATAACTTATCAATTAGAAATCCTGATGTTTTTATGGCTAAATTTACAATATACCAATCAAACAATAACCATATTTACCCATATTATACAAAAAAGGGCTATGTTCTACAGAAAAAAAAAACTCTTCATGGTGGTATTTAGGGAATTAAAAAATACACTGGTTATCAAAAATTAAGGAAAAGTCACAAAATGCCAATTTTTAAATACGGGAATACTCAAAAGGAAGTAATATAACTCGAATAATTACTATTCCTGCAGAACAGCTAGTCCATATAACATCTCATTCAGGTCACACATGGTCACAAGCGTCAAAGTCACTACGGCGAAACAAAAAATAGGAAATTCCATACGTCTCTTTTATGAGTCTCAAATGACTACTATATGTGACTCCACTGACAGGTCACTGTGACTGCTGCTTTGTGACGAGTCACCAGGTGACTTTACAATGTCATTTCATTGAGACTCTCGTGTGACTCTCATCTGGAGACTCAATTTCAAAGTCATTGTGAACGTTGCATTATGATAAATCACCAAATAATGTCAAATTAAAGTCACATGGTGACTTTTCACCACTTTTCACAGTGGTGACTTTACAGTAGGGTCTCTGTCACCATTTGACAAAGTCATGTGACAGAAAGTCACCATGTGACTTTAATGTGACATTATTTGGTTATTTATCATAATGCAACGTTCACAATGACTTTGAAATTGAGTCTCCAGATGAGAGTCACACGAGAGTCTCAATGAAATGACATTGTAAAGTCACCTGGTGACTCGTCACAAAGCAGCAGTCACAGTGACCTGTCAGTGGAGTCACATATAGTAGTCATTTGAGCTTCATAAAAGAGACGTATGGAATTTCCTATTTTTTGTTTCGCCGTAGTGACTGTGACTCTTGTGACCATGTGTGACCTGAATGAGATGTTATATGGACTAGCTGTTCTGCAGAGATAGTAATTATTCAAATTATATTACTTCCTTTTGAGAATTCGCGTATTTAAAAATTAGCATTTTGTGACTTTTCCTTAATTTTTGATAACCAGTGTAAGATAGTTTTGAAAAATAACATTAGGTCTACCGGAAAATTCTGTCGTTTAATGTTCTTTCACAACTACTTTTTTAAAATTCTGATTTCTTCATTGGCACATTAAGGTGAAAACAATGGGAATTTTACCATTTCAAAAAAGTGGTGACAATGAAGAAATCAGAATTTTTAAAAAGCAGGCGTGAAATAACATTAAACGACAGAATTTTCCGGTAGACTCTAATACATTTAAATATTTTGTCGCCCCATTTCAGGTGTTTCTAATGTTTTTGTATGTACTGAGTTAAAAAATGAGGGGATTTTCGTTTGCTACGTAAGATTTCTGACAAACTGAGAATAAATAACGAGGAAAATAACAATATTTAGCATAGTAAATAAACCGATTAAAAATAAACTATATTTTGCATTTTTATTCAGTAGTTACGTTTGTAATAGTAGCAACAAAATTAAATATTAGGATGCTGTATTTTCTTCTTCTCGATGAAAGATTCTTTTTTTTCGGCTGTTTCATATGCAGCAACCATATCTATAATTTATCTATTAGAAATCCCGATGTTCTTATGTCTAAATTTACAATTTACCAATCAGACAATAATTTTGATCTATGTCAAAACTGAACGTGGCTTTTTGAGAATTTTCCCGAAATGAGTATAACAAACATTTAAGAAACATCCTTCATTTTAAATAAAAAGTAATTTTTCAAGCGTGTTTAGCGTAACCAAATGCAGTTAAAATAAAAAGAAAAGTGCCCCGTTAAACTGATGGCATTGAGCTCACAGACTATCCACACTAATTGTATATTATACTCTTATTTCAAAGAATAATGCTCCTCGAAAAATAAATTAAAGGGGGTTACCCCCATCCCTTTCCCATCATTATCCTTAACCAATGAACCTCCAAATCTCACCAGGGAAGTGTCTTATCAGAATAAACCCGTATACCAGATTTGAAGCAAATCGGGTAGAATTTATCTAAATTAAGGGGGTATTAGCCCCCAGTTTCTCCCTTTATACTTAACCAATGAACTTCCAAAACCTAATCAGGGAAGCGCCTTATCAGAATAAATTGGTATACCAAATTTGAAGCAAATCGGATAGAAAACCTATTATCTAAATTAAGGGGGTATTAGTCACCCGCCCCCTTTATACTTAAACAATGAACCTCTAAAACTAATCGGAAAGTGCCTTATCAGAATTAACCGGTATACCAAGTTTGAAGCAAATCTGATAATTCTGCATGAAAAACCCATTTATCTAAGTTAAGGGGAGGATTAGCCCCTGTTCTCCCCTTTATACTTAACCAATGAACCCCCAAAACTAATCAGGGAAGCGCCTTATCAGAATGAAGCCAAAAAAAATTTGAAGCAAATCGGATATTTCTATCAAGAGTTATCGCGTTACGTACATACATACGTACATACATACATACATACATACATACATACATGCAGAACCTGCGGACACATTAGCTCTCAGGCTTTGATAGCCTGTGAGCTAAAAAATAACATAAATGAAAATTCACTGTCATTTGCAATGAAATAACGCAATAAATATTTAAATATATTTTCCTCTATTCAAGCACTAAATCAGTTCTTTCCCGGGAGGGTAAACTTATGTAAGGTGTATAATGATTTTGGGGAAATATATGTGTTCAGTATTATCGCATCAAAGTGTAAAACAGCATTCGTGATAAAAACTTGTGAAAGATTTATGTGGCGCTTTGAGACAGTGGGGCATTAATAAAGAAAATATATTTTAAGTGGTTTTAAAAGTTAATTCAGAACAGATCAGGAAGATATCATTCTAGATTTAAGGTCTGTTAGATAGATTTAAGGATTGTTATCATAAATAAATCAATTTACCATTAGCAATAATTCTTAAAAGTACCAAATGATTCTTATATCATATGGACTCCTAGAAACGTACAAAACGATGTCACAGAATATTTATTAAAATAAATTGAAACTGAAAAAATATTACAAAGGAAATGAGTTGTGGTATAAACGTACGATATATGTACATGATTAAAGAATAAAAATAATAATTTTTCACAAAACTAATGTGTCCACAGAGCCTAATAAATCATTTCCGTGGATTTTCACTGACCCAGTATGACTAACTCATTTTTTCATGATACCTTAGTTATTTTTAATTCAGCGTTTTAAAAAGAATATCATATACAATTTCAAAGGATAATATTGTTTATTTACAGTTTATTTGATAAATAACTACTGTCAAAGTCAATTTACAGAAAGTTAATAGTTGCTAAATAGCTCAGCACAGGGCAAAAAAATTGGGGGAAGGAGAAACTTGTTAATCATTTTGTACAGTCCTGGAAAAAAAAGTAAACACCCCCTACTAACTCCTCAACAAATTATCGTAGAAGAAAGCTACTGGTACCGGACGATTGGAAATAAAGTCTACTTTTAAATGATGTATATAAAATTTGCTTAGGGGGCCACCTACATATTAAAACGCATCCAAGCTTCATTTTTTTCAATGACAATACCTGATTTTAACAAGATATTTCAAATCTTCGGTTCAAATTTTGCCTAGACACCCAATTTCAAGTCATTAGAATGATAAGTTTTTGAATTATAAATATTCAAAATTTAGTGCTTCTAATGTTAAATTACATTTTCATATTTTTATTTATATCTCCTGAAATTATGCTCCTAATGTGCTAATTTTTTGTGTAGCAGTAATACTAATGTACCCAAACATAAATACGCTGAATTTGCAATTTTTATAATTTTATGATATGAATTATGAATTATGAAATTAATATTCGAAAAAACTATGAATAGCAACCTACAATTTTTTTGATGGATTTAGATTTATTAAGTCCTGCTTTACGTAAATCCAAAATTTCACATTTTTCTTCCGAGTAGTTTTCAAATTATGCTTAAAAAACGGCAAAATGATGGTTTAAGATGGTTTAAGCCGTCTGTAATAGAAGTGACTAGATATTTTGAAATTTCTTTTGCTGTATTGTAATCTAGCAGGCTTCATCGACTTCTTAAGGTACCTTGATCAAGATGGGGGATCTATCGGTTAATAATCTATTTCCGAACTTCAATTTGGATACAGCCCTTAAAATACGCTCGTTTTAAAATAATTAATTTCTCGGAGACTTATGGTACGAATTGCATAAAAATTTGTTTTTAGGCTAATTGGAGGATGTAGAGTTCATTTATGATGTCATAATTGTGTACTGCTATTGAATAAAACAAAGTTATGGTTAGTTTTAATATGTAGATGGCCCCCTAAGCAAATTTTATCTATGTCATTTAAAAGTAGACTTTATTTCCAATCGTTCGGTACCAGTAACTTTCTTCTACAATAATTTGTTGAGGAGTTAGTGGGGGGTGTTTACTTTTTTTTTTTCCACGACTGTACGTAGCAAGCGTTATCTCTGCTTTTGTTTTTTAACCCCTTCGGGACAAGCTTCACGCATATGTGACGCATAAGGTGATCAGAATCCTTGATTATTCCCAGCAGTTATTTTTTATTGTAAATTTTGCCTTATTTAATCAGGGCATTTTTCTCTATTCAATTACGCAAAAAATTCTGTTTTGAAAAACCGGTGGTAAAAGATTAAAAATTCTGCAAAAGGCGCTCGTCGCGAAGGGGTTAAAAGCTAGGAAAAAAATCATGAACATAAATATCACTCCATCAGTTTCGTGGACAAGACGAAAACCGGTATGGATTATAAAATGATAAAATTAAATAGAATGAAATGTAACATTGATTATACAAAATTTAATTCAGCATCCAATTCCTATAATGTTTACATAAGTGCCAAGAGTTACGGCTTTTGAAAACGACAATTTTTTAAATTTTCGTTGCCTTATTTAATAATAGATTTTTTGCGATTATATAGGCAAAAAAATTAAAAAAATATGTGTGGCATCCAAAATCCGTAATCATTGGCACCTACGTATTTAGTGTGTTAAAAAAAAAAATTTACGTTAAAAAAAAGATAAGGTCCGTGGATATAATTTCTTAGAACATGATGGTTACGAACATAGCATCTGAAAAATGTAAAAATATAGTTTTAATAAAATATTTCTCACGATCTGGTAAAATACTGGTATGATGTTCAGTGGCGTAAACAGCAAGACACTCGAGGAGGGCGTTTTTTTGCAAACAGTTATTTTCGCCTTATTCAGATATATAATTTATAATCAGATTCTGTTATTAGATAAGACAAAATTGCTGTTCGAAAAAAATAGTGGGATGATCCTCCTGGACTCTCAATGGCACTGCTGATGTTAGATAAGCTCAAGACAATATAGAAACATTTTTTTTCTCTCATTTGATTTTTCCCCCCGAAAATTTAGCACTGAAAATGTGCATTCCTGTAAGAATGGCCCAAACTCTGAAAGGAGCTGAAATTGAATAAATGTGTTCCACATGGTCTAACTCAACAAAAGAAATTGCACTGACATAATCTACGTTACGCTTTTATCTTATTAGTTGAAATTGCAAGCTTCTTTCGATCTAAGTTAACATATGGCGAAAAACGGATAATGCACAAATCATGAGAGGTCTTATCATAAGTTATCACGAAACGAGGTTTTGAGAAAACCACCAGATTACAATTAACCTTAATAAAATTTGTATGTGCATTTTGGCTTCTTCGGTAAAAATGTATTTTTTGTGTATAAAATGATGGGATAAATAACTTTGAATTTATTCTGATATTATTAAGCAAAAAAAAAAAAAAAAAAAAAAAAAAGTCAAAATGATAATAAAGAATTGAACAATCATGCGTTTATAAAACAGAACAAAAAAAAATTTTGTTTTCTTGCCAGCTTCTCTGTGAAAAGACGACTTTTGTCAAAATATTAGAAGTAGTTTAGAAATTTTTGCCATTTAATGCAGTCTTCAGCAGTACTTTTTGGAGGGGAAGGGGGATTTTAAAAACTTTTCTCCTGTTTCTTTATTTCTTTTTATTTAAGGACTTGCATTATTAGTATTTGTTTGTAACTTTTATGAAATTGATCCCCACAACAATTTTTTTTTCAAATCCGCGAAAAGATGAAACACTGGATGAAGCGGTTAATGCCAAAAAATGTTGAAGGCATTAACGCTTCTATATTTTAATCCCAATTTTTCTTGTTCCGTAATATTTTGCACAGATGTTATTTCATTATTATATCTCCAGTCTTTCTGTTATACTACAAAATCTTAGGGTACGTCGGGGATTCGAAAAACTGAGACTCTATATAGTGAAAACGAAATAACAAAAAAGAATTGTTGTTTTGATAGTTTTAAGTAGAATATAAACGAACAAAAGGCATCATCATTGTAAAAATACCGTTTCTTTTAATGTTGTATTGAACATAAAATTTGCAGATGCTTGGAAAAAAACCTTTCTCATTTAAATGTGATGAAAGTATATTTTAATATTACTGTAAATCTGAGTAAAACTCTCAAATAATAATACGTTCCATAGTAATAATGTATATGTTATTAACATTGTTAAGTTTTTTATTACTAGGTGGCGTAGCAACCAGATGTGTTGCATTTGGATTGCATGGGATCTTTGGATTTTTGGGAGAAAAAGAAATATATTTTAATTCTACACATAGAAAAGATTAATAATATTTTTTTTTCATATAACAAAACTAGTGTTTGTTTATTTATCTAACACGTCTAGTGAAATTCGTCCAGGCGAGTATAGTTATGTTCTGTAGTGTGGGTTGCTATGGTTCGGCCAAAACTTAATTTGAGCATATGCCCTATACACTCTCAGAAATGAATACTCAGATTTTACGAAATTTCTTTGTTTTCGACGAAACGATTTCCTGGGAAATGCTCCGAGCGAACATTTCGTCAATTTGATGAAATTAATTTCTTCACTTGCTTGACGATATAAATTTCGTCAATAGTTTCGTCAAATGAGGGCTGGTGGTGCACAGTTTGAAAGCTCCAGTATTTATTGATAGGGGGAAGAAAAAAATCACTTCTTCCTTTCCTCGGCGTGATTCGAACCCGCAACCTTTGGTGTGGGAGGCAGTTGCTCTTCTAACCTCGCTACTGGAGACTTGTAAAGATGTGCTTTTAGATTGGTGTAATGAATTCTGCTGCGTATTTATATTTTTATAAGGTTGATCGCAATTTTATCGGCGCTTCTATAATTTCTGAAAGTTTTAAGTAAGGCTAATTTATTATTATGGTTTTCTCATGTCAATGAATAATTATTATATGGCTTGATTAAATAATTTACTAGTGAAATTTTCTTTGATCAATGAATGATTAGAATATGGTCTGGTTAATTTGTTGCTCACAAATAACGAATTGTGAAGTGTATATTGCGTGAGATTTTATCACTTTGAGTAGGTGGATAAGATTTTAACACTTTACTATTTATAAAGGGGAGAGGGAATAATTATGTTTATTTTTAATTTGATTGAAAACACAATATACTTCTTAAATAAATTTTTAAAAAAAAGATATCCTGGACGTTTGAAATTTTATTGACCAAATTTTCTTTTAGAATGGTTTTAAAGAACTCAGGAAATTTATTCTTTTCGAATTAAAACATAACGAACAACAACATATAAATAAATAAATAAGAAAAAATAATAAGCATTCCTAAAAATTCTAACAGCTAAAAAATAACTAATGAAGAAACAATAACTACCTATATTTCAGTATTTTCTGAAAAGCACTAAAAAGTGCCGTTTTAAAATAAATTATTACAGGACTAACATAAACAAGCAAATATCTGCTTGCTAAATTCGTAGGATTTGAGGAGGTACAGCAACTGTTTTCTTAAAATGCATTGAGTCTGCATTGAGTGATTGAGGCAAAACTTTCGTCAAATATTTGAGAGTTTACGTTTCGTTAAAAGTCACGTGATGTTGATAGGAAATAATCGTCAAAAACGACGAAATACAGCTCGAGGATTGCTGAATCGTCAAAAGTGAAAGTTTTATTTTTGAGAGTGTAAGTAAATTCCAATTTCATGCTCATTTACATTTGAAACAAATTTGGAAGATATTATTTAATTCGAATCAATACTATTAAAATCTTTCAACTTTTGTATAATAATTTTAGTAAATGTGGATCTCGACATACATATATTTTGAGATTACGACAGTCATATGAATATTCTTTACATTAAATTTTTTGAAAAGAGAATGTAAATTAAAAATCATTAAATCGATTTATTCAAACAAAAGCAAAATAAAGATATTTGTTCACCATTTATCATAGCCAGACGACTTCCCATCATTCACTCTTTTCTTTTTTTTTTCCAGGAAAAATGTAGTAATTTAGTTGCCATCATTAAAGTAACTTCGTAAAAAGTTAAAAAAAATTAATATCTCGGAAAGTAATTCAATTTTTTTAATTCTGAGAGCATACATGTATTTGTCAGGTTCATGCTGATTACGTGAGTTAATTTCCTTGCTCTCCGTTACATATTCTAGAAGGATTAATTGCGAAATACCAATAGAATCGATACAAAATCAAGATAAGCTCGTTTTTTTTATTTTTGTCTGTGAATACTCACTAATTCACCTACTTTCGACAAACTAAATTATACAATTCGTTTGTATAACATTTTTTTTTGTAATTTATGTCCACGCATAAGTTTTGAACGAATATTCCGATTTTACTTTTTCTGTTTTCATGGGAAAGGACTCGTGATGGTGGTCCCTTTTCTATTTCATTGGGATCCAAAGGGATATATTTATCTGTCTGTCTTGTTGTCTTTTTCAAACTTTTTGTAGTCTCTAATTTTCGGAAAATCGGACAATCATTACGAAATCTGAATATGGTGATAAGGTACACCGTACTAGTTTATGTTTTTAAACTAGTCCTCTGATTTTGTGTAGTTTTTTCGTACTGGGTCCTATACAAAATTTATATATCATCGTCTACTGAGCTTCAAAATCGGCGATATATACAACAATGGAATTTAAAGTGAATAGGAATAACCAAAGAAGTTTGTTACCAAAACATTCTGTTGTGTCAAACCACTCTCACAAATATACGCCAATTGGCATGTAATAATTAGCAAACATCAGTGCAATAAGGTAAAAATCAATCCGTTGAATTCGGTTTTATTTTTTTTTTAATTATCTGTGTATAAAAACCTTGTCTATCCTCCTGAGACCCCGCGTCCATTCTATTGGACATTTTTATTTTTTGTATGAAATACTTAATTTCAGTTGAAACTTGTAAATACTTGCTGCCCATTATACTAGATAGTCTAGTGCTGCTTTCTGTACGCCGAAATAATAAAAATATTGCATCTAAATATGTATTTTAATCATTTGAAAGAGGGAGGGAACAAGAGAAAGACTGTTGAAGGTAAGCCGACAGTTTTAACGCTAATTTTATACATATTTTAAAATATTTTAATATTAATGCTACACACATCTAATTTTGAATGTTGTTTCAATGAAATGACGTCGCAGTTTACGTAATCTAATGTATATTTTAGAGAATAAAAAAAAAAGTTTTAATGTCCATTCTATTGGACGTTGGGTCTTCATCAGTTGTTTTTATTCATATAAGACTCTCTTTGTATACTGAAGAGAGGCATTTGTTTTTACTTAAAAATCAACTCCGTATTGAAATAAATAATAGATACAAAAGTGGATAATATATTTTCTTAAATAAATAAATAATAAATAAATAAATAAATAAATATTATCCTAAAAATATATAATTTAACTGATAAAATGCTTGTTCTAATCCAGTACATTGTTAAATTTTTGATTTCAGTGAAATATATATGTATATATATATATATATTGCAGCATTCGGTAAATATAGATATTTATAATTAAGCTTTTATTATGTTTTATTCTTATTCATTGTAACTATTTTTGATAGTAATATTTTGTTAATATGCTATTTATAATTGAATTAATAAATTTAATCATATTTAACTAGCAACAAAAATTTTAAGAAAATATAATTAAAGATAACAGTATAAGATTATAAATAAACTCATTTAAATTTCTTTTAAATTTCTTCTTGGCATTTACTTGCCAATTGTGGTAGCTGTGCCCCTAATTATTATCATTATTGTAAGAAACAAATGACTGGTGTTGAGGAGAGATAAAAAACAAAACACAATGTTATTAAATTTTTGTATTAAAGTACCCTTTTTCTATTTGGTGAAGCAAAAATTAATTTATGTGATATTTAGAAGTGACGTATAAACGATTAAAACACACTTCTGATGTCAACACACTTTGTAGTGAAAGAAATAGGAACTTGATGCTAAATATCTGGGTTTTGAAGCCTATGTAGCGATCTTATCTTACTTGACAAGTATAAAATATAATAAGGTTGTGTGCATGAAATACAACTTGTATTGGTATATTCGTTTAACTATAAAAAAATAATTGCAGGCTTTTTATATTATTTTGCTCTTTGTATGTTGTTTATAAATAAATTATTTAATTGAATTGAATTTAAACAGAAATAAAAATTTAAAGAAATATAACTGAAGATAATAATTTTATATTATAAATAAACTGCATTTTATTTCTTTTTAATTTTCTTTTGGCATCCAAATGTCAATTGTGATAATCGTGCCACTAACTATTTATAATTATTTTTAGCTTAAAACTTTTATTGATGCGTCAGATTTTTTTTCAATTCCTTTTTAAAAATCTATTTAAAAAGTCACTAAATTGATTTATGCTTTTCAAATGAATTTCATCCAAAAATACTTTTTTCTATTTGATAATGAAAAAATTTAAATTGTGCAATATTTAAAGGTGATGTATGAACGATAAAAACACATTTATAATGAAGGAAATTTTTTTAAACAGATTTAAAACTTTTAAAAATATATACCTCAAGATAATAGTTTAAGATTAAAAATAAACTGTGTTTTATTTCTTTTAAATTTATTTTTTGCATCCAAATGTCAATTGTGATAACCGTGCTACCAACTATTTATAATTTCTTTAAAAAAAAATCTTTAATTGATGTGATAGATTTTTTAAAATTCCTTTTAAAGGAACTATTTAAAAAGTCACTAAATTGATTTATACTTTTCAAATAAATTTCATCCAAAAATACATTTTCTCTTTGATAATGAAAAAATTTAAATTGTGCAATATTTAAGGGTGATGCATGAACGATAAAAACACATTTATGATGAAAGAAAACTTTGCAATTAAGAATTGTTCATTCAGAATCATGTAATTTAATAATATGTTTTTTACAGGACTAAGACCCAATGTCCATTATATTGGACATGCCAAAACTCTATATATTTTTTTATTTTTAAAATAAATGAATATATATATAAAGTTTTCTAGCCCCATAAAGAGCCTTAATCCTAAAAATGGTAAAATCTGTGCCAAAAATGTGAGCTTGGGTCTCAAGAGGCTATATAAACAGACGTAAACTTCTTCTAAATCGACGTCCTGGTTCCACCCCTGTGCAGAATGTAGGCAACTGAAAGTCAAATAGGGAGCTGACGTGTTGGTGTTTCATTACGGCCATCTGCGCGAAGAATATAGGCCGAAGAATGGGGGGGGGGGGGGAGGGATTTTCCTCCATGGGGGTCTTTCCTAGGAAATCTAACATATTTATGCAACGTTCGAAGAAAAACGCGAAAAAGTCGAAATGGTTAGGCCGACGATCTCGACATGGGTTCGAAGCCAGCGCATTCCACTTACTAGCTTTGACAGCAGAACCTTTCAGCTACTGGTGGTCTTCCAATAAGAAGAGGAACATTAGAATTTTTCCCTTTTTCCAATCGTTTATTCTCAATAATTATTTTCCGCAATAAAATTGCGATTTGTGTTTCGACCACATTGTTGCTCGTCTTTTAAATTGCGTTTCCGAGTAGTAACACGCAAATTTACATATATGCTCATGAAAAATTATTTCAGTGAAATACTTATTATGTTTGATAAAAATAGTAAACAAAAACACGACAAATAAAGCAAGCAATATGTATATTTTCGGATAGTTTTCTTTATATACATTTTTTAGTTTTTTTCTCAAAAGTGAGCTTTAACAAGTATGAAAATATTATAAATTATAAGCATGGGCGTGAAGTTTTATTTAATATCATTTAAAACTGAAAATAATTTTTGAGCTCGCATAAATCCAAATATTAAATACATAAAATTAAACCTGAAAAAAAATCTTTCTCTGAGGAAGATGTAACTATTTTTGTCATAGCACAGACGAAAAATAGGTATTTCACTTTCTGGAGTACTTATTATTAAATTCAACATAGAAGTATTAGGCTGACGGGTAAAATATTCTTAAAAGTAAATAATTAAATAAATGAAAGCTATTGTTGATCAACTTTAGGAGAAAGATTATTAGACGTTAATCATTGTATGTTTTAGCTTATGCTTAAAACTTTCTTTATCGAAGATTTCTCATACCTTCAGGATACATTTTCATTTTTATAATATGGTTACAAATTTAAACAAATAACCTATTAAATAAGTTAATTTTCGTATAACTTATAATCCTGCATACCGTACTGATAATTATAAGTTGCCGTACGCTCAAACGAACCATGTTTTTGATCCACAATTTGTTTCAACGAAACAATCCTCACTAAAAACTTTATTATGATTGCCGCTTTATTCTCAGTCATTTGATTTCTAAAAGCAGTATATTGTATTAACACACAATTTCTAAAATTTGCAGTTACTGTATCGTCATTTAACAATGCCATTAGTGCTTACAAATGTTAATTTCCGAATCAATACCTTTAGTTCATACGTTACTTATTTTTTCAAGCTCATGAGATTTTATCAACCTTGTATATTTGTTTTATACTAAGTGTCTTTTAATTAGTTCATCCTTCTGTAAGATATATCGATTTAATTAAGTGGATGGTAGCTTTACGTAGCAAACTTGGCATATTGATTTTATTTCGTTCTTAAACACGAACGGTATTGATTCATAGAAGTCTGTGTTTCTGTTAAACCGTAATTTGTATAA
This sequence comes from Maratus speciosus, assembly GCA_963932465.1. Taxonomy (NCBI): domain Eukaryota; kingdom Metazoa; phylum Arthropoda; class Arachnida; order Araneae; family Salticidae; genus Maratus; species Maratus speciosus. Next base: position 480,791,677 of record OZ010787.1, read on the forward strand.
GCGAAACCTATTATATGTTAATCGCTGGCTGCTACGATTTTTGTCCATCAGTAATTCAGAAAAATAAACTTCGCCTTATTTAAACGCTAATTTCTACGATTTAATAAGTCAAAGATTTTATTTCGAAAATACTAGTGGGCGAAAATTGTAGTAGTTGGCAATAGTGTTGCCAGGTGTCCCGCGTAAATCGGAGCTCCAAATGCTCTGAACACCAGTATTTGAAAGTAATTTTCTTCGCCTTATCTAACGGCAGAATTATCTGCAATTAAAGATGGTGAAATAAACTGTAAGAAGTCAGTGGTATCCAGAGCATTGTAAGTCCTGATTTACGCGGGACACCTGGCAACACTATTTGGCAGTTATGTATTTTAGAATTTCAGGATATTGTATTTATTATGATAATGAACTATAAAATATGCGATAGTTATGTTATAGAAAATTTCTCTTCTTTCTTTCCAGATTTCTTAAATCTTCTCAAATTGAGTCTGCCTTCAGCAGACTAATTTTCATCTTCATCGTATCCCCTTAAAATCGCCAGCACGGATTCGTATTCAGCTCCCGGCGCCAAAATTTCGTTCTCAAGTTTTAAACAGAGTTTTGCCTCCACCACAAGTTACTTGCGGAGGCGATTCTCTTCTGGAGATCTTTCCGGTAGGCATTTCTTTTTATATTTTCCAACATTCAGTAAATTTATTCATTGCATTATGTGGATAATTCATTTCCACTCAAAGGCATATAGTTACCACTATTTAAAATTTACTTTCCTGATGTTATGTTAAATAAACATGTTTTGAACAAGAACATTTGTTCAATAAAATGTGTCTCGTTTTTATGTGATAATTATTTGATTTAAGTTTATTTAGTAACATTTCTGGTTCAAAATAGGTATGTTCTAATAGAAAATGTAAGGGTTAACAGCTATGCAAAGGGACTTTTTTTTCTCTCAAAAGTAAAAAATAACTCTCATTTTCTCATTCTTCATCATTTTGTAATGAATAAGGTAGGTTTCTGTGGTACATTTCTGTTTGTATGTTTTCCAACCAAAGCGTCGGATTGAATATGTTTAAAAAATACAATACATTTTCAAACTGACTGCATTTTTTCCATAAGTAAAAGAGGTATGTACCGATTTAACAACTTAAGGACCTACACTAGTCACACGAAACTACTCGTACGATAATGTTAAACCTCTAGGAGCGTTATTTTCAAATCTCTCGCTTGCGTTTCAATATTTTTAAATTACTTTTTACATAGGATACCTGAGGTCGATAAGTAATGCGATACCTTTGTACTGATTTTGGTAGCTTTTTTTTATAAAGACACTTTCACTCTTGGAACCTGTTGAAAACAATCCTAAAAGCGAAAGTATTCTCATAAAAAAATACTGCAATCAAAATAAAAAAAAAAAGTTTAGAGATCGACTTATCTATCCTACGGAAAAAAATATATTTAAAAATATTGAAATGTAAATGAGTAATTTGAAAAGAACGCTCCCATAGGTTTAATAATAGTGTATGATGGTTTTCGCGTGATTAGTGTAGGCTCTTAACAATCTCATTTTAGGACTATTTTAGTGACTAAAAAAGTAATTTTTTATAGAAATTATAATTTTATAATTTTTTTTTATCTGGCAGTTTTGTTTCTGTAACAAAATTTCGTATAATTCGGGACATATGAATTGTTTATTAAAATCTTGCTCACACATACAAAAAGCCAAGAGTGAAATTGATTTCGCGGAGAAAAAAATGATACTCGATCGCATGATGACGAAGTCTGGTAAGTGGTTAAGAATTAAAAATGACAAACGTCTGCCAGCAATTTTTTGTAACAATTCAGAAGAAACAAGATTGCAACTAAACAGAGACAAGAACTCGTAAGAACAGTTTTAAAAATTCAATCGCAAAACATGTTGAGAAAAATCAAACCTGAAATTTTCCAATTGCAAAATCTGGCATTTCAAAATTTGCCCATTGATAATGTAAAATAATTGTTTTTTTTTTTTTTTTTTTTTTTTTTTTTTTTTTTTTTTTTTTTTTTTTAATGTGTCTGTATAAGGAATCTGTTACCTAAAAAAATTTCATTATTCATTTTTCGAAACTATCTGATGTTTTTCACAACGCATTAAAAAAATGTGTTAAACATCAAGATTTATTATGAGTTTAGCCAGAAGCTTCAAAAATGATGTTCTATTTAACACTTATAAAAATACTTTTATGCCTTTTAAGTGAATGGGGATAAATAATTGCTCTACGTCATTTTCCCCGTTGCTTAGATTAGATGTTGTAAAAATAATTTCCGTATTGCCGTTTCAAGACTGGACTGATTTTTATGCTTGCTACTATACTTTTTTATGATCAAGTCGCACATGATTACAAAAAGTAATATTTGCATCATGGATTTCGGTTTCTGCTTACCACTTACTTTTTTCCATTATTGGATGCAATGCTTTTATCTGGGTTTTTTTTTTTTTCATTTTGAATTTGCATTTTATGATGCATGATCTTAAACTAAAGCTAGAAGCAACAAGTAACTGGTCGTAGGATTTTTTTTCTATCAGGTAGATGCTCTGAATTCATGAATGAACAACTCTTGAATTATAAGAAAAAAGGGCATAAAGAATGAAAGAACGGCTATTTGCAGTCCACAAAACAACGGGTTTGTAGAAAAAGTTAACCGATCAATTTTCAGTGCAGCAGAACGTTACTAGTAGAAGTTGAACATTCTTTATCTTTTTGGGTCGAAGGAGTGTCAACAGCTGTTTATATACATAGTGTTACTCCGACAGCTATCGAAAAGAAAACGCCATAAGAGTTATGGTAAATAATAAGCCTACAGTGAAGCATATAAGAGTATATTTGGATGTAAAGATTTAATCGAAACGATGGCATCAATAGAAATAAATTTATGTAAGTTTATTTTACTAATATGTAAGTTTATTTTACTAATATTTGCATTAAATGATCAAGCTAGAAATAATTTCGAAGAGATCTCAGAAGAATTAAGTCAGAAATGAAAACAGTCACTTAAAAAAATATATATAAATGATCCCGTGCCTGACGAAGACAAAACAAATGACATTATTATCGAAAATGAAGAACAGCAAGAAAAGAAAGGCAATGAAAAGCGGCAGTTTGAAGGACATAGAAGATTATAAAGAAATAGGAAACTAAATCTAAAGTATTTTGAAAATATGGTGAACGAGGAAGTTCTAATAATAAAGATGTATTAAATTCTAATCATAAGAATAAATGAATAGAAGCAATTAAGAAAGAATAAAATTTGTTAGAAATACAAAAAACGCGGAAAATAGTTGACAGACCAAGAGATGTTCAGGAACTGCGAAGCAAGTGGGTTTTAACTGCAAAAGAAAATGTTGAAGATCTCACATATAAAGCAAGGACAGTTGCTAACGGATTAGGACAGAAATCTATACTAATAAAAGAAAGTTTCGCTCTGTCGTGAACGTGTGTGTGTGCGTCTGTCTGTGTGCGTGTGTGTCTGTCTGCTTGCGATGTCTAGCAAAATCTACCACACGTACAAGGGCGAAAATTTGTGAAAGGTTAGTCCAAGGCCTCTCCTGGTGGACCTGAGAGTCATAATTTTAAATTTATAATAATTAGCTGAGTTATTAAAATAATGACAAAGAGCTCTCATTAAAAACTCATCTCCCTTCTGCAGAGAAGAAAAAAGGGTTCGCACATTCGTAGATGCCCTATTTACACATCGGAAGGAAATAAAGTTCGGAAAGAAGGAATTTTGGGGGTATTTTGTCATCATTTATTAACTTCCATCAGCCAAACTGCTTAGTAAAATTAACTAGTTGGATGTGCCAATCCCATAACTTTTTTCTATCTCATATATTTTAATATTTCAAAATGTTGTTACAAATGTCAATATTGCATTTTTATTAGTTCAATACTATATTGACAACTTTGAATTTCATCTTAAATTTCTGCTTCAGTCAATTAATGGGACTAAAAACGACTTAATCTCGATCAAAATAATCATTAAAATCGATAGTTTTCCGCTATTCTGTTGTATATCAGCTGTTCGCGAATAGTCGGCTTATGAGGATGGGGAGTACCCGTCGCTTCACCATCCGCCGGTGTACAATAGAGCTATGAAAAATCAAGAAAATTACACAAAAATCGCTATTATAGTGCACTCTTTCGGCGGAATATTTCCAAATTCAGCTCGAACCTTCTTGCCGTGACCAAATACCTACACAAAAAATTTGGTTCAATTCTATGCATAACTTCATACACTTTGCAATGGTACAATATTGAAAATTGCACAAAACTCGCTATTACAGCGCCCCCTTCTGGCGAATTTTTTTCAAATTCAGGGAGGACCTTCTTGCCATGACCGACTAAAAATATACAAAAAAATTTGGTTCAATTCTATGCATAACTTCATGCACTTTTGAATGGTACAATATGGAAAATTGCACAAAAATCGCTATTACAGCGCCCACTTCCGGGGGAATTTTTCAAAATTCAGGGAGGACCTTTTTTCCCTGACCAAAAATCTACACAAAAAATTTGATCCAATTCTATGTATAACTTCATAAACTTTTCGATGGTACAATATTGATATTTGCACAAAAATCGCTAGTACAGCGCCCCTTCCGGCGGAATTTTTCCAAATTCACGGAGGACCTTCTTGCCATGACCAAAAGCACACATAAAAAATTTGGTACAATTCTATGCATAACTGCATACGCTTTGCAATGGTCCAATATTGAAAATTGCACAAAAATCGCTATTATAGTGCACCCTTTCGGCGGAATGTTTCCAAATTCAGGGAGAAGCTTCAACCATGGCCAAAAACATACATAAAAAAATTGGTTTAATTCTATACATAACTTCGCACTCTTTTCGAAGGTACAATATTCAAAATGGCATGAAAATCGCTATTACAGAGTCCCCTTCCGGTGGATTTTTTCCAAATTAATGAAAGACCTGCTTGCCATAGCTAAAAACTTTAAAAAAAATTGGTTCATTTCTATGCATAACTTCATACACTTTTTGATCGTACAATGTTGACAGACTGACGGACACACGGACCGACAGACATTTTGTATAAACTTGTTTTTTGGGACCTCTGATACCTAAAACGTGTAAATTCGTCGAAAACCGGAAGTCGAAAAAAATTTTGATTACAATACTTTCTTCTATTGAAGATAGAAGAAAATAAAAACGGAAGTCATATTTTAAAAGATCGCACTCTTACTTCTCAAATGTCGCGATCAATTCAAAAGTATATCGCAGAATACCCTTTGAATTAAAAAATTTTTTTTTTTTTTAAGAGTCGTTTTTCCGAAAAAACGTTTTTTCCCCTTATGGCAACGGACCTTCAGTGCGCAATTTTAGAGGTACCGACAAACCAAAAATATGCTCTTAAAGCTGAAACAATCTTCTAATCGATGGTGTAATCAGTTTAAAAAAAATTGATTTTTAACCCTTTTAACTATACCGGTGAACGCACGTTACTTCGAGCCTCAGGGAGACGGTAATTTTTGTACTCTAAAAGTAACTAAACATCCATATTTTAACACAGTGTTTTTAGAGCATCTCAATAGACCAGATTGACATCACCTACGAAAATTTTGAAACATTCGGACGGATAGAAATATTTTTTAGAAAATAAAATATATGAAATATATGAATAAAATATATAAAAAGATGAAACATGAAGTTGTTTATCTTGTAACTTATTCACGCATTTTAGTAAAAAATAACGAAATATAATATACGCCGCTTCTTAAAACAAAAAGAACAAACATTTTTAATTGAACAGCAGCACTATAATAGAAAAGAAACACATAGAAAACATAGTAAAACATCTCGTGCCTTATCTTCCATAATCTTTTCATATAAGTAAAAAATACATGAAGCAAAGAATATGTATATTGTGTAAGTGTTCATCTGTTAATTAAATAATTATTTATTATCTTGGAACGTTACTTTCATTCTCTAATTTTGCGCAGCAGTAAAATAGTCATAAATCGCCCCAAGACTTATAACGTGTTTACTCATGAAATCGTAACATAGTATCTTAGTCATTATATATCCACCTAGTTCGAATGTATTTACGTATCTGGTTTCGATCGCTTCTTTCGCTTTTCACCTTTCACAAATCATGTTTTTTAGCAATATGTTTCTTCCAATTACTAACCCTTGGGATTTTGATCAAATCAGTTACAGATTGACTGTCAATGCTTATTTGTATTTTGTACTTTGCCATTTATTTCTTCTTGGGTTAATTCTTTTAAGAGATTCATGAACCATTTTCCTTCACAAACAGCATCTCACATATTACATAAACATAAAAGTTCGGATTCCATTGTCGCAACAGTGCAGCCAATTTCTCTTTATTACTTTACCATCCAATTAGTGGTTCTCCTATTTGCAGGAGATATCCACCAAATGATTTTATCTTGTGTAGTGTACTAGCTAGCATTAGAACAAGGTGAAATATAAATTTGGCCCTTTTTCTTTTAAATTCGGAATTTTTAGCGCATTGATTGTACCGTAAAACTCTCTTCACTTCTTGTATATGAATTTTTCTAGGATTTTTTGCATATTGAGACTATTTACATACAATGAAAGCTAAATTTCACCTTGTTTCTCTTACTAAATATTCTTGCTTCTGAAAATCTATATAAATTTCCAGTCACTAACAATATTTACCCTCCTCCGATTTCTAATTCTTCGGTTGAATTGGTATAAACAACAGTACCTAGCTCTGCATCGAAATAGGCTATTTCTACGTCGAAAAACTAGTTTGTAGCCTTTCATTTCTGTGACTGCTAATAAGGTTCTAAATAATTTAGTTTTATTACTGGACTGTGTGATTTTTGATAATTTATTCCAACCTAGCTGACCCGCCGGGCGTTGCCCAGTCCGTGATAATAACTTTAAATGAACCTCAAATTTATATGATTTTATATCTTTAACTCCACTTTGTATAAATTTATATTTTTAGATGAAAAAATATTGAATTGAAAATATATGTTATTTGGTATTTTATTTTCTTCGTAATTTGATTTTTGGAGTCTATGCGTACCGAAAGCGAGTGAAACCCCAACGAAACACTCAGGTTTTTACTGATTTCGTCGAAATTATCAAAAATCACACAGTCCAGTAATAAAACTAAATGAAATTTTCGTTCATCTACCAGGCTTAGAGTTAAAGAAATCGAAATGTATATCGACTTAAAGGAATATATAATAGATAAAAAATACATTGTTCGAGATTTAAAGAAAAATCAGAGTGCTCCAGGGATTGTGTTTTTAAAACTTAACATTTAATTAAAAAAATTCGACAAATTAACAGAAACATTAGAAAGTTTAGAGAATTAATAGGTAAAGTTTAGAGAATTAATAGATAAAGCGTATGCACAACTCGAATCCTGGTTCAGGTTCTGGTGTCCGTTAGTTTGTTGGATTTTACTTTAAACTGAGATCCTTGTTTTCAATGGATAATTGAAGCCACTTTATGGCCCATCCTTTTAACAATATTCGGTTCAACATTTTATCAGGTCATGGTTTATTCTACAGAAGTCTAGTTCAACTGTAGCACCAAATGTTTGAACAAGGCTTGTATTTTCCCCCGAAACTTTTAGGCATATAAATATGTAATTAGCTCATTATCTGATTCACCTGTCTCTCTTTCTTTTGTATCAAATCCCTAGTGCTTTTCTAATTCATGGAGGCAGAGTTAACTCTACCGTACATGTGATATACAATTGAACCTAGTTGGGGGAGTCCCGGTGAAAGCCCCATGCCCACTGTATAGAAGTAAGCGATCGTAAAAAAAGGCAATCACTATAACGGGTTCCTTTCTTTAATATGCAAAATTGTTAAAATTACTGCCCGTGATTACCAAAAACATACCTAAAATAACCTTAAATATACTATACAGATAGACCTAGTGATGGGGGCCCACAGCCTCCGTTTAAGTACTAATGAGCGATCGTAAAATCGACAATCGCAATAAGGGCGCCTTTTCCTTCATACGCGGAGCCGAGTTGCTCGACTGTAGACAAACGAAAAATATCTTGCATTAATTACAAATAATTACAATACCTCGATTAAATTCAATTTTTCAACATCGTCCTTCACGTCGCGCTGCTGTGGGAGCCAATTCGTTATCCTTCAAATTTGATATAATCACACAAGTTTAAATTTACCGACGTGTTCTTTTAACCGCTTCAGAAAAGAATGGATCGCCTTATTATTATTTTTTTTAAATAATGAATTAAAATAAAAACTGTTTCATATTTATTGAATATTTTAAAAGATTCTCTAAGGTTTCCTTCTAACTGGAATATCTATATATACTGGGTGGTCATAAAAAAACTTTCCCAATATATTGAAATCTAGAGGCCGGTCCGTTAATCCGATCGAAATGACATTTCAGATACAGTTATTCTCAGGTATGAGCTCGGTATTCTGTGAACGGCAACAAATTGGCCGTTACGGTTATACGTACAGAAACTCGAAATTTTCGAATAGCAACGCCTATTTTTTTTTCGCCGCAAAATGCTCAGCGCATTCGAAAACCCTAAAGAGCGTTGGAACGGCACGTGTATCGCAATAAACGGTCGCGTTATGCACGCACAAAAAACAGTTCTGCGAACGGCCAAAAAAACCCGACCAGGGAGCAAGGAGGAAATTTGCATATTACAGAGGCAAGACACCAATCACAGAACGCCATTACGCAGATAGTCAGCGTAGAAAACGGATAAAAAGCGGGGTAGGAATGTTAGTTCTTAACTTGGGAGCTGGCACATGCCGACGAAATGAATCTGCCAGCGAAAATTCATGGTGAGTTGGTAAAACTCTATTATCAAAATGGGATGAATGCTGCGGAAACCTTGCGTGTTTAGCGTCGAAACCATCTCCAAATACGTGGCCCATGTAGCTCGCAAGCTCTTTGTGATTTAGTAAAGAAATTCGAAGAAATTGGCTGTACCTGTGATAGACCGCGATCCGGACGACCAACTGTTCCTGAGGATACTGTTATGGAAGTGCATCACATAGTGACTACAGGACACATGCAAACTTCAAGAAATACAGCTCGTGTATTGGATATACCAAAATCAACGGTCCTAAAGCTACTGCGCTCTGTAATCCGCATGTTTCCATACCGGTACCAGCGAGACCAGATGCTAGAAGTGAGGGATCATCAACAACGTATCGACTTTGCAAATGAATCTCTTATCCGATACGATGGCGATAACGACTGGCCTCTTCGAATATTATGGACGGACGAGGCACATTTCATCTTAAATGGCAGCGTCAACACCGAAAATTGTGTGCACTGGGCAGACATGGATCCGCACGCTGTGGCACCAGTACCTTTATACAACGTCAAAGTTACTGTGTGATGAGGCATCGCAGGCACAAGTATTCTCGGGCTGTACTTCTTTGAGGGAGCGACACCAACGTGATTTATAACTTGCTCTGTGACAGACTCCCGCAATACAGCAATGCTGCAAAATTACGTCATACCAGAATTGCTGCAACGAAATTCACTGAATGACATCGTTTGGATGCAAGATGGTGCACCTCCACGTATAGCAAAATCTGTTCGCAGGGTCCTGGAACAGCATTTTGGCGACCGTGTCATCTCACGCCATTTTTCATTTCCATGTTCTCCGCGATTCCACGACCTCACTATTATAAATTTCTTGTTCTGGGGATATCTCAAATCTAGTGTGTACATGTGCAATCCGCGAACTTTGCCGGATTTGAAAGATTCTATCAAACGTGAGATTGCAAACATCCCTCATACGATGTTACGTTCGGCTGTATTGTCCACAGTCGCTCGCATGCAAAGTGTAATTACCTGTGATGGCACGCATGTGGAAAATGTGTAATCAAAATAAAAGGTTTCTTTTCTCCGATCAGTGCTGTAATAAACAGTGATTGGTGTAATTACTCTCTGCTATATGCAAATTTCCTACGTGCGCCCCAATCGTGTTTTTATTTTTTAATTTTTTTGTAGTTCACAGAGTTGTTTTTTGTGCGCGCATAACGCGTCCGTTTCTTACAATACACGTGCGGTCTCAACGCTCTTTAGGGTTTTTGCATGTGCTGAGCATTTTGCGACGAAGAAAAAATGGGCGTTGCCACTGGAAAATTTCGAGTTTCTGTACCTATAACCGTAACCGTGAGCACCACTTTGTTGTCGTTCACAGAATCCCGAGCTCATACTTTTGAATAACTATATCTAAAATCTCACCTCGATTGGTTGAACGGATTGGCCACTAGAGCTCCATATATCGGCAAAGTTTTTTTTATGACCACCCTATACTAATAAAAGAACAAATCGTTCTGTGTGTCTATCTGTGTGTGTGTGCGATACCTAGCAAAACCTATTGCACATAGAAGTCTGAAAATTTAGGTGTGAATAGTCCAAGACAGGCCCTGATGCACATGAGGCTGAGAACTTTAATTTTTTAAGGGCCGGGGCCCTGGGCCCTTTTAATTTTTTATGCATGAAATTATTAATAACATATCTCTTTTTTATCCAATCTTCTTCGTTTTTGGGACGAAGTCTCCAATTAGTTTCTACCCCCATTTCGACATTTCAGTTAAGAACCTGGCACCCTTGGGGCCCGGTACAGGGCCCCTTAAAGTTTTAGTGTATGAAATTGTTAATAAATTGCTTTCTTTTAATCCGATCTTCATTTTTGGGATGCTTTTTCCATTTAGTTATTCTCCCGTTTCTATATTAAAGTTAAGAACCTGGGCCCGTCTAGGGTCCCGTAGTGCACGGTACAGGGCCCCTTGAACATTCTGTGTGCTATGCATTTTTCACCCCCTAATTTTCTCACCTTCTCAGTACGTAATTTTAAAGTTGAGTCTTGGACTCTTCTCCCTGGATCAACACCCACAAAATTTTATTGGGGCCCTAGGGGCCCTTTTAAGGAATTTCTCCAATTTTTTGCGCATTTCTCTAAAATTACTTTCTAATGATTAATTCATACCCTATGCTTAATCTTGGCTAACTTGAGATGTAAAACGCTAAGTACTAAAACGTTTTAACATGTTTTCATGTTAGGGCCCTGTTCCCCACTATCAGTTGGCCCCTTTTGCGCCCTGTATTATAGCTCTCTTAAAAATAGTCCGATTCAGTAGCTTTTCTTTTCTAACAACTTCTTAAATTCTCCAGCTACTACATGAACAACAAAATTTTTCAGATTTTAGCTACCACCAATCTTGAATATTAATCGCTTTCTTGGGCCCTTGGTGCAGCTTTTTTAAAAATTATCCGAATTGCTTGCAATTTTCTTTAACATAATTCTAGAGCACTCTGATAACTTTAAAAACTACTAAAAAGTATCCTTATATCGAGCTACATGACATTTAAGTTCATGACTTCTTGTGGCCCTTGAAGCATTTGAACCATAAATTAGTAATAAATTGCCCTCTTAATCTGATCTTCATTTTTGTAACCATTTTTCCAGAGAGTTATTCTGTCGTTTCTATATTCCAGTTAAAACGCTGGGGCAGCCTAGGGTCCCCTATGGGCCCTTTGAAACTTTTGTGTGCCATGCATTTTTCACCCCCTAATTTTCTCACCTTCTCATTGATAAATTTTAAAATTGAGTCTTGGACTCTTCTTCGTAGACTACTACTCTCATATTTGTATTCTGGCCCTAGGGCCCTTTTTTAAGCATTTACCCCATTTTTTGCGCATTCCTTTAAAATATTATTCTATTGATTAATTCATACCCTATGCTTAATTTTGACTATGGAAAATCTAAAATGCTAAGTACTAAAACATTTCAACATTTTTTCATATTAGGGCCTTGTTCTCAAATATCAGTTGGGCCCTTTTGGGCCCCCTATTATAGTTCCTTTAAAAATAGTCCGATTCACTAGCTTTTTTTTACTAATAACTTCTTAGGTTCTCCAGCAACTACATGAAAAACAAAAAAAGTTTTCACACTTCAGCTACCACCAATTTTGAATATTAATCGCCTTCGTGGGCCCTTGGTGCAGCTTCTTTAAAAATTATCCGAATTGCTTGCAATTTTCTTTAACTTAGTTCTAGCGTCATCTGATTACTTGAAAAACTACTAAAAAATAACTTTGTACCAAACTACATGCCACTTAAGCTCCTGACATTTTGGGGCCCGGTACAGGGCCCTTTGAAGATTTTGCACCATACATTGTCAATAAATTGACCTCTTAATCCGATCTTCAATTTTGAAACCATTTTCCCAGTTAGTTATTCTCTCGTTTCCATATTCCCTGGGGCACACTAGGGTCCGTAGGGCCAGATACCTTTTGTCTGCCATGCATGTTTCACCCTTAATTTTCTCACCTTCTCATAGCATAATTTTAAAATTGAGTCTTGGACTCTTCTCCCTAGACCACCACTCTCGTATTTGTATTTGGGTCATAGGGCCCTTTTTTAAGCATTTACCCCATTTTTTGCGCATTTCTTTAAAACATTATTCTATTGATTAATTCACACCCTATGCTTAATTTTGACTATTTGAAGATCTAAAATGCTAAGTACTAAAACATTTCAACATGTTTTCATGTTAAGGCCCTACTATCAACTATCAGTTGGACCCTTTTGGGCCCCCTTCTATAGCTCCCTCTAAAATGATCCGATTCACAAGTTTTTTTTTCTTTTTTTTTTCTAACAACGTCTAAGTTTCTCCAGCTACTACATGAAAGACAAAAAACCAATTTCAGACTTCAGCTACAACCAGTTTTGAATATTAATCGCCTTCTTGCGACTTTTGTTGCAGCTTTTTTAAAAACTATCCGATCCTATATCAATTTTCTTTAACATAGTTTTAGCGTCTTCCAGCTACTTTAAAAGCACTATAAAATTTTCTTATACCCAACTACATTTAGACCTTAAGACCTACATTTAGACGTTAAGACCTTGCCCACCAGGGCCCAGTCTTTCTTTATACCTCATCTACCACCTTTTTGGAGCATTAATCTCCTTTTTCAGCATCAACTTACGTCTACTCACTACAGCCGTTAATTAAAAATGGCTTGACTTTAAAGGTAACTTTACTTAAGAGATTTCATCTGTTTATTAAATATTGTGACAATGTTAAAAGAAATTCATGAAATTTACAAGGATAAGGGGGCATCTTCCACCGCTTGGGGACGCATTCTTTCCCCGGGTTCTAAGGGCCCAATTTCAACGTGATTTGGTTCATTCAACTTAGATTACAATTCAGCTACTTTCTGTATTATGAAATTTTATCTTAGATTTACTGCAGTTACCAACATCTTCTAACATTAATGGTGCATTCTTTTTTTTTTATTCTATGGGCTTGATTACTATGAGGTTTGGGTCACTCAACTTGGTTTTCGATTGTCCCCGGCCCGTGCGGGGCACTTCCGGTAAATGCCGCCATAGGTAGAGGGCACCCATATTACAGGTTCATTCGGAAAGAAGTTTGTTGGGAACACACTAGACGCTGAGGAAGGCAGTGGGGCCTCCGAAATTAACCCTTAAATGCCGGGTGTTGCTTTTTGGCAACATACCCAATTTAGGCTCTAAAATACTATTAGAATAATATTGAAGCTATAATGCCTAATGCTGCCAATAAAATACATTCTGAAAATATTATTAAATCGATTTTCAACATGCAAATGGCAACACTTGTGCTGTTTATGAATAAAGATAGATTTATTTTTTCAATTGTTGCTACTTGTTCTTTTTGTTTTGTTTGGAAGCTTGCGAAATACCCTATTTTGTTCTGCAGTGAGCAAGTAAAATTTATTTCTTATCATAGTTCTCAAAATTCTTGTGTGTTTAATATTATAGAATTTTATCAAGGAAAATTATTTTTTCAATTAAACACCAGTATTTCCGATTAGTAACAAACAGTTTTTTAGCCGTAAACAATACTTAAATCAAAATATTATTTTTTTTTATTTTTCCCATGATTTATTTAAAATAAGAAAGCTGAAAAACATTTTTTTAAATAATTTTCGAAAACTCAGGCATTTAAGGGTTAAGTTAATTAAAAAAAATTTCAAAAGATATAAAATAATACAAACTTGAGTTTTGTTTAAGATTATTATTTACAATCCCCGGGCAATGCCGGGCGGGTCTGCTAGTAAAATATGAGATGATATTGTTTAGTTCCCGCAAGGTTGCAAATGGACATCTTTTAGTAAAAAACAAAATGGTGATTGTGAAATAAACAAGCAAGAGTTTTAAAGTTTTAAACTGAATGTAGATATCTAGCAGGGATGCGTTCTTACAAAAAATTATGTTATTATTATTATTATTATTATTATTATTAAAGGGAAATTTCGGTAAAAAATGTAAAAGGTATTCTTACATTTGTCAAAAGACATAAAAAAAGGGAGCTATAAAGACAAATTTTATGTTTCATTAGATTACTACACGTATCATGTAGCTTCACTCCAGTTTGGAATTTCACAGCACAATTAGTATTTGTTTAACAATGCCTTCCAGATCAAAATACCCCAATTTGAGAAACACGTATTTAATCATTTTGAAAAACGTATGCGTTAAAACTATAGCTCGGTTTTATTTAATTGAGCACCGAACATGAAGCAGCTGGTTGCAAACAACAACAACAAAAAAAAAAGCAGAATTGTTTAGGCTATTTTCATTTTTTATTTTTTGAAGGATTTACACCGGCATCCACCTTAAGGCTATTCTCAAATCCAAAGGGCATGAAATTAGCAGGTGTTGTTATTCAGAAACTGTACAATTGAAAGACGTTTACCCTTTTTTTGGTAAACGTAAGAAATCTTTCAGAAAATACCGACAAATTTGGTGTTTTGAACCAAATTTCTGGGCGAAAGGAGAAAAAGCTGCTCGGGAAAAGAGAAAAAGTAGCTCAGGAAAGGAGAAAAATTGGTTGTCACGTGACCTAAAATCGCTTATAACTCAATAAGTAATTTATTTATCAAAAAACGGAAAACGTCTTTTGATTCCAAATAGCTTCAATAGTCAGCCCTGCCAATTTTGTGCTTTTACATTTAAAAACGAGTTAGTAAATGTGTCAGAAAGTTTCGTGCTCATTGAGCAGTGAACTTGAGAACAGCCTTAATCCCAGTCTTACGTGAATCTCTCTAATTTTTAACAGAAAGTGCAATACTGTAGAGAAAATAATAAATAAGAATTTAGGTAAATACTCCAATATATACGCCGGTTGATCAGCGCATGAAAAGAAATTTAGCATACTAATAGAAAATTTCTGTAAGCAAATTACGAGCTTTGATAAGATTAAATCAACAGAATTATCAGTTTAATCAATTTTCAAGTCGTCCATTTAACTCCCATGTCAATGAATAGATCAGAAGATAAATCATGCTGTTATTTATGCTTGAATTACTTTATGTATTAATAACGGCACTGTGCGTAAAGTAAATCATTTAAATTAAAGGAGTTCAACCAAGGGCAAATTTAAGATTATAAAATTCAGGTAAAGTTAATTATGAATTGATAGGATTGTGGAATTATTTCTCCATACAACGTCTCTCATTTAGAATAATAACAGTTAAATTGATTGGATTTTATTAGTTTCTGCTTTTGATTTATGTCACACTGTGCTATTCTAAAACAGATTGGGACGAGGGCATTAAAACATAAAGCATGAGTTGAAATATTAAATCAGATTTAAATCTTGATATAATTATTGCAAGTTTCCTGTAAAATTTAATAGTACCCCTTGTGAATCTTTATTAAAATCTAAAGTTGATTAATTGCAATTGTAATAATAGAAGAATCAATATAAACAACTGAGTCGGAAAATTTTATCTTTCTTGCAACATAAACTCTGAGACAAAGGTTATTATGATCTTGGAAAAAAATGTCACTGTGAATATGTTAGCGACATCTAAAATAGTAGCTTTTCTTTTCTAAAATGTATACACGTATTTGGTTTGTTTACATTATTTAATAGCTGAAATAGTTGCTTTTCTTTTTTTAAATGTATACACGTATTTGGTTTGTTTATATTATTTGCGTATCATTTTTTGAAATTTATAATTCCAAGAAAGAAGACTATATCAGAGTTGCCGTGTTGTAATTCCATAGCAGCTTTTCACATACCTCACTGCTAACATTCAACTAATAACAGTTTCAAACTTGATTTTTTAAAAAATTGATTATGAAACATTTTTTATTGTTATTTTTTTTATATAAAAACGTGAAGTTGTTGAGCAAACTTTCAATTTATAGAATGAAAACACAGTAGTTTTTGGTGTTCTTAAACTTGTTTATCTTAGAAAGAGATTTCAAAATTGTTAAGAAGTTCGCATCTTTGCTTTCTTTAAAAACTGACAATTTTAAATGTCAATTTTCTGTTTCTAGCTAAAATAAAGCTTCTGAATTATGGGTATTTATTCTAAAACCATTCAAAACTTTAAAACTTTATAAAATAATTCTTAGTTCGAGGGTCTACAATGTTTTAATACATTTAGTTATATTATATTTATTTATTTTGCCTAGTTGTCGAATTCTCCAGTTAAAGATTGCGTACAATTTTTCTTTTATGTTTAATGGATTTTTTCATGCCATATTAGTCCTCGCCTCTAGTCTTTCTCGAGTATTCATTTTTTCGCTTCAGATATGGTTTTCGAAATCCGCATCTATAATATAAAGATAATAAAATATTTTGGCATTTTCTATATGTAAGAAGCAAATTTTGGATTAATCTCTGTTGACTAAAATAGATATTTTGCTTAACCGTTTCCTAATAACAAAGTGAAAATGAACAGCGAAAAGAAATATTTTTTTATTTTAAACTGGCTGACCCGCACGGCGTTGCCCGGGCCCGTGATAATATTCTTAAATGAACCTTAAATTTGTATGATTTTATATCTTTAACTCGACTTTGTCTGAAAAACGGGTCCGCTGATGGTGTGAAAAATAGGTTTAAAAAAACCCTGATATTTAGCAGTAAAAAGGCTCGAAATTATAAATATTGATATTTAGTGGTAAAATGGTTCGTAAAAAGATACTTTTCTTCATTTGGTCTGTTTCAGTAGTTAAAAATAAAAGCTCTTGCTGTCTGAACTCTTTCAGATTTTCAGCAGTCATACATATGATTGCTATGCAACCCCGTGAGAAAAAATCGTGGAATACATTTTCTTCTCGCTTTTTTTGTTTGTTTTCGGCACGGTTTCGTTAGCATAACAAACAAAAAAGTCCTTATCGCCCGATTTCTCTAATATTTTAATAGATCATAAATATAATTATATCCAAGCTTTCTTTAAAATTTTGTATAAAAAGTATGCATATTTAGTCGTAAAAACTTGAGCCAAGGTCGAGCGAAACCGAGCTGAAACCCGTCGGTTTTCACTGTTTTCGTCGAAATTTTCACACATTTTATTTTGCAAAAAAGACTTCTACTCGCACAAACGTTTTGAAATTTTAGTAGGTGATGTAAATCAAGTCTCCAGGAATTCTCTGAAAAGATTGTATCGAAATATGAACTTTTAGGTACTTTTACCATAGAAAAAATATCGTCTCCGTAAGGCGCAAAGTGATCCTTGGTCGCGAATTTTTTTGAAGTGTTAAAAATCGTAATTTTGAAAACAGATTGCACCTTCGGTAAGAAGATCTCAGCTTTGCATGCGTATTTTTTGTTAATAGGTACCTCCAAAATTACGTCCTAGAAAAGCGATGCCATACAGGAGAAAAAGAGAGCTACTAAAACGACCCATTTTGAATTTTTTTTCAAAGAGTTAATATCGGTGTTTTTTCAACTCATTGCGGCATTTTAGATAAAAAAGTACGTTCTTTCAGAATATGTCTTCCGTTTTTAACTATACTAAATAATTTGGGCGTTTTACGTTAAAAAAACAATAACCCCTCCCCCCCAAAATCAGTTCTTCATCTTCGTTCACCTGTGTAAGGGGTTTCTGGGCATGCGCCATGGCGCTCCAGCACTTTCGACGACGACTCGAAAATAAATAGTTGATATTTTTATGAGATTACGTTGCGATTTTTAATTAATTTCACAGCTATTAATCGGAAAATAAAAATTTGGATTCTCAGGTGCATCAGGGGAGGCTTTGGAGTAACCTCACAACAGTTTTCAGCTTTGTACGTGCAGTAGATTACGCTAGCCGTTGCAGACAGTCCGACAGAAAATTAGTATAGATAACATGCCTTATTAATTTAAAATTTATTCAATCTAAGTCAGGGTTTCCAATTTGACTTTTTTTTTAATTAAAGATTTTCAACTTCATATCGGAAATCCTGAAAGAAGAATTTTTACTCTAAGTAATCAAGAAATGTCTCTATTAAATAAAGTAAAGAATATTATAGAGAATTCTGGTATAAATGTGAAATTTCGCAAAAAAAAAAAAAAAAAAAATGAAAATAAATGAATAAATAAAAAGGCCAAACAGGCAACCCTGGTCTAAGGAATTAATGATGATGAAGATTATTTAATATTTCCAATCATAAAAGTGGAAATACAAGTAAAGTCAGAGTCTAAGTAATTAAACAATTAAACCTTAATTACATGATTTAAGAGCCATTATTTTGAAAATCAGACAAGTGCGATTGTTGTATTTTTTGTTTTGCTTGATTTTTTTTTATGTTGAAGTAGATCATATTTAATGATTAATGTGAATTTTTGAAGCTCTGAAAAAATTTCCTGTATCCTGTAGAAAATGTCAAAGTTCAAGACCATAAATCCCATTTTTCATGAAAATTGAAATGCCAGTATGTTTCGATTGCTATATCTCTGGAAAGCAACAACATCCCAAAATTCTTTATCATAAACTGTTAGTATGACACTACATGCTTAGCAAAATTTACTTGGTTCCATGGGGCATTGTTAATTTTCATTGTTATGTTGCCACAAAATCCAATCAAAATGACGATTTTGTCCGTTTTCTGCACTTATTATCTTAGTTAAGCAATAGTACCCCAAAATTTTTCTTATAGAATATGAAAGTTTACTATTAGGACAAGCTAAGTAATATAGAACTTTACCGGGATATCGATGCTGTTAGCAGATATAATCTGTTAAATATTCAAAAGTTTCAAAATCTGCAACTTTTGAATTAGTCCTATCTCAAAACAGGATCACAGTTGAATAAAACAAAATATATCAGGTAGTGGTTGAACATATGTACAAAAACATGGAAACGAAAAATAAGTGGGGCCTCATGCTATTTTCAGAAGAAAAAAAATGACAAACCTTATAAAAAGGCAATACAATAATCGGGCTTTTCCCCTACAAGGAGAAGGAGAAAAGGAATGTTCCATATCCTCATAGGGGAAAAACATACGAAAGGGAAAGAGAAACGGGATAAATAATTTTCTGATAGGGAAGAAGCCTGATACTGACACTGCCTTTTTGTAAGTTTTGTCATTTTTTTTCTGAAAATAGCATGAGACCCCACTTATTTTTCGATTCCATGTTTTTGTACATATGTCCAACTACTACCTAATATATTTTGTTTCATTCAACTGGGATGCTGTTTTGTGATAGGACTAATTTAAAAGTTACAGATTTTGAAACTTTTGAATATTTAACAGATTATATCTGCTAGCAGCATCGATATCCCGGTAAAGTTCTATATTACTTAGCTTGTCCTAATAGTAAACTTTATATTCTATAAGAAAAATTTTGGAGTACTATTGCTTAACTAAGATAATAAGTGCAAAAAACGGACAAAAACGTCATTTTGATTGCATTTTGTGGCAACATAACAATGAAAATTAACAATGCCCCATGGAACCAAGTAAATTTTACGAAGCATGTAGTGTTATACTAACAGTTTATGACAAAAGAATTTTGGGATATTGTTGATTTCCAGAGATATAGCAATTCAAGCATACTGGCATTTCAAGTTTCATGAAAAAAGGGATTCATGATCTTGAACTTTGAGATTTTCTACAGGAAACAGGAAATTTTTTCAGGGCTTCAAAATTACACAATATTCATTAAATATGATCTACTTCAACATAAAAAAAAAACTCAGGCGAAACAAAAATACAACTATCGCACTTGTCTGATTTTCAAAATAATGGCTCTTAATTTTAGCTAAAAAAAACGAAACCCTTAAAATGGCAAAAAAAAAAAAAAAAAAAAAAAAAAAAAAAACGCGATTTAGGTTTAATTAAAATCCATCGGATATTGAAATGTAGCCAATTTAAAATTTCGCAGTTCCTCAAAAAAATTAAAAAAAATAATTGATAAAATATTTCATGACAAATTTTGGCCTTAAAATGGCAAAAATTACAAAAATTCTGTTAAATTGAATCTAGTAGATAATGAAATCTATTCCGGGGATAAAATATCAAACTCGAGCGCCGAGCATTGAACCGGGTACCATTTGATTAGCAGGCAAATACACTACATCGGGGACATTTAGCCCGCACGAAAAAGGCTGAAATTAATGTTTTTTTAAAAATCTGAATCGTTTATTTCGTTTTATACACCGTGGCCAAAATCTGTAGCCACTTGAGAGTCCTATTATTGTCACGTGGGATAGAAAATGAATCGAATCCAAGTCATTGTGAAGTCCATATGTTCTATTTTGTGACGAGTTGAAGATGACGTTAAAAAGAGAAAATTTTACTACAGCATTATTAAACCATTTCTTTTAATTCTTTCTTAATTTTAATGTATAAAGTCAATAGTTCCTATAAGACATCATCGATTGACTCGACGGGAAGAAACGGCTAACTTTGAAATCTAGTTAACTAAAGATTTCGAATTGTGGTTACGTTGTGACAGTTACAATTGTGGTTATTTGTGACTTCACTGTGACTTTCCCTTCACTGATTTTGCTATTTTATCAGGGTTTAACATAACACTAGAACGCCCGGAAATTTTACTTAAGTTTCATAAAAATATTTGACACCAGAATTTTTAATTATTTCACTGATTTATTTAGCGTAAATCTGCGTGGTTTAAATTTAACTTATTTTATGAAAGAAGTTTTGGTTCTAGTTGACTTTTAATTATATGGTTGAAGTCGGATCAACTCTTTCCGGCCGTTCTAGTGTTAAGTAAAACAAATTAAAAAGGGGATAAACTAGTTAAATAGATAACTTTGATTATCGTTTATTCTAGGTTAAATTTAAATTTTGATAAAGTACGTATTTACAGGTGAACTTACGGATGAACAAGAGCGCCGACTTGAGCAAGGGGAAGTGGGGGAGGCGCCCCCATCCCAAGAGCCTGAATTAGCACTCCATGTGCGACAGGGTACTACCATCAGTGCTCCTACATCTCCTTCCAAAAATGTCCCGGCATTCAGCCAAAGAGCAAATTCCGTAGCGGCAGGTTCCAGTGCGAAGGTGCCTTCGGCGAAAGATAAATATAAAACCCTTTTAGTGATCGACGATCATCAGACTGATTGGTGAGTCCATTTTGTGTAATCAGAGTATTTAGTTATTCAAAATTTATTATAGCATTTTGAATACAAAAGTGTTTTATCTCAAAAATAGTTATATCAGAATTTCGGATATAACTCTAGTATACACCATAAGAAAACAGCAAAAAATTCACCCACTTTAAGGTGTCTTGGACTGCTTTCTACTGCTTCCAGTGGAATTAAAGCTATATATAATGAAAACGATACGCTTGTAAATTATAAAATAAAACATTTTAGAATAAACCTTCTTCGAAAAATGGCGTTGTAGTACTTAAATTAAGGTTTTGTAGGCTAGATATATTTTAATACTTAATATGCCTTTACATAAATGTTAAGTGTGTTACAATAAATGCTAAATATGCTTTATTTAATTGAACACATACATCCGACTTGTTTGCTCTGCACCAAATACCCGCTTCTAAGCCATCGTCGGTATAAGGACATGATAAATACAAGGAAATAGACATCACTTGAAGATTACAGCCGGGAACTCCACAAAGTGTGTGCAACTAAGTCACCGTGAGTCGAACCCGGCACCTTTTCTTACACTCGCAAGCGATTAGCGGAGTGGTGCCGTAATCATTCGGCGACGGAGGACCCTAAATATGCCTTTTCATTGCAAACAGCGTGCTAGAAAATCCGAATCATAGCTTCGCATCTTTGCCAGCACTGATAGAAAACAAAGTCGGTATGTTCAAGTTATTTGGCCAGACATTGTTTTCAACGATCGAAAATATGGTTTTGAAATTATAGCAAGTTGTTGACAATCAAGAAGAACATGTTGAGTATTTATTGTAGACTATTTTACATTTACCTGAAGGTATATAGGCGATTAAAATCTATAAGCACGCTGAACATTTATTTTTGGGCTATAGCGCTACCTTTCCAAAATCTTTTGTACTAAAAATGTTCATTTAATGAATGACAAGCGCATCTTTTGAATTATCCGTAGTTTTAATTTCGCCTCAGCCGGAGCAGTGTTTCCAGTGGGCTACTTTTTTTAAATTCAGATTTCTTGATTGGCACCACTTTTCTGAAATGGTAAAATTCCCCTTGTTTTCGCCTTAATTAATATGTCATTAAATAAGGCTAATTTTAATATTTCAAAAAAGTGGTGCCAATCAAGAAATGTGTCAGTCAATCAGTCAATGTGTCAGCCAATAAGTATAGCCTACTGGCAACACTGAGCTGGAATAGTTCTTCATGTCCATTTGAAGTGGGTAAATTATTTCTTGCTAATTCTATATATCAGGTATATGTACAAGTTTCCCAAGAAATGAAAATATTGGATTATAAAGAGATAGTATTACTGAACTTTAACAAGGTTCGTACGGGTCCTTGAATTTCCAGACTAAGAAATTCCTAGGTACCAGTATTTTCTTATAGAAAATCTCTCCTTAAATAAAGACGAAATTTTGGCGCGTTTAAACTAGATTTATATTTCTATTTAAAAAAAAAAAAATGATATATTGCCTTGAAATTAACGGTACCCGTATGGACCCTGTTTAAGCGTACATTACAGAGCGTATTTTGGTATTAATTTGTAAATTTATTCTAATCTAAATACGTCGTTTTGTTACACATAGTGGTAATATTAGTAAGATTCTGTTTCTTAAAATATAGATTTTTATTTAGACCGTAATATGATTCTCGTGACTTTTCTATTCACAGAATATCTAAGAAAAATAAAATAAAAATATAGAAAAGCGTTATAAAATTTTAAAGTAATATAGTATCTTATTTAACCCTGAATGTTCTCAGGTAAATGTGATTAAAAAATCTTAATATTTTTATTTGAATCCAACATAAATTATTTCAGTGTATTGTTCTTTGGTACGTTTTGTTTTCTTGATTGAATTTTCGCCTCTAATGTCAGCCTTTTTCCAACTGAAGGAAATATTAATGTGACATTTGAGTGACATAACAAAGTTCTATAGTAAAGTTACTTTATTATCCAGTTTGATAAGTATTTAGCATATATTTTAAGAAGTAAATATCAATTTAAATTTAAAAATGCTAAATATGTTTAGTAGGTAAACTTCTACTTAAAATTCAAGTTTTTTTTGTAACAGTTTACTGTATGTCCAGTTATGTGGAAAAAAGGCGATCACCACTTACTAACTCTGCCGCTAATCATCGAATAAAAATGGCTGGTACCAAGCGATTAGTAATAAGGTCTACTAATTAATGCTATTCATCAATTTTGATTATAAGGTCGTCTGCATATGAGGGGTTCATAACCATATTAGACCAAGTCCATTTTGAAAAAAAGTGAGATAGTCCCTTTAGAAAGTGCATAAAATCTATTTTATCCACTCCCACAGTAAACAGACGAAAAATATGAGAAAATATGTGAAAACAGACTCTGTTCCCTGTGGGAGTACAACAGGTTTTATGAACCTTCTAAATGGACTATCTCATTTTTTAGGGTTCTGTACTTAAAAAGTAAATACGGAATCATTATAAGATCACTCCTGTGTCTGTCTGTCTGTCACAGCCCTTTTACTCGTAAACTATGCAACGTGGAAAGTTCAAATTGGGGGAAGTAATAGAGACTATTGACCCACATATTTACAGATTAATAAATATTCATAAATATAGTTAGGAAAAATGTAGAGGGGCTAATTAAGTTACTTGAAAGAAAATCTCTTCTTTGTATATCGTATGAAAGCTTTCGTAACGCTGAAATCAAAAATATATTTCATTTAATTTTAGGTATTATATTTTCAAAGTTATGGTGGAAAATGTAGTGCACAAATATTCCCCCCCCCCCATCTAATTCGGAATATATTGAAACTAAAATTATGAAAAAAATAGAGGTAGTAGACATTAATTTAAACCTTGCAGGAAAATTTTAGCGATTACCCCAGGTCACATAGTTTTTGAGAAAATCGCATTTTTCCGTTACACTCAAATTTCGATTTGCGGGCTTCAGCAAAAGTGTTGAGCAGAGCTGTAGGTACCTATCGTAGCAGAAATATAAAAGCATTGTTGATCATGAATTTCGGAAAAAATCGTCTTTAATTAGCCGAGATATTAACCCTTAAAGACACGGACGGTTTGGACATACATAATGACAGGGACGGCGTACTCTATGCTCCATCGGCTTTTAAAGCCTAGATAACAAATTTTAGGGTTATATTTATGTAATGCAATGCCCAGTAACAATATAAAAGCAATAAACGTCAAATTGTTAAAAACAGACTAATTTAATGAGAATTAATCACATAAATACTATGGGATTCGCAACTAGTTTCCATTGAGTGGCTCTCTCAATACACCTACTATGTCTTTAAAGGTACCTCATATATACATTGTATAAAACTTCAAAGCGTTCAATTTTAACACTTTGACAACATATTTGAATTCTTCGGTAAACTTTATCTTAGGATACCAAACGGCAAGTCATTCGAACATGTAGTTTAAGAATTAAGCAAGTTTAAATTTTCGAACTCTAAATATTGAATTCACTTTTAATTGTGGCAAAACAGATTACAATGCGGGTAGTTTTTTAAAGCAAAAGTAAAAAACTACTATGCAAAATCAGCTGTAGTTTTAGATTCGCATATTTGAAACTTCTAGAAATCGATTTCTTTTGAAAAAAAAGTTATAGGTTGATATTTTTTTCGAAAATTAATTTCAAAATGTATGTAATTTTAAAATTAATTTTTGAAAAAATAAATATGAATTGTAACTTCTAAAACGTTTCAAAGAAATAGATTTCTATAAAATACGTGAATCCAAAGTTGCAGCTCATTCTGCCAAGTAGTTTTGGAGTTATGTTTAAAACATTACCCGCATTGCAATCTGTTTTGCTACGATTTGAAATGAATCTAACATTAGAAGTTCCAAACTTTAAACCTGCATAGCATCCTTAGGTAAAGTTTGCCGAAAAATTCGGTCAAAATTAGATGTTAGTATTGAAAATTTTAAAGATTAGTAACAATTCCTATATGTGTACATAACCCTTATCAAAGTTTAAGCATAGCATTAATTAGTAGACATAATTATTAATTGATGGGTGCCAGTCATATTTTATACAATAATTTTCGCGGAGTTAGTATGGGGTGATTACTTTTTTTTTCCACGCTGCACACATATAATGATGTGCCATGAGAAAATGCCATCTGTCTACCAAAATCTTTTTCAATGTTTACTTTTTTTGTTTAAAGTCAATTAGAGATCGTATTGCTTTTATGATTGATTTATTTGATGTAACTATTATTCTGTAATAGAAAATGCTATTTTAGGTCGAAATATTTTAGAGGTAAAAGAATACATGGAGACTGGGACATCCGCACGGAACAGGTAAAAGCCAAAAAAAAGATTTCCTTTTGAATTTTTTTATTTACAATCAGTCATGGTGAATATTTTTCTGTATAAGCTTTGTATATATAATATATTTTTTTTCTATTGAATACCATGTTCAGGCCAGCTAATTTATAAAAATACTGGGTCATTCAAAATGAAAGGGGGTTGCTTGCCTTTTAGTCCCATTCATTTTGAATCACCTTGTATATTTTCAGTCATTTTTGTTCATTTTTAAATATGACATAATAATCCTTTTAGAAAGGTGAGTATTTTATTTGAAAATTTACATGGAACTAGTTTTAAACATTGTTCATACATAATTTATGAGGTTAGGACAGTTAACTTTTTTGCAATCTAATTGTAGTTTTCATTGACAATTTCTTCGTTTAAAGTAGATTTTTTTTCTTCCACCTGAAATCGTCTTTTAATTCCCGTCAATACCTCTTTTATTCGTGTTTTCTTTTTTTCGGGTACTGATTTTCTTTATCGTTCATCCCTCTTTAACTTTATACCCCCATCTTTACCCTATTTTACATCCTGATGATATTTAGTCAATAATTTCATTAACACGTTCACGCCGGCGCGGTGGGTCACACTCGACTGTCTCAGAGTTGCCAAGTCTCCGGCTTTTTGCACACCACTATTATTTTAGAGAAAATGTTGTTCCTTTAAATCGCTCAATTGTTCTAATTAAATAAAACAATATTTTCTGTATTAAAATACTGGTATCCAAAAAGCCGGAGACATTGCAGCTCTGAGACAGTCGAGTGTGAACCACCGCGCCGGCGTGAACGTGTTAAAGCATAGTTTAAAGAAAATAAGTTCAAGATTTCTTTTTTAAGGCAGTTTTAGTACATATTTTTTCAATTATAACATAAAATAGTCAAGATTTTAAAACTTGCGGATTCTGAAACTTTTTGTATGAAGCATTAGTAATAACAAATATTAGTTTTAAAACGCATTTTTCTCTTTATTTAATGTCCAGAAAACAATATTCAAATGTCTGAGTGCACCAGAATCTTTTCACTCTATTACCATGAAAGTGAACATTTCGTTTAATTAATCTTGCAGATTAGCAGCGCCAGAAATCTTTGAGACTCAGTTTACACTTGATGTAACGCGTCAGTTATTAATCTTTGCATATTATTAGTAATTATTACTAGATTCAAATATTGAAATTTTTTGGAAAGGCTTTAATTATAATTGACGAGATGTTTATGAAAAGAAGAAAAAAGTATGCGTAAATGTACAGTCGACCAAAATTTTCGAACCTAATTTTTGAAAAAAAAATATGAATTGTGACCTATAATGTATTTAACAGAACTCTATTTCTAGAAAATTTTAACGTACGAATACAAAATTACAGCTCATTCCTCCAAATAATTTTTGAATTATTCTTCAAGGGTGTATTCGAAAAAATATTTGTCCATCCTCAACAGATCAACATTTTCTGAGATAGTTTCAGACTCATTTTTAAAAGTAAAAACATGAAATTTGCTGAGGGGATTTCTGACAAGATGTATAAGAGGCCGTGTGATTTTATTTTTCGCTCAATTAATTAGAATTTGATTTTTAAACAATTATTTTCTCAGCATGACCATTTTTATTACCCGACTGCCAAGAAGGGTTATGTGTTTCACGCGTATCTGGGTATGTGGATTTCTTTATAACCTTGAAACATCCCAACGGCTGGATGGATTTTAATGAATGAGGTCTCTATCGATTTGTCTTAACCGTGCACATGTTATAGGTTAGGTTTTGTTTTTATAAATTCAAAATGGCGGCCGTAAAATACAAAATGGCGTAGAGACGAAAACTTTTTTTTACGCACCCTATTGAGTGTCATATCATTCGATAGGTCTTTCAAAATGAAGACGATGTTTCATTGACTATTTTACAATCAGAAGCTCCGTTTAAATATTACACAACCTGGAAGTTGTGTAGGTAGGATCTGTAGCTCTACTGCAACCCTAACCTTCATAGACATCTATAGGCCTCATCAAAACAGCGTTTATAGATAGGAACTAACAATTAAACATAACTTAAAAGTCATCAATACAAGTAAATAAAAAAATAGGTAAGTAATTTAAAAAATAGTTTCACATTGATGAGAAATAATTAATTAATTCGCTTTTTACGCAGTCGGGTTTTTTGATTTCTTAAAGTTTAATTTTTACTTGTTTTCATTCCCAGATCTCCCGCTTCGGAAAATTTGGATTAAAACGCCAACTTTGTTAGCATTTTTTGCAATATTTTCTGCATGTGTCAAAAACTCGACAAGCACGGCTATGTAGTTTCTAAATAAGAGAACTTGCCAGTTTGATGCGTTTGAGAACAAAAATGAATATGAAAATAAAGCAGAAAATAAGCAGTTTGGATTGGAATACACCCTTAACCCTTTTTTGCTGTGATAAAAAAATTGCATAGCTACCGTGAGCGGTCTCTGAGGCCGCTTGATCAAAAGATGAAAGAAAGACTCGATTAACATAAAGGAGACTGTTTTCTGTACTAATCTTTAGTTACATGACTTCTATAATTAAGATTCACCTATTCAGAAGTCTTTAGTGATAGTACTAGGACTCCAGGTGAAACAAAATTTCACGTAGTATCTAAAGTTATAGGTTAAACTGTGAAGAATGAAAAAAAAACAGCGGTCGCAAAGAGACGGCTGCTGAAAAAGAGACCACTCACAGCAGTGATACGTGAACTTCTCGTTAAAAACTTCTCGCGTTAAAAACGTTAAAAACTTCTCGCATCTGTTTTGGAACAGTTAAAAAAGAATTTAACATTAGGAGTTCCAAACTTTAAACCTTCATAACCTCTAAACTATTTGAGCGAATGACTTCCCGTTTGTTATCCTAAGGTGAAATTTACCGAAAAAAACCCAAAAACAAATATACTGTCAAAATTGGGTATTCGTATTGAAAATTTTAAAGTTTTGTAAAATATCGGTATGAAGACGATCCCTAAACTTATTTTTTTAACATAAATTGAAAGAAGACAATTTCCAGCCTAATGGCTATTTCCGTTTTTTATTAGGATAATTTAGTGATTAAAAGGTAATGGGTTTCTCTTTTTTTGGCGGCTATACATCTTATTAAAAATAACTTAGTTTAGTAATGCTGCTATCCAGTTAAATGTTTTCATACAAAGCATCCTAAAGTGACTGTGGTTTTTAAAATTCTCTAATAGGTAGACGATATACAGCTATTGAAATTATTCCTGTCAGCGGCGCACACAAAAATGAAGGGGAGGTCTCTTTCGATTTTAAATATTCGCTTTATTTAATAATATAAAAAATTCTGCGATGAAATAAGACGAACGTTTCGAAAATAATGGTAGCCTGAACCTCCCATTTTTTGCGACTGATTGCTGTAGGAGATTAAAGTATGAAGAAAGGAATTTCTTTACAACAATTCCTTGTTTCAGTTCGATATGTTGATAGCGCTGTGCCTTCACAAACTGTTAGAACGTCCTAACTAGCATATAAAATTGGATCAAAGCCCGTTCAATTTAAACCTTTATTATGTTTAGTTGTTAACCCCCCACCTTCCAAAAATGGTGTGCGATTTGATATTACAAGGTTACTTTGAACATTATTACAGTTTGAGTCATTGGAGCGCTAACTATTGTAGATATTTAGGACTAAAACAGGAAACCGTAGTAAAAACATTCCTGATTTCGCACTTTATACTCCTTGAAGTTTTTCTTCAATGGGATGTCACCGGTTATTTGTAATTAATTTTAAAACCACCAGTTCATCATTTTAGGACATCCTGTAAGATTGATTTCCACTCGTTTTTGAGAAGACTTTTGAATGATTTTTAAAGTACCAACGTCCTTAAGTCTATAAAAGCTGAAGATTACATAGTTATTTATTCATGACTGCTATTTATTTTATCTGCATAAAATGGAATTTTTCTCCAAACTTCTCATTTTCTCAAATTCTCAGCGGAGAGTGCAATTCTTTCTTTTTTAACTAAAAGACTTTTACGTAATGTACTTTAAAGATCAATACCTGTTTCAAGAGAATGGTTTTCGAACTTTATCAGTTCACCGTTTCGCTTAGAGTAAAAGTCATGCCACGAAATCTCGAGTGTGAACGAAAGGTACTCAACAGATGCAGTGCGCAGTTGTTTTCGTGTTTTCAATGGTTTTACAACCATTTTTACTAGGATAGTTTTTAAAATTCTCTTAAGTAACTGTTTATTTCTTTCGGGTAAGTTTAACTGGTGACTATTACCCATTCTTTAAGCCCACCATAGCTCACTCTCCCTGAGAGCAAAATGCAGATTTTTGGTACTTATTTTTAAATTTCAGTTTAAACGAAGTAAAATAGTATTAAGTAAAATAATTATAACATGAATATTTATATTTCATTTAGGACTATATTTTTCTTTTTTGTTTTTCGATTTTAATTTGCCACTTAAGAATTTGAAGAAAAACTCACTATTTTTATGTACAAAGTTTGAAAAAGAAATGTTACTTTTAAAACATGCGAAAAACTTATTCTTTAAAACATACAGAGCCATAAACATATAAATTCATGTTAACCATTTAATCATGGCTTCATATGACAAGAAAATATAGTCTTTAAACATATAAACAAAATTATTGAAGTATTTTTCTGCTGAATAGGATAGGGTTTTTTTCCTCACTTTTCTTCCAACGCTCTTTCACTTTAAATCGTTCTTTTATCTACTATCAAAATTTGAAATTATCACTATCCTTATCCTGAAAACTTCGTACATTTACTAACGAAAACCCAGCAAGACTTCATAAATCGACTATAGATGAGTTACAATTTCGTAGAGTACATTTAAAAACTTCATTTAAACAACTCCACTATCGACAACAAACGACACCTCAGCAGTAAATAAGAATTCGTAGCTTCACTAGAAGACTTCATAACTGTATTACAGGACTTGTTGTATACATATCTCCCAATATAATAACAATATAGGATTAAAAATGTATAACAGCAATGATAAAAAATAATAAAATAGTTTTTGCAGCAAATATACAAGCCATTCGACCAAATAAATAAAAGTGCTTCAAAAAAATATTTTCCCCCTGTTCAACAATGCTAAGCTTTCTAATACATTTTCTTGCTCATTTTTAAACGCAAAGGCTCACTCAAAGGTCCATTCACAGGCATGATTATTGAAATGATTCGTAATCGAGCAGTTTTTTCATTATTCGATAGATAAATTACAATCAGAATTATAAGGGATTATTGTCTCGGAAAGCCAGTTTTTTCCCAATGCACTCTGATCCTGAAATTCGGTCCAAAACGCCAACTTTGACAGCATTTTCTGAAAGTTCTTCTTCCTTTACTAAAAAACTGGGAAACCCTGTTCTATTACGTGTTTTCTGAATAAGAGAAACTGCCAATTTCATGAATTTAAGAGGAAAAATTAATTTAAAAATGTGTCAGAAATAGGCAGTTAGGATATAAAAATATCCTTAAGGGCTCATATTAAAAAAAAGGAAAAGAAAAGAAAAAAGGGTATGCTCTTTCGGCTCTTTCCCTCTAAGAGCTTCCGGCTTTTTAGGCTATTTACCTACATTAACCAAACGCTTATTTATATTTAGTTGCATCATTTACACGTATTTCTTTTTCTTCTTCTTCTTTTTTTTTTCTTGTTCATTTCAATAATTCATAACTCATTTTCTCACAGTATTAGCTTTCATATCTACATCAAAGTAAATAATTTATTGATGGGAAAAAATAATTTTGAATATTCAAGAAATATCGGAAGAGATTTTAGAAACTTATTTTAAATTTAAGTAAAATCTGAAAGAGACTCTAAATGATATTGGACTAGTTTAATTGGGGCAAATTGCCAGAAAAGAGCTGAGCCGAGAAACAAATTTTAAGTGTTGCCAAAATTATAAAAAGAGAAATATAACAGAAAAACATACCGACTTCCTATTTCATGGAGGCGTACATTAAATGATTTAAGTATTTAATATGGTAATCTCCCAAAAAAGGCATAAAATTACTTTAAAAGATTTCTGAGATTATTTAAATATTTTAAGGAATTTTAATTACTCAAATTTAAATTTACGAATCATCAATCTTCATCTGATTATCTGTCTATTTTTATTTCGACTTATTTGGAGGTTATTTGGAGGTCGTGCTTTAGAAAACGTATTAGCTTCATGCCTATATCAAAGTAAATAATTTATTCATGATAAAAAAATAATTTTGAATATTCAAGACATATCGGAAGAGATTTTAGAGGTTTTAGAATCTGATTTTAAATTTCAGGAAAATCTGAAAGAGACTCTAAATGATATTGGACTAGTTTAATTAGGGCAAACTGCCAAAAAAGAGCTGAACTGAGAAACAAATTTTATGTGTTGCCGAAAGATATAAAAAGAGAAATATAACAGAGAAACATACCGACTTCCTATTACATGGAGGCGCACATTAAATGATTTAAGTATATCGTAATCCCTCGGAAAAAATAAGAAAATTATTTTAAAAGATTTCTCAGATTATTTAAATGTTTTAAAGAAATTTAATTACTCAAATTTAAATTTCTGAATATCAATCTTCATTTGATTATCTGTTTGTTTTCACTTCGACTTACTTCGAGTTACAGGTCGTGCTTTAGAAAAGTTCAATTTATTTGACTTTAAGAACTGATAGAAAATATTTAACTTCTATGAAGAAAATTCCTAATCGATTACATAAACTGCATTTCTTTTAGATGCGCAAAATCAAACAAATAAACAAACGAAAGAATCATTTATACGTTTATCATTGCACTGGCATTAACATTGATTTTAAGTATTCTTACGTTTAAACTGAAGAACAAGAAGAAAAGAAATAGAAAGACAGAGAGAGAGAATATTCAAAGGAGGAACTTATTGAGCTCTTTATCAGGATCTAAATCAGGCGTACCAGCAAAATTTGTCTTTTATCATTTTGATGGTAAAGTAAAATTACACAGACTTGAAATTCGGCGAATAAAATTTACCAAACATCGAAATAAATTATATAAAACTTTCATCAGTTCAGTTGTTTGAAAAATAATGTATACATTAATAGTAAATTGATTCACTTTCGCAGATAGTTTGTTTATTGCTTTAATCTTTTATTAAAATGGTAAAATTAACATAATACAAATTTAAACTACCAGAACTTTTCACTTTCTGGAACTAAGGTTGCAGAGTAAACTTTCAAGAATATTTGTATTTGAAATACATTTTTAAAGGCTATCGCTTGTTAGTTACAAAGTCATATCCCGAAATTTATTTTAAAGATCCAAATGTAATCCTGCAGGTAAGGTAACACCAACATTAAATAGAAGAAAAAGGTGGAATAGCTTGAAGCTGCCGCCCAGGATGGTACAAATGAAACGAAAAATGTTGAAGAATGATAGAATCAAGATTTCAAGTCCACTGAGAATTCTCCATTTTCTTCTTTTTCTTCACTGTATATGTGTTGATATGTGCCAATGTCATAAAAGTATAAAATATGTATGAAATTTTTCTGGTACTTTTTACTTTACAAGAAACACCTATATCTATATAGATATTTTTTTCATTTTATTTGATGGAAATATGTAATAACTTTGGGGGAATATTTATCTTTCCAGCTAAAATAAATAGCAGTTCTCATTAATAATGTATTTCTGTTGATTCAGCAAGATTTCATTTAAATAAAATTTCTTATCGCTTTAGTCGCAACGCGCTATGACTTAAATTTGGAAACAGTTCAAGATTTTTATTTCTTTTTTACTTAATTTATTTTTCTTATTTTCCTATCAATTCGTGTCTATATCATCTTTATTGAAGCCAACACAAGTGAAAGACAATACATTTGACGACGCGGCCAAATCAGTTTTTTTCTTTGATGAATATTTATCTATGCTGTTATGATGAAAAACCTTTACAGTACTTAAGAAAATCAATTTGGTATAAAAAGAAAAATAGTATATAAAGAAAAAAATAAATTTAATATTTAAAAAAAAATCTGAATAAGAAAATAACTTTGAAAAGAAAAGAAAACAGAAAAAATAAAATGCAATAAAATTACGAAAATTGCAATACGTTTTGGCGGGCTAAATAATTCTACTAGTCACTAAATTCAGCAGAAATTTCAGTATATAGAAAATTCGTTAAATAGAGATTCATCTTTTAAAATAATTTAAATTACATAAAGACAAATTTTAAATTCATAAACAATAAGTAGTTTATATAAAATTTATTAATTACACTTTTATATAAATTATATCCATTTACGTTATTTTATTTTAAAAAAATAAATTTCTATAAAAAAAAAGATTAAAACAACATTACTGTCCAGTCTTTTTCACTGTATTTTTATTTTAAGAAAATAATTTTATATTTAAAATTGACGAATTACTTTTTTATGGTATTTTCGTAAATATTATAATAAATTAATTTTAAGCATATATTAGCAAATGCTTCCTTAAATTTAATTACTGAAAAAGTCTGTTTCAATGTTTGAAAAAGTTTTTGTTTTCTCTTTACGAGCCTCGCATGTTTGCAGCGCTTTAAAAACCTCTTCATGCGCATTTTCTTCAAACTGTAATACACGTCGGATTGTTTCAAATGATTTTAACATTCCATCATGCAAAGGTTTGTAGATTTCAGCTATATGATCGTTTGCATCGTCATTTTCTTCATTTTCACCGCGATCCAATGCTATATGGTTTTTATTTTTCACTCTGTCCGAAATATCAGATTCAGTTGACTTATCCGAAGTCCCAAATTCAAAGTCACTTGAAAGAAAGTCACCAATTTGCACAACTTCATTAATATTTTCCTATTACTTCAGCTGTGTCCACATTTTTTTTAAAATTTCCTCCAAGAGGATACCGTCCTCGTTTTCATCCTTCGTACTTGCCAAATTCTCATTACTTACAAAGAATCCAGCTTTGGAACAACATTTACAAATAGTATACGATCTGTTACATCATATTTCCATGCTTTCTAAATTTCTGTTATACTTCCCCGTAAGTTGATCTTAGGCATGGGTTGGTGGTTCTCTAGAGCAACGATAACTTTTTGCGTTATTCTCTTGTGATACTATACTTATAAATTTTGATCACCCTTTGATTTATTGACTACAGATTTGATGTAGTGCTAAGTGGCAAGCATACACTTTTATGATTTTTTTTTAAATTTTTGACTAATTTTCTTAGGATGGGCAAGGGAATTGTCGCAAATAAGACCAATTTTACAACTCTGAAGTCATACGTTTTTTCATCTTTTGAAACCATTTTTCCCAAATTTTGGAGGTCATCCAATATTTCTAGTTAAAGCATGATCGACCTCCAAAGACAGTGTGCCTTTAAAAGATGTTGGGTTCTTACTTCTGTCGATAATTAATGGTTTCAATTTCTGATGTCCAGCCATATTTGTACTCAACATGACTGTTATTCTTACTGTGCTTTGTTTCCCCCAAAGCATTTATCATTTTTAAGTGTTAATATCTTTTTTGGCAAACAATGAAAAAAAAATAAAGTGTCTATTTTTTAATAAGGAAGTTTTCTGACTGATAGTTCTTAAAACTTTTATTCGACGTGACCATTTTACAATCCTCATAATCATTATCATTGATGTCTTCATTTTGATCAGATATTATTTTTACCACAATTCCGTGTTTTCTGTTAATATTTTAATGTCATCCAATACTTCCTCGAAATTGATCTACCTCAAATCTTTCGCAAATTTAAGTTTCCTTAATTATCAAAGGGAATACTTTTAACTCGCATTAGACATAGTCACCTTAACCCATTTATGCCAAGCGTCCCATTTTTGGGACATTTCGAATTTTAATGATTTTTTATAATTTTCTTCTTTTTTACAACATGAAATTTGTATCAAGTAATTGTCTACAAATGTCTTTATCTATTACCGAGAGATGACAGCACATGATTGATATTTATTTGCTTAAATGAAGGCTTTTTTCGGTGTTTACAGATTTTTCATTTTTCAAGATAGCGAAATGTAAAAATTAAGTTTATTTGTATTTTTTGTATCAAGGATCCAAATAAATAAGTCATAATCTTAGCTTGTAGACTTCTTTGAAATACATATTTTTTAAATGGCGAAATTATATATTCAAGCCTATTTTTTATGCATGTTTGTAACGTACAAAATATAGGACGCTAGGTTCAAATGAGTACATATATCAATTAGCCATTTAGGGGACAGTTATTTATGTAAAGTCCTTTTCAAGATGATTTTGAAATAAATTGTTTTTACCCTCAAATATTATTATTCTCAAATATTATTATTCTTAATTTATTATTAATAATAATTGTAATGGTATTAGTCTCTGTAACGAAATAAATATATTTTTGATTGTTCACAAAAATAATAATTATAGTATATAATATGCAAATTAAAAGCTTAATTTATATAAATTTAGACAAAACATATAATTATACAGTTTTTCACATATGGATATTCCCATATTTAGTACGTTTACATTTCATCAAATAAATACAAAAATATTTTAGTGTAATTTTTTTAGTATTTTTCCAGTTCATTTTGCAACATTTTAAGGTGATTTTACCAAAAAATTTGAGAAAAAAAATTCAGGCATAAATGGGTTAAAATTGCCTCATTCAAAAAATCGTAGACACATGTTTTTAAACGTTCGGAACAAGAAGAATTCGTAGAAGCATAATTTTTAATCTCATCACTATTTTTTATTATTGTTTATAAACTGTTTATCGGAATACGAAATTTTAAAGCAATACCCCTTTTTTCACCACATTTATCCACATCATCAAAAATCAAGATTTTTTTTCTTTGTTGCTCAAACACATTCGCTTTGACATTTTCGAAATATAAGAACCGGATTGATCAACATGACTAATCAAAGGTCTTAAAAACAGATTCATTAACAGCTCTAATGAGGGTAAAAGGGGGCAGTATTTAAAGTTTCTCTAGTGAAATCGGGTAGATGAATATTGAAATGCCTGGATGAAATAAAAAGATTGACGCAGCAATTTTACCACTGTAGGAGAGTCAGGTGATTTGAATGAGCATCGTAAAATGTGCATAAAGAAAGAACAAGTCTTAAAAATTATGAGAATTAAAGGCGAATGAATCATTAGTTTACAACAAAAAAGTTCGTTAAATAGAACTCTTCGCTTCGAAGATTTTTGTTAAATAGAGACCGGACGGGTTTGCCGAGAAAATGGCACTACAAAGCGCATGTTCACTAAAATTTATAATGCGATAATTCACTAAAAAACTAACTGATAATTAAAAGAAAATAATTTTTACATCTTAAAGAAAATTACAGTTTTGTAACAACTGCCGAAACTTTTCTACGTGTCACCTTGTTCAAGCATACCACGGTTTCCTCATCCCTGCTCTAGGACAATAAAACTTTTGGTGGAAAGATTTATCTATTGTGCAAGTGGTGTATTGAAACATAAAGTTAATGAAAATTTACTTTACCCTTCAAATAATTTAATTAGTTTTGCACTTTTATTTAAAACTTATTACACTGTAAAAAAAATACAACCAGTTTTCCTGTATGAAAAAATAGTTGCCCTTATCGTACCGGAAAAATTTCCGACCCAGCTTGGAATAAAATCCGTAAAATACCGTTTTATTGACTATTTCCTTTTTTTACAGATTTTATTCCGAGCTGGGTCGGAAAATTTTCCGGTACGATAAGGGCAACTATTTTTCCGATTCCTACAGGAAAATTGGTCGTATTTTTTTTACAGCGTATAGAAAAATGTTTCAATGACTTACTTTACCTTATTACACACACACACACACACATATATTATATATATATATATATTATTAGAAATTAGTAAATACAGTTTTTTTTGTTACTATCTTTGTTAATGGAATTTATGCAAAATTAAATCATTCCGCTTTTGTATCTATTCATTTATTTTTTGGAAAATATTTTCTAAAATGTTTTTCTTTCGCTGAACTTTATTTTATTTATTTATTTAACATATTTGCTCGTTCCGCTACATTTTCCTCCCTTGGTACAATCTGGAATTAAAACTTTTCTTCTATCTCTTTATTCATTACTTATTTTTTGTTTACTTTTGAAATTAGAAATAAAAGTCGAAGGACGATTAAAATCGAAAAAATAAAATGTTTTCATTTGGAAGTAAAGCTAAAAGTAAAGAGAGCAATTAAAACAGTAAAATAAATGAAATGCTCGCTACCACTGGATTAATCCAAGTATAAAAATCTCGAATTAAATAGAGATAGACTTTGTATACTTTGAAACAGAAAAACACGATTTGCAAAATAGCGTCGTATTTGTAAATTCTTCAGCTAAAGGGTGTAATGAAATTCTTCAAAAGAAGCTGCTGTTTTATGTTTTTATCAACAAAACTTCTTAATTTTAAATGAAAAGTATTTTTAAATGCATAAGTAACTCTAATGTCTTTGAAAACTTAAAAATGAAATAAATCTAAATTTATCAAAATAGTTCTCGTTATTTTCATTCTATTTGCTTTCAAATTTCTCAGGGCATTTCTCAATACTGAATAGTAAACATCACTGATTTATGTGTAAAGCTCAACTAACACACTGAAAAAAAAATACGACCAGTTTTCCTGTAGGAATCGGAAAAATAGTTGCCCTTATCGTACCGTAAAAATTTCCGACCCAGCTCGGAATAAAATCCGTAAAATCGAATAAAATCCGTAAAATAACGTTTTATTGACTATGTCCTTTTTTTACGGATTTATTTCGAGCTGGGTTGGAAAATTTTTCCGGTCCGATAAGGGCAACTATTTTTCCAATTCCTACAGGAAAACTGGTCGGATTTTTTTTACAGTGCATGTTTTTTGAGAAATAGGGGGAGGGGTGGCGACACGAATATTATATTTAAACAAGTGGGTAAGTGTGATCATAGATCGCACAGAGGGTTTCGCTTAATATTCCTTTCAAAACACTTTATCCTTTTGCAAAATCTGTTAGTTGGACATTTCGCAACCGGGGGGTGCACACTATTCTACACAAACCTCTATCCGAACGAAACTCCGTTTTACAACCTATCCGTAGATATATTAGTCGAGGGAATCGGGCCCATAGCACCCGAGATCGGTATGCGCCCCCTGGCGGTAAAAATGGAACTAAAAAATGTAAGTTTATGGTGCATAATATGAAAGAGTGATCAAAGTGGTGTCAGCAAAAGTTTAAAAAGTGCCCCTGGGTGAAAAGGGGGAAGGATAAAAAAAATGTTTAAAATACACAAGTTAGAGCACAGAAGGGTAAATAATAAAAGGCTTTTTAAAAATTTTATTAGTTTTCGTGATCGCAAGTGTTCTGCTATAAGTATGCAAAATTTCAAGTCTCCAACGTAATTAGGGGCTGAGTTAGAAAAATTGCTTAAAATACACAAGTTAGAGCCCGGAGATGTAAACAATATAAGACTTTTTGAAAATTTTATGATTTTTCATGTGATTGAAAGTGTTCTGCTATAAGTATGCAAAACTTCATGTCTCCAACTTAATTAGGGCCTGAATTAGAAAAATTACTTA
This sequence comes from Maratus speciosus, assembly GCA_963932465.1. NCBI lineage: Eukaryota > Metazoa > Arthropoda > Arachnida > Araneae > Salticidae > Maratus > Maratus speciosus. The sequence goes on from OZ010787.1 coordinate 480,830,887, forward strand.
AAATACACAAGTTAGAGACCGGAGGGGTAAATATAAGACTTTTTGAAATTTTTATGATTTGTCGTGTGAGTGATCGCATGTGTTTAGCGATAATTATGCAAAATTTTATGTCTACAACTTATATAGGGGCTGATTTTAAAATACAAAGAATAGAACAAAGCTTAAAATACACAAATTAGAGTCCAGAGGGTTAAATATAGGATTTTTTCGAAATTTTATGATTTGTTGTTTGATCGGAAGTGTTTAGCGATAATTATGCAAAATTTCAAGTCTTCAACTTAATTAGGGGCTGAGTTAGAAAAAAATCTTAAAATATACAAGTTTTAGCCCAGAGGGTTAAATATAAGATGTTTTTTAAATTTTATGATTTCTCGTTTGATCGCAAGTGTTCAGCTATAATTATGCAAAATTTCAAGTCTTCAACTTAATTAGGGGCTGAGTTAGAAAAAAAAAACTTAAAATACACAAGTTAGAGCCCAGAGGGTTAAATATAAGGTTTTTTCGAAATTTTATGATTTGTAGTTTGATCGCAAGTGCTTAGCTATAATTATGCAAAATTTCAAGACTTCAACTTAATTAGGGGCTGAGTTAAAAAAAAAAAAATAAAGCTTAAAATACACAAGTTAGAGCCCAGAGGGTTAAATATAAGATTTTTTCGAAATTTTATGATTTGTCGTTTGATCGCAAGTGTTTAGCTATAATTTTGCAAAATTTCAAGTCGTCAACTTAATTAGGGGCTGAGTTAAAAAAAAAAAAAGCTTAAAATACACAAGTTAGAGCCCAAAGGGTTAAATATAAGATTTTTTCGAAATTTTAGGATTTGTAGTTTAATGTGAGATGTTCAGCTATAAGTATGTAAAATTTCAAGTCTCTAACATATATAGTTTCTGGAGCGAGAGAGGAGCGAAACGAATAGGGTTTCGGCAGATGAACGAAACCCTAAAAAGGAATAGCTAATCCAAACAAAATAATAGAACCAACATTCATTTAGGTTATTCTAAACTATTAATATACTTAAATATGAGATATATATTTCAAGAATTATAAATTTAGATAACAATACAGGGTGTCCAAAAAAGTTTGAAACACGTTTTATTTTTTTACCTGTTTTAGATATGTAAGTACTGTAAATTGTGAAAGTGTTTTAAATAAGATAGGATTGCAGTTAAGTTCATGAAATACTCCTGCCGTTAATTTTTAAAAATGTTACACTTTTAAATTTTTATACGTTCCCTGGGTTGTCTAAGTTATATTTAGAAAACCTTTCTCCATGCTCTCACAAGTAAAACAGTAAAAGTTCTATGCATCTATGACCAAAACTCCCAGAGTTATGAGACTTTGAATCTTATCAAATTTGGAAGTTTTTTGGCACTAAAAACGCTTTTATCTGTCTTTCATGCTGGAAAGCTCCAAAATTTCATAAAATTCAGATCTTAACTCGGTAAGCTTTCGTCGTAATGGAATGGAATTTTTAGTTACATGTCAGGACATGGAGAAAATTTTCTAAATGTGGTCGAACTCGCCTAATACGAACATAGTTAAAACGATCTCGGTTAAAATGAGCAAGTTGCACTTGCAAATAATGGTTCATTATTTAAAATACATTGTGAAATGGGGTAGATGAATATTGCACTGCCTGGATGAAATGAAAAGATTGACGTAGCGCTTTTACTACTGTAGGTGAGTCAAGTGATTTGAATGAGAGCCATAAAATGTGTATAAAGAAAGATCAAGTTTGAAAAGTTATGAGAATTAAAGTAGAATGAAGCATTAGGTTACAAGAAAAATTTTTGTTAAATAGAACTAGTCGCTATTTGGAGGTTATTTTATATGGAAACTAGTAAAATGTTCTTGTACAATAAAAGTTCTTAAAATTCAAAAATTCGTAAATTAGAAGTTCGTTAGAGACCGGACTAGTTGCAAGTGCGCAGTGTAAACGCAAAAGTGCAAGTTGGAGTATGGTTTGCCGAGAAAATGGCACTACAAAGTGCGTGTTCACTAAAATTTATAATGCAATTTATAATTGTAATTATTTATAATTATTATCTTTATATTAAAACAATATTTAATTAAAAAATATAATTATAATATTCACTAAAATATAACTGATAGTTAAAAGAAAATAGTTTTTACATCTTAAAGAAAATTTCAGTTTTTGTAACAACTGTTGAAATTTTCCTACGTGTCACCTTGTTCACGCATACCATGGTTTTCTCATCTCTGCTCTAGTACAATAAATTTTTTGGTGGAAATATTTATCTGTTGTGCAAGCGGTGCATTGAAACATAAAGTTAATAAAAATTTACTTTACCCTTCAAATGTTTTAATTAGTATTGCACTTCTATTTTAAAATTATTATAGAAAAATGTTTCAATGAGTTACTTTACATAATTATATATAATTTTTTTAATTAGAAATCGGTAAATACAGGTTGTTTTTGTTACTATCTTTGTTAATGTAATTTGTGCAAAATTAAATCATTCCGCTTTTGTATATATTCATTATTTTTTTGAAAAATATTTTCTAAAATGTTTTTCTTTGCTTGAATTTTATTTTATTTATTTATTTAGCATATTTGCTCGTTGCGCTACATTTTCCTTCTTTAATACAATCTGGAATTAAAACTTTTCTTCTATCTCTCTATTCATTACTTATTTTTTGTTTACTTTTGAAATTAGAAATAAAAGACGAAGGATGATAAAAAAAAAAAAAAAAAAAAAAAATGTTTTTATTTGGAAATAAAGCAAAAAGTAAAGAGAGCAATTAAAACAGTAAAATAAATGAAATGCTCGCTACCACTGCATTAATTCCAGTATAAAAATCTGGAATTAAAGAGAGATAGACTTTGTGTACTTTGTAACAGAAAAACACGATTCACAAAATAGCGTCGTATTTGTAAATTCTTCAGCTGAAGGGTGTAATGAAATTCTTCAAAAGAAGGTGCTGTTTTATGTTTTTATCAACAAAACTTCTGAATTTTAAATGAAAAGCATTTTTAAATGCATAGATAACTCTAATGTGTTTGAAAATTTAAAAAGGGAATAAATCTATATTGACCAAAATAGTTCTCGTTATTTTCCTTCTATTTTCTTTAAAATTTCTCAGGGCATTTCTCAATACTGAATAGTAAACAGTACTGAGCTATGTGTAACCTGTGTTTTGAGAAATAGTGTGTGTGTGGGGGGGGGGGGTGAGGACACGAAGATTATATTTAAAAAAGGAATAGCTAATCCAAACAAAATAATAGAATCAACATTCATTTAGTTTATTCTAAACTGTTAGTAGACTTAAATATGAGATACATATTTCAAGAATTATAAATTTAGATAACAATACAGGGTGTCCTAAAAAGGTTGGAACAAGTTTTATTTTTTAACCTGTTTTAGATATTATGTACTGCAAATTGTGAAAGTGTTTTAAATAAGTTAGGATTGAAGTTATGTTTATGAAATACTCTTGCTGTTAATTTTCAAAAATGTTACACTTTTGAATTTTTACACAGTCCCTGGATTGTGTAAGTTATATTAAGATAACTCTTCTCTTTGCTCTGACAAGTAAAGCAGTCAAAGTTCTATGCATCTATGACCAAAAACTCGCAGAGTTATGAGACTTTGAATTTTATCAAATTTCGAAGTTTTTTGGCACTAAAAACGCGTTTATCAATCTTTCGTGCCGAAAAGCTCCAAAATTTCGTAAAATTCACTCTTAACTCGGTGAGCTTTCGTCGTAGAAGAATGGAATCTTTACTTTCATGTCAGGGCATGCGGAATAATTTTCTAAATACAGTCGAACTCGCGTAATACGAACATGGCTAAAACGATATCGGTTAAAACGAGCGAGTTGCACTTTAATAATGGTCATTATTTAAAGTACATTTAGAGGTTCACGCTTTATACGAGCTATAAAAACATGATCACAACTAATACGATCAAAATATCTATTCATTTCATTGTGATTTTCGGCGAAATGTAGGATAGAATTAGGAAATAAACCCATTTTCTATCAAACAGTTTTCTTTCAGCGATAATATTTCTACATTGCAACTGTCTGTCAAAATGTAGTAATTTACCATTCGAACCAGATAGCATTTTAAGCTCCAGATAGACGTATCAGTCTACTCGCGGCCTTTTTGCTCTGGTCAAGCGGCGCTTTCTTGTGGTTACGCAGCGTTTTTCAACTTTTATGGCTTTACAGGAAAAGTGTTGTATATCCTGAAAGAGGGGAGAATTTCCTTCAGTTTGATCTAATCTTATCTCCTGACCCATTGTTGATCCTTCCGCCCTTTTGTTAAAAACAATAAATGAAGTTAGATTATTCTGCGTTTAAACGCTTCTTTTGCCATCCTTCTACATTTTTCCTGGAAATCTTTTGTTCTGGACCCTTCCGAGGTTTATTCACAAAAGGATGCGGGGTTAAACAATGGGTCGGGAGATAAGAAGTTTAGCTCTACTTGACGGAAAGGTTCCTGTTTTGCAGGACATCAGTTAGTTTACTTTGAAAGCCATTAAAGATCAAAAACACCGCGTGGGCACAAGAAAAAACCGATTCTAATAACAGTAGAATGATGGCCTATTCACACCTTTAAACTTCAAGGCGACCCCTCATCCAAGAAAATGCAAGGAATGAATATTTTGTGGTCTTCACAGAATAAAAGACAGAAGGGAGAGATAAAGACTCAAATACCTCCCCTTTGTAAAATTTACAACTGAGCCGTGGAAAAGAAGGAGCATAGAAGAACTTTTTTATTTGTTTCATCTTTAAATCAGGACTATACACTGTAAAAAAAATGGACTGAAATACGGAAATACTACTGGCAATCGAGACGCCAGTACTATTTCCGTATTTTAACGGAAGTCCCCTCCCCCCCCCCCCCCGTAAATAAAAAAAAGGAATTTTTTCTGTAATTTTCCAGGAAAAAGTTCCGTTAAAATACACGGAAATAGTACTGACGTCTCGATTACTAGTAATATTTACGTATTTTAGTCCGTTCTTTTTTACAGTGTAGGCCATATTAATCAATCTTTTGATGTCTCTTACTATACAGTTCAAATGAAAAGGGTATGAGAAATAAGTATCTCGCAAATTACAGTGTTAGCCGAGTTTTTCGTGAAAAGGGAAGTGTTCAGTTGCATTACTGTACGGCGTTCATATCCTTTGGAATTATTAGTTCTACTGCGACTTCGACTTCAGTACTGGGATTTTATCTAAAGTCAAGACCCGTCTGATGAAAATTACACTCCCGTAAGACTGAATATTTTATGTTAAATGTATGATATTAAGTAAATTTTAGAATTGAGATAATTAGAGTAATTAACAGTAGTAATTAGTTTTATTTTGCATGTGTTTTTAAGATTTTCAATATCTTCTTGGGTATTAAGAGTAACGGTTAATGCGAGGACTTTTATAATTCTCTTGCTTTTCATATTAACCGAGTTCGACTGTATGACTTATTGAACCCAGGGACCGTATAAAACGTTAAAAAGTGTAATGTATTGAAAAATAATCGCAAGGATATTTTATCAAAATGATCTTAATTACTTTCTTATTTTGAACACTTTGCAATTTCCATTACCCGCGCATCTGCAACAAAAAATTAAAGCTCGTTTTAATGTTTTCGGGACACCCTGTATAACTAACAAAATAATTAAAACATTTATATATAAATAATTTTAAGTGCAGCATTTTTCAACTGAAAAAATTGCTAGTATTTTTTTATGTGTTTTATTATAATTGGAACGAATAACGATAACTAGTATGTTTTTCAATATTGGTACCTGATTCAAAATGTTTGTAAACATTTCCACAATTTAAAGATGTTGATGAGATATTATACCCCGTATGCGTATTTGTGGAGACAAATCTGTAGGTATTCGACATTTTTTAATAAAAACAAATTATCGTAACAATATTTGCATTTATTTATTGATTTATGTTCTGTTAAATGTAATGAATGTAACATAACATTAACCCTAGAACTACCGGAAATTTTACTCAAGTTTTATAAAAACATTCTACACCAGAATTTTTACTTAAAACTATTTAATTTGTTTATTTAACTTATTATTGTCTGATTTATACATTTAGTTTGTTTTGAAGAAATTTCTGGTTTGAATAAATATTTTGAATGTACATGTCGAGTCCATTGGACCCTTCTGGTAGACAGAGGGTTAATCACACGTAATAAAAGTTTTACAGCTGAATTTCGGATAATCTGTATTTCCCATAACCATAAGGAGGTCAGAACTATCGTTAGAACAACATAAAATTCTGCAAATATATATGTTTTCTATTCGAAATAACTTAACCTATTTGGGTCATGAGCAATCATTTGAAATATAGATAAGACATGTATATTTGCCAGTTTTCTAGCAGTAGGTTTTTCCTTGTAATTTCAAAACACTTTCGTACAGCTCAGTATAAAATGTGCAGGTTAAATTGTGTAAATTTCAGCAGTAAAAAAAGCATGCGTCAAAACGTTTCAAGGAAATAGGCTGTTTGACAGTGTGTATTTGAAATTAATACCTTTTTCAAAAGTAGGGCTACTCCATTTATTTCTTTAGACGTGGCAGTTCGCCAAGCAGTTAGTTTCTAATTTAATTTTAAATTTTCTGAGAAAACTTGTATTTTAGATAACATTTTGCACAAAATATACTAAAATTGCATTACTAATACAGTACCACAGTGAAACACTGCTAAGGTGGCACACTTGTTTAATGAAAACAAATACAGTCTTCTGCAGTTCAACTAATCTTATATGAGGAAAAAAGAAGTAATAAAAACTTTCTTAAATGTTTTAAAATAATAGTAATTGTAATAATAATAATAATAACAATAAGCATAAGCCTAAATGATTATCATGAGACTTATTATATATAGATTTATTGGATAATTCATAACAACAAGAACAGTCAATTTTAATATGCTGCATAATACTTTGAATGCACAAGGCTTAAGTGCTGAAGTATATGGTGCTTTTGTCTAGGGATTCTTTAGGAGATTTTGGCGGATTCTCTAGCTTGTGATCTAAAGGTGGATCCATTTCTCTTAATTTCATCCATTCACTGCATTGTTTTATAGCAAATCCCAAACGTCACATCTTTGATTCAACTATCTAGCAATTCAAAAGATATTACAAATTTTGATACAAATTTTCGAAGGTATTATTTGAAATAGGTTGTAATACAATGCATTTCATGTTTAACATAGTTGTTTCCCAAAAGAACCTGACAGTTTTGTAAGCAATAAATGGTTCATTTTCAGATACTAAAATTTTGCTATCAGATATCTAAGTATATTTTTTCTTCATCATTTACTAGATGCTTATTTTGGGTAACCAAGTGGGAGTAAACCTGCTTTGTGAGTCTAGCGAAAAGATGTTCTGGATATCTAAGTTCAGAATTGTATCTCTTCCCCGCATTCCAATTTTATTTTTATACTTCCTTTTAAGTTAAAAAAATTTTCAATGAGAATTCCGTTTACTTCTTGTAACGAAGTTTCTATTGAAATTCTTTATTTCTTGGTGTGGTGAATATATAAATCTTTTTTTAAATTAATTATCTCATTATTTAATTTTAGCTTTCGCTAAATTAAAGCATTTCAAGTTCTTGAATGAGTTGCAACTTCTTGATGGACTTTGTACTTGATGTCTTTTGAAGAAATATACTGTAACAATTTACAAACTGAAAAAGATAATGCAAAATCTAAGATTTAATTGATAATCAGGTCGTCCTTAAAAAAACTTATTTAAATCTTACATTATTTTTACTATATTTCTATTCGCAATGTCTTATTTAGTGAAAACATAATCATCATTATTATGATAAAAAGTGTTTCGCAATGAAAAGTTAAAGAAAAAGTAGATTTCAACACACCTTTTAATTTAATCTTTAATGGTCAACTGAAACCTACGTCCTATTTGTCCTTCCAGGAAAAAATTTTATTTTAAGCTTCTCTTATAACAAATTGTGAATGTAAGTTTAACAGAAACAGTAAGTTTTAAATTCAGTATTTCTAAAATTTTTAAGATTTTAGAAGCACGTTTGATTTTTAGATTCAATTTATGCTTCTTTTTTTTCGAATAACTCTTAATATATTGATCTAGACGAAATTTTACAATCTTTCTTCTGTTAAGTACTTTGAAGAAGGAAGAAAAGTACAATAACATGTTGGCAGCTTTTCGATTGCATTGAAACTGCCTGGAGGAATGCTTTCTTGCCCTTTGACATTCCCGCTAAGCGACAGAGTTTAGATAGAAATCTTGGATTAGTTTTAAACTAAAATCAGCATTTTCAACTTTGAAGTCTTTACTTAAAAATTTAATATATAAAGAAATTTTGGCATACAAAGAAAGGAAGAAATTGTCTATTGATGAATAATTATTAGGTGAATGTGATTTAGCTGCACAAGACAAAACGGAACAGAAAAACTTCAATAACTAAGACAAAAACATTTCATCACCACATAAGTGCAAGGTTGTAGTGAAAACTTCTACAACAGACGATATCTAATTATATAAGCTAACACTGTATTAAATTTGTGTGCTTCTGTAACTCTTCCTTCTGTTGGAGCTGCAGCTATCTAAAGTCAGTGGCATTCTTTGTGAATCAAATGTCGTCGCTATCCCAAACTAGAGTTGCAAAAATCCCCGTTTATTCTCAGGGATTTTTTTCAATGAACCAGGCTTATTCCCCCAAAACCCAACTTATTTCCAAATTGAAACCGTTTTATTTTCCGCCCTTGCAACAGAAGTCACATGAAAAAGGGAAAGTCTGTGAAAATCCTTAAAATATATAAATATTTAACAGTTTCTGTGCCAGTGTAAAATTGATGTACAATCTTGTTGCTACAGTGCTAACATTTTTATGCAGGTTTGAAACCAAAATTTAGTGCTGCAGTAGCTGCATCCATAAAAGGATGAAATATCGTCACAACATTTGAAGCTGTGATTCAACAAGATCTCCAAATGTTGAAATGAGGTTTCACCATCTTATAGTTGTAGCTACTGCAGCACCAAAAGTTAGTTCAAATTAGCCCAAAATTATTCAGAGTGTACTATATAATAAACGTGTTGAACTTTGCATATGGGTTTTTCCTCTTCTGTTATGAACGAACGTTAAGTTCCGCTGCCAGTTAAGGCTGTTCTTAACTGATCTGCTCAACAAGCGCAAAACGTTTTGACACATTTACAAATTCATTTTTTAACCGAAAGGTATAAAATTGGAAAGCTTAACCCTGAAAGCGATTTGGAATCGAACTGTTTTTTCCATTTTTGGAACCATCCATTACCTATTGAGTTAGAAGCGATTTCGATCAAGAGACACGGCATTTTTCTCCCCTTATTGATTGGATTTTCTTCTTTCGTTCGGAACTTCAGTTCAAAATGCCAACTTTGACAATTTTTTCTGAAAGATCTGTTGCGTTTACAAGAAAACGGAAAAAATAGCTCGATGACATAGTTTTTGAATAACAACACTTTCTAGTTTCATGCGTTTCCGAACAAAAATGTATTAAAACTTATGTCAGAAAGTTGATCATTTGGATTTGAGAACAACCTTAAGGAACAATGGTTGTGTAACATTAATGTTACACTTTTGTAATAACAAATGTGTTAATTAATGTTATTCTGAGAGTAAACGTGATAATGTAGTAGTTTCGGTCTCTGTAGAATTTAAACTTGTTTCCGCTGGACTGAAAAAATTGCTTCTCCACAAGGTCGCGAACATTATTTGAGGGGCTCACACCCATTGTAAACAAAGTCCATTTGAAAAAAAAAAATGAGAGAGTCCATTTAGAAGGTGCATAAAATCTGTTTTATCTACTTCCACAGTGAACCAAGCCTGCTTTGACATACTTTCTCATATATGGAATCTGTTTAGGCTATATCCATGAGTTCTTGTAGTGTAAGTCACATGCTACGATTTTTAGCTACCAGTATTTTAGAACGGAAAAATGCCACTTAGTTTATAGGATATATCTCATTAATTGAGTAAAGTCAAACAAACTTTTCGAAAATAACGGTGGCCAACAAGCATAGCAATTATCAGCTATGTGACTTAAACTAAAAAACCCATGGAACTGGCCTTTACAGACTTGGTTCACTATGGGAGTGAATAAAACATATTTTATGCACATTCTAAATGGACTATCTTTTTTTTTTTTTTAATGGACTTGGTCTATGGTTGTGAACCCCTCATTTTTCTCTTTTTTTTTTTTTCATTACTTTTATGCGCCGATTTTTGATTTCAGTGGCGATTTTATTCCAACTCTATTCCGTCGTATAGAACCATTTTATAAGAACAATCATGAATAATTTACATACTTAAGTATCCAAACAATGCATGATCTTTTTAATGTAGAAAGTTTATCTCGTGACATAATATAAAAAATATAAATATCAAGCCATGTTACAAATATTGTTTGAAATTACATTTGAAAATGTTTTCTGGAAAATAACTTTTCTATTCCGTATTTTTCTAGGCCGAATTTCGGGACATAAATTTATCTGTGAATAGTGATGCAGGTGCTACTGTCAGTATGGTAGTTAACAGAAATGGAACGAAAGTAGTAAGGTAAATTTTTATGCATAGAAAGTTTATATTTATAGAGTTCGATCCTTATTGGTCTTCTTTTTCAATTTGATAGTTATTGGTCTATTTTTAAATACTACTACTCACACATAATTTTGAGAATTATTGGTTTATTTCAATTTATTTAGTGTTTAATTTTTAGCTACTCAAAATCAGTTTAAATTATTTCATACAATGCTTTATTTAGAAGAAAAAATGTCACTAAACGACACATCACATTTTTGAGATAGCATATTCAAACAATCATGCCTGCAATGGTTTAATCGAAACGGTCTTAAACGCTTTTACGCAAAATACCGTTATATTATTTCGGTATGTTAATGATATATAGCATTTGTGTAATTTTAGTCACTGATGTTATCGAATTTCAGTTTTTAAAAAGGTTTGCAGACATATCATGGTGGTGAGTTTTTTAAAAATTTTGTAAAATAACGTCTTTATACACAACGTGCCGAGAGTAAGTAAAGCGTAAAAATGATATAAAGCGTGTGCCACTACCATTAAATTAAAATATATGATATTTTATGTTACGTAATGTCGCAACTTAGTCACATTGAAATATACTACACAAAATCAATGTCATGCTTTTTTTTTATTTATAGAAGAATGACATAAGTGGGTTTTTTTTTTTTTCCAAATTTATCTTATAAATAAAATTCGCATTATCCGTTAACTAGTATATTTTATTGTAATAAAAATGTTTAATTTTACTGCACAAATTATGCAAAAAAAAACCCCTGATAAAATAACAAATAAGCCTTCAACCTATATAGTAAAATTATTTTATTTAAAGTACATCCCACTTAGCTTAACCCTTTCAAGGGCAGAAAATTCCTGTCCTTAAAATGATGAAATAATTGACTGAGACCAGAATTTACAAACGAATTTTTCAAAAAGTGAAAATCTGTTTTTCTACACTTTCATTATAAAAACAAAATTTTGCTAAAATGTTCTTGTGGGCGTTTGTCAGTCTTGGAATTAAAATTAGATCATCCCGTCTGTGACCACCGCCCTTTACACACAGGCATATAGTACCATAGGCGATATTTAATTGAAGAAGAACAGGCTTGATTTGTACTTTGAGGCGCACTTTGTTTTGTTTTTTTAATTATTTTTTTACTTTTTCGGTATTTTTTGTGATTTTACATAATTTTCAACTAATACAGGAATATCTTTGAACGTTTAAAAGTCGATTTACATGAAAAAAAGTACATGTTGTAATGCATGCAATGATAAGCGATTAATGTAAAAATGAGCCACACAATTAGCAACTGGAACACGGAAAAGATAAATATCTAGCTAATTCTCCAAACAATGGCGAGATTAATGAATGTTTACAAGTATAGATGACCATGTTTTTCTTCAATGCAAAATAGCGATAGAGCCTTCTTTTCTAGTGAAACATTTTAATTTTTAAATACTTTTTTTTTCGAAATATCTGTTGTGATTGAACAGCTCACTTTTACGTTATTCTCTTATTATTACTTGCACGTACAGTTTTTTCTAAATTTAATCTATTTTATAATTGCATTTTATGTATTTTAAGACATTTTTAGTTTAAAAATGTATATAATATCACTTCTCTTTCAGTGAATCATTCAAACTTTAAAAGAAATATTCAAACTGAAAAAAAATATGCTTATAAGATATATCCTCGGATGTACCTACATGAAAAATTTAATAAAGACCGAAACATACTTTCGCAAATGCAGCTTTAATATACTATATTACATTATTATGCGTGAGTGCTTAAATTTTGAATCGTTGATGTTTTGCATTGTTCACATAAAGAATTTCCATGTTATTGAAGAATGCAGGAGATAGCTCCCAATTCTACCTAAATTTTCGTATCTAAATGGCGTTTGAGTTGACACAGTGAAATTTGAAAATAGCAATACTGCCACTAAATTAGGAGCCTTATTATGCTTCTAATTTAATTATAATGAATCATTTTTCCAATAATTGTGAGATTTCTAAACAGATCAATAAGAAAGGAAAGGAAAGAAAAATGAGGAGAAATTAAAAAAAAAAAAAAAAAAAAATACTCAGTGGCTTTAAAAATTACATTATAAATTCTTCAAATGCTCAATTTTTAAGTATATTGGGAAAAAAAATGATAATAATTTGTTTTTTCCAATTTTGAAAAAAAGTTCAATTATTTTCCCGATTTTTCCGCTTTAATATTTGTTACAATATAGCTTCAAAAATGCATGAATGGTACCAAATTTCAGCCTTAATTATTACTTATTATAAGAGCGTTATTAACAAAAAATATCAGTTTCATACTATTTGATTAAAAATGGGAATTTATTTCTCTAGTTTTCTGAGGATCAAATTTACCCAGTCTTTAAAAATACCTAAATTCTAAAATTCTTGAAAGTTCTACTAGGCGCAGTGATAAAATAAAATTTTTTCGTGGCATGAAATTTCAGTCTTTTGTACATTCGGTACTTCACCGATCATATGTTTTATATATAAAAGTAATATATATAAAATTTCTACGTTTATTCGGATTATATTTTATATATAATATGCCGAAATCGTATTACCAATACTGCATGCTATAAGAATAATATATCTGGACGTAGCTAATCTAATCTCTACTTCCAAATCTAATACATTTTTTTATTAGTTTTGGATCGGGCCGGACCGGGACAGAAAAAAAAAAAAAAAGAAATATATTTCTATTTTTTTTTTTTTTATAACTGTAAAAAATCATGTATATATATATATATATATATTATAAAGCAAAAACACGTCCGTGAGTAATTCTGACATCATATCGACGATGACAAATGATCTATATAAAGAAATTTGCTTTTACCGGAAATTTATTAATTTCTTCATATAGCAGAATTTCAATTCTTTGACAGTCGAACAGGGAAAAAAGTGCACTTTCAAATGCAATTTGTCTGAAAATTGTATCCCAATTTGCTGATTTCCTATTGTTTTAAAAATAATTTTCAAGCATGATTTTTTAAAATACACATTTCTATCATTTTCACCCAATTACGATAGATTCAGCCGTTTACACTTAAAAAGATGTAAACAGTTAAGCCTTTGTTGATGTCCACCGTAGTGGAGATTGCTTTGGGGCCTATAGCAACTATGGCTGTTCGCCTCGAATGATCCCTATTATTATACACAAATACAAATCACAATTTTTATTTCCTTTTTGCATTACATACAAGGACGAGATAGTCACAAGGAAATTTACAACACCAGAGAAATACAACCGGGAGCTCTCCACAAAGAGCGTGCAAAGGAGCCAGCGGGAGTCGAACCCGCGGACCTCCTACGCTCTCAAGCGATTAGCGGCGTGATGCATTAACCACTCGGCCACGGAGGCCCCCAAGCCTTTGTTTCTGGTTAATAAATAAATAAATAAAATAAAATACAAATTAAAAAATTTAAAAGATATGTAATCGAACTATGTGCTTAAACAATGAATTATTCACAAGCGGAAACGCTTCTGCACGTAAATAGCGAAATCTTTGTTGATTTCTTCGGTTATTAATGGCATGCAGCTAATAAAGAAAGTATCGCGTTTAATAAATTTCAAAACTTCACTTGAATACATAATTCGTATTTTTCATATAAAAATGCTTTTTGGTATGGGAAATTCTATTATATATATATATTAATAAAATGTAATTAAAAAAGCAATAATGGCAATTTTAATATTTTTTAACGGCAATTGAAAAGAAACTGCCGCACATACTCTTTTAAACTCTACAAATGCTTAAGGTTGAAAATTCAGATAAGAGTTAGCGCTATATAATATAAATGAATAAACAACGTTTCGAACACCAACAGATTTACCAAATATTGCTTTCGGTTTCGGTAGCATCCAGCGTACCGTCACCAGTGCAAATAATAATGGAATTTCGTTCATATATCTAATTCGCTTCTTAACTGTATATATGATCGAGATTCCTTTATTATTTGCACTGATGACGGTGTGCTGAATGCTACCGAAATTTTACAGTACTTTGTAAATTTTTTGCTTCTGAAAACTCTTTTTACTTAATTATTACACAATTATAATAATTACGCAAACCGAATTAGATTACTAAAATTATTACTTTAGGAATGTTCTCAAATTTTAATTCTTTGGTTTTTTATACAATTACAGAATCATTTTAATCCATCTGTGCATAGAACCTTTTGCCTATTCTCATTTTGGTTCAAAAAATAGAATTTATTTTTTAAAAAAATCACAAAACGAAACATTTAAAAAAAATAATGTTAAAAATCATATTTTAAACGGGAAAAAATTAAAAAAATTAATTGGTCATCAGTAAGGGGTCGAATACATTCAGAGATATATCAAATTCTTTAGAAAAATTAAACTTTTTCTTCGATTCACTGAAATGCGAGTAAAAATATCTAAAAATTTCATGCAATACAAATTATTTAGTATTTTTTTATATGAAAGGAGAATAGCGCGTTATCGATCTTGGAAAATGAAAGTTTTAAAACAAGTCTTTATAGCGATAAGTTAAGTATGTCAGATTACCTTTTTAATTTTAAAATTACTGCTTATATTAGTGTTGCCAGATTGGGGACTTTTTTGTCCCCAAATTGTTGATTGTCACTGGTTTTTTGAAATAGAAATATTCGGCCTAACTAAAAATAGATTAAAAGTTCTGAAAAATAAGGCGGATTATATTATTTAAAAAAGTGGTGACAGTCACATAATCTGAATTTAAAAAGTCCCCACTCTGGCAACACTGGCTCATATGCTTGACTTGAAGGAGATAACTTTGAAATAATTACTTTTTGAAAGTAGCTTCATTTTAAATACTTACAGGATAAAAAAAAAATTTATTTTAATTCTTATAAATGCACTTTAACGTCTGTATACTTAAATATGTGCATTATTGTGATCTATATGTCCATGGTACTTACATGTATTTCATATATGTTCAGGATGGCGAAGGATCAGAAAAAAACAGTAAAAGAAAAAGAGGTACCAGTGTTTTCTTACAGAAGAATTCACATTATTTAACCACGCGATTAAATATAAGGCTCTTCTATAAGAAAATACTGGTGCCCCCCCCCCCTTCCCCAATTATTTTTTTACAGTTTTCTTTCTTGATCTGTCGCCACTCTGATGTTAGATTTTTTAACAAAAAAGTGCACGCTATTTATGTTTATAGGCTAACTGTTCATTTTAAATAGATGGATAAATATGAACCATTGCCTTTATTACATGCTTTCGTGTATAACAGCAAATATTTTCTTGTTCAGTAAGAAAAAACGAAATAGTAATGCTCATGAGAGGAGCATTAATGTTTAAAATTCAGAATCACATGATAGGTAATGTGTTAACTTAATGTGAAACTTATTTTATTTTCTATTCTAATAAATATTGAATATTATCGATTCTGTTTTTAGATCTTTTAGACCAGACTTTTTATTGATCCGGCAACATATTCGGGATGCTGGCGATGGGGATTATAGAAATTTGTTACTAGGATTTAAGTACGGTGGAGTCCCTAGCGTCAATTCCTTACACAGCCTCTATAATTTCCAAGACAAGCCTTGGGTTGTAAGTAGCATCTTTAATCATTTCTAAAACTGTTTCCTTTTTAATTGTATCCTACTACCTATAGAATACGCCGATAAGATGCAAAAATGCTGAAAATGTGGCAAAAAGCAAAATTTCTGGGGATTTGTAAACTCCAAGTAACCATTCACTTTGAAGGCAAGCAAAAAAATGTGAAGTGATTTCACTCGACTTTCTGAACGTTAGTGTATATGCACGG
The DNA here is from genome assembly GCA_963932465.1 of Maratus speciosus. Classification (NCBI taxonomy): domain Eukaryota; kingdom Metazoa; phylum Arthropoda; class Arachnida; order Araneae; family Salticidae; genus Maratus; species Maratus speciosus. Next base: position 480,847,244 of record OZ010787.1, read on the forward strand.
TAAAAAATAACTAACTAAATAAATAAAGACAAATAATTCTTATTCTACGAAAATATAATATAACCAACAAATGAAAATAATACAATAACCTCTGCCGACCTACCTTGAATTCCGAAAAGCGTTCGTTATCTTTATAACCCTCAGAAATCACTATATTTTCGAGATTAAAAAAAAAAAGTAAAAAAAAAAGTTTCTTTTGTTGTCGCTGATTTTCGGAAACGTTTTCGAGTTGTTTTTATAGAGCATTAATAAGTTTTCTCAGCCCGGAATAAAGATTTTTCGGATGCTATCAAATTTGAAATATATATTTTCCTGTTCAAGAAATATGTTTTAGAGACAAATATGATAAATTAACAGTATTAACATTAATATTAATATGATTATTTTGTTACTTTTGCATTTATAAATTCAGTCACGCAGCTTAAAATGTTTAAATGACAATTGAAAACATCTTTAAAAGCTACATTCCGGATTGAGAAAACTGATTAGTACACTATAAAAACGACTCGGAAAAGTTTCCGAAAACCAGTGGCAGCGAAAGAAATTTTGTTTTTACAACTGCTTCTTTTAATCTCGAAAAATTATTCGTTTCTGGGATTTCTAAAGTTAAAGTATGCTTTAAGGAATTTGGAAGAGGTTACTGCTTATTTCCGTACGTGGTAATATTATATTTTCGTAGATTAAGAAAGATTTGCCGGTTTTGAAAGATTTTGGTGCATCCAAATAATATATATATGTAAATGTTTGACGCAATGGGTCGGCAGGATTCGAATACTGGACCTCCCATTTAGAAACTAGAGAGTTTATCTTTGCGCCACATGCTTGATTATATGGCCGTAATAATTATTACATGTACTCTGTCACCATTTTCTTGGTGATTTTCACTATAGAACAGGCCGCAAAATGGTTTAAAATTGAATTAAATACCTACTCCGTCACCCGATTGTTACGAAAATTTATGCAGTTCTTATATAGTGCTCTCTAACATATTCACCAAATTGCCGCTAAACCGGAATTACCTTTTGAGAGGCAACGTGTTCACATTCATACGCATACAAATCGTGATTACAATACCGGCTAAGTAAAAAAGAATTAGCGATTACGAACGGCTATAACTATTTAATGGAAAAGAATTTATCGATAAGATTAACACAGAATGTAGACGGAACTTCAAAATTTTGTATACATACGTCATAGATGTTCTATGTGACTTCCCTTGGTCACACGGACAACATCTAGGCGGCAGTCCATTTCACGCCATGCATTCTGAAGCATTTGTTCAGTCACCGACGCAAGCGCATTACAAATGCATACTTTGAGTTCTTCAATTGTTTTGGGCATGGGAGGCACCCTGTCTTTCACATTACTTAATACAAAAAATCGGCCATTTTTACCGTCATAATTGGCCATTTTTGCTAATGAGACAGCCGCAATGAACAGGTTTCTTGTTGTTGCAAAGTTTCAAATCGCGCATGCGTAGGCTTCCGCTTCACTGCACCTGCGCCTTACGTAAAGAAATTTTGAAGTTCCGTCTACATTCTGTGTTAATCTTATTGATATTTTTTTTCCATTAAATAGTTATAGCCGTTTGTAATCGCTATATTCATTTTGACTTACCCTGTACTTTCCTTACACATGTTTTCGAAAAGTAATACGATGCTGGCATTTTAATGGATTGAAGCTACACATTCTCTGATAGGAGTGCTTTATAAAGCTGACTTTAATAAATTAAATGCATAGCCAGTAAATTTGTCTAAGAGATGAAACTTAATTTGTTATCCATTGGCAAATTAACTACAGTTCATTTAGTTCGGCAAACATTTATCACCCAAACAACGAGCTTCTATTATTAATCCAAATGTTAATGAAATAGATAATCGGTCACACTGTTGAATCAAAGAATATAATTATGCATTTATTAAATCTGAAAGACTATTATTATAAATATCTTTCAGACTAAAAATATAATGCGGATTTACTAATTTCATTTCATTTCTCCTTATATGGAACTTAGCTGGAGAGTAGTTTTTTAAGCTCCATTTAAAGAATTTGAATTTTATTGTTATGGGTCTTGGAAAAGGCTTAGCATATATATTTTTTTATTTTATGAAATACCTAGCAGAGATAGAATTTATTAAAAAATAAAATAAACGATGAATAAAAGAATTTTTAATTATCTTTATGAGTGATTCTGGACAGTCCCAAAAAATGGCTTAAAATGAAAATGTAATTTTTTCAATGTCTGGCATAAAGATATTGAAAAACTAAACAAAGTATAAAGTTACATAAATGAGAAAAACATTGGGTGGAATGACTTTACTAAAAAATGTGATTTATTATAAAAAATAATTTATTTTAATAAGTGTATGGTTCTTTTTCTTTTTTGTAAAGTCAAAAATGTTTTAGAAAATGCTGTCAAAGTTGGAGTTTTGAACCAAATATCTGGAGGCGACAGTACAGAAGAGAAAAAGAATTGGCGTCATAAAATTACAAACGCTTATAACACGAGCTATAATTCATTTATCTAAAAATGAAACGCTGTTCCATGACAAATTGCTTCAATAAACATGCCTGCAAGTGTCATGCAGGCAACAAAAAAATTTAAAATATTTCATAAAACGTTTAAAAAAGTTTCGCGTCGTTCAGAGGGGAACAATATGTTCTTGCGAATCGCAATTAAAAGTATTAATCTACTGCAAGGTGAAGATAATTATTTAAAAATAATGGTAACAAAGTAAATAAATAAATAAACCGTAAAACGTGGTAGTTATGCAAATACGCCTATACTCTTGACCGGTCGATAATGTGTTAATTGTAGTTATTAACCATTTATTAGTTTTATGATATGCTTTTATTAGTATGCTTTATTTTGCTGGAGTGATCGGCAAGTGATACTCTTGGAGCTTTTAATACTTAAACCTGTTGACCCGTAATCAAATGACTGGGTTAAAGCCAAATGAGTACGTGACATATTTGCAGTTCTAAGTAAATCTCTGTTCAAGGTTTTTGTTGCGTTTATTTTCAGTTATTAAAGATAAAAAAATACTGTAAAATACTGTACTGTGTAGGAAACATCTTAGTTAGAATTTTATGCATACTATAGTTTAAATAACATATATCAGTTATAATAACTTATATCTGATTATTATTTTATTTATAAGAAAATATCCTTCATACATTTTTTATTTTAGGCAAAAAAAAAAAAAAAAAAATATATATATATATATATATATATATATATATTTAACTTATTTTTTCTGTTACTTTTTGCTAGTTTTAGCTCAGTATATAATAACATGGTTTTTGTAATTTTGGCTCGTGAGATTGTACAGCACTACGGTCCATTTGGTAATACGGTTATTACGAAAAGTATGACCAAAAGCTTATATTCAGAAGCGTTCATTCTTCGTAGTTGAAATAAATTAATATATATTATTAGTTATAGCGTATTTGTTTTACATGAATTTGATAAACTTAAAGCAAAACTCGCTAGTTTGATTATGTGTATAGGTAACTTAAGTGGTTTATTTTAAACCAGAAAATTGACAGAAAACTCATAATTGCGAAAACATTTTGACATGCCATAATTTCTTCTTCTCTCCCGGAAAAATTTGACTTTAAACCAACGAACTTTTTTGAGTTACAACCGTTACATTACAATTTAATTTTTACAAATTAAATTGCACGATTTACTTGAAATACATATTAATTATTAATTGGTGAATACTTTGAATTCTCCACTTCCCTAAACGAAATTAATACTCATCAAAAAATTGATAAAAATGATATTACTCTATCCTGTTTTTATATATCTATTTTGGTAGAAAAGAGATCAACACCCAAAATCAACATTTTCGGTTATGTTTACCAGTCACAGCACGATATTCACACAAATAAGAGAAATAAAAACGCCAATGTCTTACCATTAATGCATTCAGTAATAATCACCATTATTTGTTTCTATATCCATTAACTACTTCACAATAATCATAAATTTAATAGAAATAAATACTAATGATCTCCCTTTAATACATTCCGTAAGGAATTGAAAGAAATTAAAAGAAACACATTAAATCAGCTTTTTATCAAAATGCCCACGACTAACATTAGCCTTCTTTCTTCCAAAGTGCATATATATCTGCATGAGAAAGAACAACTAAGAATTCTTTTTAACATTTGTAGTATTTTCAGAGCATAGGTTAGAAGTAAAGGTTAAGAGTTCAAATATTTTTTATAAAACTCTATTTTAAAAAAAAGTAGAAATTTCTTGAATTTATCATGAAAAAAAAATGTGTTTTGAAGAAATGTATCTTTATATTGGTTGCATCTGCTAAATAGTGTTTTTCAACCTCGAAAAGACATTTCTACAAAACCTGTGGCTTTCATTTTTTTTCAGTGTTTTTTTAATCAATTTTATATTTTGTCTGTCCGTTTCAATGCGAAACTAATGATTTAAATGGCTTTTGTAGAGGCCATTTAATTTAAAATTGCTTGAAAATAACAAGAAACTGATTAAACAAAATTAATTTTCTACCTGTTATTTACCCAAAGAATGATCAAAACTTGAGATGTAATCAGATAATGATAAAACTGCAAAGCAAAAATATACCAATATTTTTTTTTTTTTTTTTAAGATGAATAAATGTTCATGGACATTCAAATTTTAATTATTTATGAAAATAATTCAAAGGAACTTGGCTTGTGCAGGCACGTTACATTTTTTTTCAAATAGTCAAAAACTATAATTTCACATTTTGATTTTTTTTTTTCAAATATACGAGATTGAAACTGAACAAAAAAAATAATTACTTAAAACAAACGTTGTAATTTTCAACAAAAAATGTTTTTTTACAAATTACTGCTTAAGAAAAGGGTACAGTTTCGTTCCATAAACAAAAAAATGTATTATTAACGACATTTATTATTATTAACATTGACTGGTTGAAATGAAAAGTAGTACACGGTTTTTCACAAAGTTACTGATTTTAAAACAACGTTTTATAATTTAGCGAGAAAGAAAATCATACGTGAAACATAGATTATGAAACTCTTTTCAACACACTCAGAATACGGTAGCGAACTTTCAACGTTTAATAATGTGAAAGATGATATCTCAGTAAATAATCTAGAAACGCATAATACATTTGAAAACCTAATTTCAGCAATTACCACCTATTGTCAGAAAAGTAACAGAATTCTTTTGTACATCCCTATATAGTATCTATAGGTTTGTATATATACTACATAGTAAGCTAAAATTTAGTTTAGTTTGGAAACGCATATCACTGTTGAAAATTTCCCCTCAGAAATTTTCGTCAATAAACGGAAATGTACTCGAATTCTTTTGTAATATTACTGTTATATATGATCTATAGGATTTATACACATCAAGTAATATGCAAAAATTTAGTTGAACTTGAAAACGCATATCACAACTGAAAACACACTAGCAGCAATTTTCACTTACATACTGTAACCATAATATTTTTTGTGTTCCTGTGAGCGAACGATAAATGCTATGAACACCATATTCAACTGTTACCATCTTGTAGTGCACTTCCGTGATGTATATCAATTTCAATATGTTTGCAATAATGTAACATCGTTAAAATACACTTCAAACGGTTTTTCCCCATAGACCGTAATGTAACAGAATTCTTTTGAGTGCCCCTGTAAATGAAATACAATTTCTACACACTTTATTTTCAATATGTAACATACTAATAGCAAACCTCAATACCATAATATCAATAACATGTATCAATTGGAATATATTTATGCGGGTTAGAGCACGGACCGACGGACTGATCCACAGAAACCGAGATCATAAACATCTTTCAGCTATGTTGGAAAGTATTCAAAAGAATTTACTTCCTATTACTTCCGGTTGAAAAGACACAGATACAAATTCTGAATACAAAGGTTTCTTTAAATACATATGAAATTCATTACCTAAGTGCTTTTCGTCGTGAATGTATTATCGATCCGAAATGAAATTGCGGAAATCCAAATAAATGTTTTAAATTTCTTATTTATCGATAAATGGATCATATATTTTGTATAATCTGGTCAAAATTGAGTTTTTTGGTGAAATTTCGTGTCACAAAAACGGCAAAAATCTAATAATCAACTATAATCATCAACATTTTATACTTTAAGTATGCATTTCACACTTATAAGCAATCAAGAAAAAAATAACTTTTTAGAAATTGATTAGAATAAACTTGGTTTGAGAACTATACCGAATTTGATTTCAATAAAGGAAAGTTTTATGTAGCCATAGTTGAAAAAAATAATTTGTTGCTAACTATAACTCAATATTTAGACGTGGACGATACAGCATAGTATAGATTCCGAAATGCTTAAAGCATCCAAGCAAGAACCCTTATTTGAAATCGGTATCTCTCAAATGGAAAGATCACACGACTGTTATTTTTTAAAACACTTGTTGTTTAATATATATATATATATATAAAATGCATATAAATTGCAATCCTTTCTGAGCATTTAAAAAAAAAAACCTCATAAGAAATAAGAAGTTTCTGTAATTACACTAGTTATGACTGAAATGTATCAGATGTCTTCTGTAAACAATAATTAAAATATTAAAACAAATAATTCAAATTAATTTATCTCCAAATATGTTTTGGAAAATTTTTGTGCAACACTTTTAACTCTATTTTAAAAGTAGAAATTTTGCTAAAATATATTTAAATTTAGCCTTAGGATGGCCTAGACTGTCTGAAGTCTAAAACATGTTGATAAAGGAGAATTGTTTTAGCAATTTTCTTCTTATTTAGGGTAATCATGCACCCATGCTTCCCCATCACTTTTAGCAACTAAAAGTTAATATTTGTTTTTAATTCTCAAACACAGATACTTTGAAAGTTCTAAATTTAATAAAGATGCCTCTTTATAAAGCATTCTTAATTTTATTATTTTTAAAATAATGTTGTCTTAAAGTATGGGCTTTCCAAAATATGGCGTGTTAAAAATTATTAATTTTGTGCATTTTTTGGGGAAAACGATACTGTGGACGTTTTTTCAGCGATACCCGTTCATAGTCAAATATACCCGTTTATAGCTGTATATATATTACACTTCCAAAGAAGGAATGCCTCTACAAGGACCTTCTCCAGGGAAAATGTCCCGAATATTGATTACATATTAGGAAAACTTAGAAAGCATTAGACTGCCACCCTTTGCTCCCACAGAATTTGTGGCCTAATTTTACTCCCAGGGACGTGAGGCAAAACGGAATTCTGCAGTCCTCTCTCAGCTCTGTTCGTTACTGTATGCGTGACTAAAGATAACTGTGACTACATTGTGTCATTTGAATAATAATAAATACTTTGAATTTTACCTTTTAAAGGAGCACTTAGAAGATTTGTTCACTGTAAAATAAATAAATAAATAAAATATTGTTGAATCGTTGTACATTTTCCTTATTTTTACGGAAATTCTTCTTCCATAAAAGTGATTTCGTGAATGAGTCAAAACATATTCCGAACATGGATTTGAGAGTATTCTTGATAGATGATGCTAAATTTTCAGTTTCATCTAAAAATATAATATTTATTTTTTAATGCTACTCTGCCAAAGAGAAAAATCCGTAAAAATCTGGAAATTGTACTGGGAAAATCCAAAAATTCTTTTTAGAGGGCAAATATATAAATCTCAAAATCTTATCGAAAAAGGCAAATTAATTAGACTTTTAGGACGATTTTTGGACATACTTTGAGACTTTTAGGACATTTTTTGGAGAGAATATTCTTAAATCCCTATTCGCTACTTTTTGACACATTCACGAAATAATTTTATCGGAGAAAAAAAAATCCTTAAAAATACGGAAATGTACTGGCAATCAATAGTTTTATTTTCCTTTTCTTTTTCTTTCTTGTTTTTTGTTTCGTTTTTTTACAGTGATAATGACTAACTTTATGTATTCAGAATAAGAGTGAAAATATATAATCCTCATGTCTTTAGTAAATTTTTCCATATAAATAAAACTGTTTAAATAATGAAGAGAAATAATGATAAATGAATTAATAAAATATGAGTTTCATTTTCACCTTTTAAAGCGTGAACGCGCTATAAATTTCAATCTCCATAAAACTTTTAGCACTTATTCCACTCGGTGGTTTATGATCTTGTCTTTTAGGAATATCTGAAGCTCAGAATTTATGTTCTCAGATTTGATTACCCATGATTCGAGAGGGTTTAATCCCGTGATGGCTGTAAGGTTTATCACGATTTCTCTATACATAGCGAGAATTTTTCTGTTAGAAGGTCCTTGAAAAACACTGCACTTTAGTACCAAACGGGAAATATCTCCTTCTTAGCACTATCATAGTTTCTCAAAAATCATTTAAATAATGCGGAAAAAGAAACATCGAGGTTCTGTAATACAAGCAAATAGGCCTAAATACACTATATTGCCATTAATGACCGGCAATTTTCAATTTTAGACATTTTGTCGAATATTTAGAAATAGACTTCTCAGATTCTTCTGAAATTTCAGGATTAAAAAGAACAGGTATGATCCCATATTTAGCAATGTCGATTTGATAAGGAGGACAATTAGGGGGCCAACAAAAAAATCAAAGAAAAAAAATAATACTTGGGATTACCCTGTAAAATAAAATGCACGAAATGATCTATCGCTACCGAATATAAATAAACAGACATTGTGCAATATGTGTATTCCTTTGTGTAAGAATAGCACGTATATTAATAGAGATATAGCGATTTATTTAAAAAAATTAAAAAATTCTTGCATGTTTTTTGCTTATAACATACAGGGTTTTCAACCAAATTTAACACCGATTTCAGAAAAATTGGCAAAATATAGTAGAAACAATATAGTGCTATTGGAATATAAGTATATTAAATATTTTAGGAAATATGAGTAGTTGTATGAAATAATTTTTATCTGCGCATGCGCGAACGATAACAAGGATCATTTTACATAATTTAATAGTCAACTCTATGGAGCAACTTATTCAAAAATATCTAGTCAAATATCGCAAAAATTCAGAAAGATATCGCCGTTAGAGTGAGCAAATTTTTAGTTGTTCTCTAAAAGCAACTGAATGATAAGGGATTTTACACAAATTGTCATTTTTTATTAACTGACTTTAAGAAAAAAGTTAGTATTTAGTGACTATCAACGAGTAGATTTGGAAAAAATGCTTCGATTTTGATACTTCTTTTGATCATGGTACAGGCTAGTTCTGGTGGTTATCAGAGAAGAACTAAAGCATCAATAAAAAATGAAAATTAAAAAAAAAATTAAAATTAAAAATGACAATTTGTGGAAAATCCCTTAGCATTCAGCTGCTTTTAGAGAACAACTAAAAATTTGCTCACTCTAACGCCGATATCTCTCTGAATTTTTACGATATTTGACTAATTTTTTTAAAAATAAGTTGCTCCTTAGAGTTGACTATTAAATTATGTAAAATGATCCTTGTTATCGTCCGCGCATGCGCAGATAAAAATTATTTCATACAATTGCTCATATTTCCTAAAATATTTAATATATTTATATTTCAATTGCACTATATTGTTTCTACTATATTTTGTCAATTTTTCTGAAATCGGCGTTAAATTTGGTTGAAAACCCTGTATGTTATAAGCAAAAAACATGCAAGAATTTTTTAATTTTTTTAAATATATCGCTATATCTCTATTAATATACGTGCTATTCTTACACAAAAGAATACACATATTGCACAATGTCTGTTTATTTATATTCGGTAGCGATAGATCATTTCGTGCATTTTATTTTACAGGGTGATCCCAAGTATTATTATTTTTTTATTTTTAGTTGGCCCCGTAATTGTCCCCCTTATCAAATCGACATTGCTAAATATGAGGTCATACCTGTTCTTTTTAATACTGATTTTCCAGAAGAATCTGACAAGTATATTTCTAAATATTCGACAAAATGTCTAAAATTGAAAATTGCCGGTCATTAATGGCAGTATAGCGTATATGACAATTGCGTTAGATAGCGTCACCAAACGTTACTATAATGAAATACATCGCAATTTCTGCCTCTCAATACTCTCAAAATTAGGATTTCAGTCATGTGAATTTTTTTTCGCACTTTACCTTTCAGGATTCGAGGGTTTTATTAGTTAGGAAGCATGTGATATTTCCTGCCTGTTGTTGCACAACAGAGCAAAACAAAGACACAGATTTTGATCAGAGTCTACAAGACTCGTGTTGCAAAACGACCTCCCTGAACACAGGCCGGCGGCTGAGAGGTTCTGCTCTCAAAGCTGGTAGAAATAAGGTGCTGGGTTCAAACCCATAACGATCTCGTCGCCCTAACCGATCGGAACCTTCCATGGTTGTCTTCTAATCTTGCTTAGATTACGCAAATATGGGTTAGGTTCCCTTAGAACGACCTCGCGGAAGGCTATTCCTTCCCATCTCCTTGGCTTATATCACTCGTACAGATAATCGGCTGTAACACAACACACACAGACTGAACAAAGGATTAAACGTACCTCAGATGTGAATGTTAAGTTACACCCCGCATCTATGCGACAGAAGTCTGTGCTCTTTGATGTGAGGAATCTTTTTCGCACTGCTAGGAAATGCGAGAAATAGCGGAGGAGGGTTCCTGGCATGGTATCCCCACCTACCATGGGGACAATTCCTTTTGTGGACTTTGCTTCCGAACCTTTGAAGAGCAATATAAAGGTCACAACTGACCACAGAGCATTTGGAAAAGAAAGCCCCGAGTAATAACATATGGCTTCTCGTCGCAGAATTTGAAAATGTGATCTGACGGAGCCTTAAGCTACGAAGTGACTGCAACCACCTGTAGCGGCTCCTTTGTCGTTCTCTTTGATGGGGTCATTCTTCTGTAGCGCATCCATGGAAGAGAAATCCACAGGAGGGAATCCTTGATATGTTTATCACCGCCTCTTTCTTTTCTTGAGACTCCCCTTTCTTTTGTTCATGACCACAGAGACTTTAGAAAAGAAAGCCCAGGGAAATATTTTGATTTTTGTAGTAAGTGTTATCGGAACGCAGCCTTAAAATTCATGTTAAATCTACATACCTTTTATTTATTTATTCTTTATGAATGACATTTCCCCCCCCCCCCTTTGAATAAAAATACCTCTTTTTGCAGTGCATAGATAAATAAATATTTTAACGGGAAATGCTTTAAAAATTTATAAATTAAGTAAGATGGGCAGCCATTTCGAATTCTTTGGGACAGTTTCGATTTTAGACCTAATGTCACGGTGTCCCGACATTTTTGTTTAAATGTTCCGGTTTTTACTGAAACTGTTAACCCTCTCGTTCACGAATAATTTTTTAAAAATCATTCTCTAAATCGAAACAATTAAAATGCTATTTCAGATTGCGTATAAAAAATAATTTATATCACATATGAGATCTTGATGTTTAGAAAAGACTGATGTCAGATAGAAGAAAATGTAGTCGAAAACTGATTTCAAAACACTTTTTTTTTTTTTTTTTTTTTTTTTTACAACTGAAGTTAGGACCCTCAAATGAGGTCCAGGTGAGCTAGAGGGTTAAATTATACCTGTTTGTAAAAATGCAAATTTCGAAAATGAATTAGCTTCGATTCTTTCGGAGGAATAAACATAGAAAACACCATATTTTTCTTTTATAAGAAAAGGTTAAAAAATTTCACTATTTGTAAAAAAATATTCTTTTCCCTGAAAAATACGAATAAATAAAAGTATAAACTAAACTTAAACTCTTTTCTCTATTTATTGTAAGAATATAAGCAGCAAAAGTATAAGAAATGTTTTTAAAAACCATAATGTAAACTCTAAATTTGTATACTATTCAAAAACGACGAAAAGGAAAATCTGCATTCTTGAACGGGGAGGGAGAAGTCAACATTTCCATTTTGCTCTTTGTAAATCAGTCACTTTAAGAAAGGTTCTTCTTTCGTTTAAATATATAGTGAACCAATTAAATAAAAATAAAGTAATTCTTATAAGCTTATCGAAGATGATTTTGAAAGATCTTCCATGAAAACTTATTTAAACATATTTATAATAGATTACCAATGAATGTCAAAGTGTTTAGATTAAAAACTAAAATAATAAGATAAAGAAAAAAAATTGATTTATTAAAAGATGAAAAAGATGGTTTATATGCAGATTTCCATTTGAAAAATATTAGAGAAAAAATATTGTCTGCGAAGTTGTTGAATAATGGTGTAGAATTTCTTTCAATACATTGTGATGCCATGCTAAGACCAAGTCTCCAAGTAAAGTCTGATTTTTTTCATTAAGTAAGAAATATCCATTAGCGTACACGGATTTTTTTCAATGTACTCGCATGTTTTTTTATAACAGGGTTGCCCTTCCCTCCCTCTTGTAATGTTAAGTGTAAAGGTTTCCATCCTAATGCAATAAAATACGTCACAAGAAAATTATTGATTTACTGTTTAGATGTAATTCACTAGATGGCAGCACCAAAACTTTTCTTGAAATTTTTTCATTTGAAAGGATAATGCAAATCGTAGAAGGAATGACCTTGCATCAAATTGGACATCCATACATGGAAACGATATTCTTAAGACAATAAATTTATCGATCTGAAATTTCTAGTTCCCATTGAGAATTTGAAAATCTTTGTTAGAAATTCATTCTTTCTCTCAAAGTTATATCTGTTAAAGTAACAGAGATGAGAGGTGTGTAAGAGGCATCTCGAACAGAAAAGAAGAGCTTGTGATTTTTGAAAGTCAGTAATTTGCTAAATTTGCAGATTTACTGATTTTCACAAATACAGAAGCAAATAAGTCTCCAGAAAATTTCGTCTTCTTATAAGCACATAATTTTTAAACCTTCAAATCAGAAGAGCGTGATTGTTGAAAAACTTTTAAACTTCCCCATTCGTTCAAGTGTGTCTAAGTAAAGAATTCTGTATAAAATTTAAACAAATATTTTTTTTCTTTACAAATAATGATAATTTGTTTTAAAATAATACGTAACCATCCATTTGATCATACTTGGATTTGGAAATAACTGACGCTTCCTTCCATTACAAGTCTGTAAGTGTCACAATTTTACATACACAGCTTGAGAGAGTGGGACAGTACCACTGACACTGGTTTTTATGGTTCATCATTAGGAACAGGGTCAATCTTGCTATCGTATCCATAGGACGTTATGCATATATTATAGACGTTATCCATAGCAAGATTGACCCTGTTCCTAATGATGAAATCGGAGGTATTTATATAATTCCATTGTTAACTGAAGCACAAGAAGAAAAGGTTTATATATAAAGGTTTTGACCGGGAGTAAATTCAAAGACATGTTGAAAGAACGCGTAAATGACATTAAGTTTAACAGAACCACCACAGCGTTAGCAAGACTTAACTTACAGCATAATTTAAATATGCATTTTAATGAAGCAAGAATAATTTTTCCTTCATCCCATTATCATTTGTCGTTAAATAAAGAATCCATTGAAATCGTAATAAAGAATAATAAGGCTATTAATGATAATATGTCATATAACATTCCGAATATATGGTTAAATTTTTTTAAATAGATAATGTATTGTTAGGATTGGATAGTAATGTTCAATTTTGTCCCTCTTCCCCCTTCCCTCCCCTCTACTGTAATTTGGACTGTTTTACAGTCTCCCCTCCCCCTCCACTGTAAAATATACTGGCCTAGTTGTCTAGCCGAGGATGAAAGTACGATTAAGACGTGTCAGTACGCAAAGCTTCCCTGAAGATGATCAAGGTTTTGATTGAAAGCGCTCGGTGCGAATATTGTGAACGTTTTTTAAGTTTTAAAAAAATTATAATATGTAATAACATCTTTTTATAGTGTGACATCTTTTATATAAAATGCAACTTTTAAGCACATTTTATTCGTGATTTTAACAAATATTATTGTTAATTATTAATGCCTGAGCTTTTATTAACTTGTTTATTTAATAATGTTAATGTTTCTATTTTAAACAAACATGACCAGTTATTTTAGATTTGTGCAATTTCTTTTTTTTCTTTTTACTTTGACCTGCCATGATCGATCTCTATAAATTATCTAATTCTTTGAGGAAGCAACTGTCCCCCTAACCTTCCCCAAATGGCGCCTCTGTTAGTTCCCACATACGTTCCTACCGGGGCGTTTTTCATTTATTCTATAATTTCTGAAGTTATTTATCCTCTATAAACAAGACAAACAAACGCAATTTAATTTGTTTTTGTTTATAATTGCTTGTTGAAGAAAATGGTCAGTAATTGTCTTTTACAAGACATGGTAAGCGCAAAATTTGGCTATCGTCGAAATGCAATGAAGAGTACGAGGAAGTTTGGAAAATTTATAAAAAGTAACTTGTTATAGCAGCAAGTTTTGATTGCCTATCAACTCCTTCAGGAGTTCCCTTAAGATACCAATAGATGTTCCTAAACTTACCTGTAGAGATTTTTTAAAGATCTAAGCAGCAAAAAGCGGTGCAGCCTGGAAGAATTCCCATAAAAATTGTCTCTATATCTTGTACGAGGGTGAGTCGGAAAATAAGTTTCCCCTGGCAACTGTGAACAGAGGTGTGTATGAAAGACAAAAAATGTAAGGAAGCATTAAAGATAAGACGTAACTTTATTTTTCTACATAAGTGTCAAGTGAGTTGAGACATTTGTCATACCCCTTTATAAGATTCAAAACGCGCTCCTTGAAAAAATCAGGGCTCTGCATCATTTTGTTCCCGGTAGATATGGAGAGAAAGTGCGTTGTGAATTCGTGGTCAAAGTATGAAGTGAGAGCGGTTGTCTGCTATGAATGGGCACGTGGAGTATCGGGAGCAGAAATCCTTAATCGCCACGTGGGAGTCTATGGGCCAGTTGTGATGTTGAAACAAATGGTGCGGAGATGGTGCCGCCAATTCAGTGAATGGCGTCAGCAAGTTTTGCACAGACCAAGACCTGGACGGACGTGCACGGCCACTACAGATGAAAGCAATGCTTGACTACTTCTTTGTAAGCAATGCTGAAGTCACATAAGCCGTTCAACGCTTCTTTTGTATGCAGAGCCCTGTTTTTTTTCCTGGAGAGCTTTATGAAGCTTATAAATGGTATGACAAATGTCTCAACTCACTTGGCACTTATGTAGAAAAATAAAGTTACGTCTTATCTTTAATGTTTCATAACATTTTTTGTCTTTCATACACACCTCTGTCCACAGTTGCCAGGGGAAACTTATTTTCCGACTCACCCTCGTATCAAACTCCCGTCAAATGGCCAGCGATAATATATTAGCTTTGTCTAACGTTGTCTAGCATTATCAAAAGAGTGTCTGTATGCAGACCCTCTTTTGTCTTGATTTACTATATTTTCAACATAAATGAATTAATAAAATATGAGTTTTTTTTTCTTTTTAACCATTTTGGGACCAGCTGCGCATATATGGTTAAAAAAAGTGTGTATATTCCTTGCTTTGAATAGTACTTTTTTCGAATAGTAATGTTTGACTTATTTAATCACAGAATTTCTGTGATTAAACTAAGCAAAAATTACTATAAGGAAATAAATTCAAATTAAGGAAAATTAAAGTCCTTTGAGTAGGCTTCACTTCCATAACAATGTATCTTCCATAACAACGTCTCATTCGTAAATAACAGTAAAATACCATTACATACACACACCCAGAATCATTAGTGACTTTCGAAAGCACATATTGTCTCAGGTCGCAGTAAAATAACCCATAAAGTAATTAAAGACAAAAAGAACCTCTAGCTAAACCCTTAGTTTTTTATTTATATTATACAGCGAAAACATGTCATTAAGTAAAACTGATATCATATTGACGGTAGCAACACTTGAACAATCAATTTCGGTTTTAGTGCTGTTTTTTTTTTAACTTCTAAACCTTGCACAATTTCGATTTTTACATCGTCGAATAGGGAAAAAATGTTCATCCAAATGGAATTTGTTTGAAAATTGTATCTCAACTCACTGAATTTTTATGGTTTTTAAAACAATTTTCAAGCACGATTTAAAAAAAAAAATGTATCTCTATTGCGTGCAGCACGGTTACGGGAGATTAACCTGTTGATCAGCATTTCTTTCCGGCTAATATTCCGTAACGAACTTAAAATGTTATCAATCAATTAATAAAATAATCTAAATAAAACACAAATTTAACAGACATGTAATCGAACCACTAAAATACGGATCATACACTTGAAATCGAACATCTGAAATTATCATAATCTAAAAGGCTGCTGTAAGTAACATTCTTTGGTGATTTTTTCGACTATTAAATTCTAGCATGCGGTTAATACTTCGCTTTTAATGAATTTTAAAATTTTATTTGAATACATAATTGATATTTTTCACATAAAAATGATTTTTGTTATTATTGGGAAATCTAAAAAATATATTACATGTAAAAAATGTATTAGAGTTTTTAATTTAAAAAATGGTTTTCACCTATACTCTATAACCCAGGCTGGATATCCCAGTGGCCTTAATTGCAAATATAAATGATTTTCTTATGTTATAGTCGATAAATCAGAAAAAAAAACGCGATTATAATTTCGAGAGAAAATAATTAAAGGCTTTTTCCATCAAGAGGAACAAGAACACACTTACAACTTACACCGTTGAGAGTAGAGAGCTACTGATTAACTGCTCCTGGAACTATGGTCATGTTTTTCTGTTCCATTTTTTTTTTCCATTTTATGGAGTAAAAGTAAATTGATCTTTTACATTTCTTTTCCTTTCAGTTTATAATATTTGGATTGATATTACAAATTATTTTGTATGAAGTAATAGCATAAAACGAGGATAATCCTGCCTTTTAAATACTTTTCCTTAAAATAAATTGATCTTTTACATTTCTTGTCCTTTCAGTTTATAATATTTGGATTGTTATTACACATTATTTTGCATCAAGTAATAGCATAAAAGAAAGATAATTCTGCATTTTAGGTACTTTTCCTTATCATACATGCATTAGCATGCTTTAGACTAGCATACTTTTTCTTGTGTTAGTTCTTTCAAGAAATAGCAAGAGACAAAAACAATTTTTAAAGCGTACTACGGTAGATGTGCCAGTAAGGACACCCTTAAGGAATTCTTTAAAAAATATTTTTTAATTAATAGTTATAATAATTTTTTCAATATTATATTAATCTATCAACAATGTTTAACCATTATCATAGTCCTATTTCCCAATATGAACCAAAATTTAATCGTAAATAACAGAAATATATCATAACACACAAAATTTCAGTAATGGGTACCCACTGTTCCAGTAATATTCACCCCACAAAAAAGTAATAGATATAATTGTTTTTATGACTGTATTTAGAAGCAAAATTTAATGAAAGTATACTGATGAAAGAAATAGTTATTTTCAAGAAAATTTAACAATTAGGATATTAATAATTAATAAAATATTTGTGAGAATTATTCATTGTATATATTATTGTGATTATCACAAGATAGGTGTTTTAATTATTTGAGGTAGATGGTTTAAAATACTAAATGTCAGGAAATTAGGTACTGTTATCAAATTATTGAGACAGCGGGGGGTTTAGAGGGGTAATAGCAAAAAAAGACAAAATCTGAAAAAAAGTTTTCGAATGCTAGTGAATAAATTCGTATATTTCTCATTATTTTTAACAGCTCAACTCCCCGAAACTACTTAATATATTACTTGTAGTAATTAGTATTACAAATATGAAAGAAATGATATACTGCGGGTTGAATGTTTTAAATAGTATATTAAATAAAATAATTTCAATATAAAACTGCAGAACTGACGTTTCAGGACACTGATCTACAGATTTACTAGTTTCATTATTACAATAAATTCAATTTATATTGCAATAACTTTGTTTTGTAAGAGATCGATAAGCAAACATTTAAGACAGAAAATAATTAGATTTTTAACAACTTATGTGACTTAATATTTTTTTTTTTATGTGGAGGGATTGAGCCCTATGAGCCCCTCTTTTTACAATGTCCTTAAACGAATTCGAATTCTCTGCTTCATAGCAAGAATTCGTTGTGATTTGTTTTAGTGATTGCCAAATTATAAAATATACAAGGCAGAATTATAAAAAAAAATAATTTGATTAAAATATTGAAAATTTTATTAACCACGCGAAATTAATTAAAAGCAGCTATTTACAAATTTTTTTGTGTTATTACATTCTGGAAAATGCAATTTAAAATTTAAATTTGATTACTTAGGTTTTCAATTAATTCAAAATATCTTATGCACTATGAACATTACTGAAATTGCATTTTTAACAATGTCTACATGGGGCGTCCATTACTGGAAATTGACTAATTAAACACTTCAGTAATGGACACGGGTCTTAAAACCTTAAAAATAAATGTATTTTTGTAAATGGCCATTAATACAAAAAATTCAAAGTTTTCTATTACTACCAAAACAGAAACCTGCAAATTTTACACGAAAGGTAAAGAATATAGTATAAATTTATTAAATGCAGCGAACTCTTAGCCTGTTCATTAAGATTTTCACTGAAAAACAGTGGAACTTAGAAACATGATTTTCTGTTTTCTGACTGGTTTGATTAAGAGTGTCAGCAATAACACAGATTATAAAACATGAAAGGGGGAGTTAAATAATAAAAGCTAAATTTTTATTGGTTATTTTTTATAAATCAAAAACATTGAAGGGCGTCCATTACTGGCACATTTACCCTATATATTTGTGAACTATAGTGTATCAATATTCAAATTAAGATAGGTATGAAATAAGTGTTCAAAGAAATTATGGATACATTACATAAAATTGCGGTTATTTTTCTGATAGCATCGCTCACGTCAGTGATAATCAAAAGAATCATGAATAACAGAAAACGTATCTACATCTTCGGAAGAAAAAAAAATCCAGGAGTGTAAAAATAGAATTAAACAAATAATGAAAACGGATTACTAATTGCAATACGCAATACATGGCGCGGCATGTTTCCCACTTCTCTTTTATATTATACAACGCAGGATGTGCATTAATTAGAGAATATCAGTTAAAATTACCATATAAAACGATACTCATTGATTATGACCCATTTTTCAAACTTATTAATGTATGACGCTGCATAGAATTTACTTAAGTTGAAAGAATGGGGTGGAGAATACACACAGAGGATAGGGTAAATAATAACTGTGAAGAAAAAGAGATTAAATGAAAGAGAAGAGTCGTGCACTTCCACACTGATTAAATTTTTCTTTAACATGTTTTTAACACGATTCAGAACAGATACTATACTTCAGTATTTCCCAACATTTTGGTCTCGCGATACACCTTGAACTTAGTAACATTTCTGTGACCCACAATAATACATAGAAAGTAAATTATTCAAATTAAATGGAAATGTTTTTGTTTATTTTGTAAAATATTATCAAAGCAATAACATTATTTTTTATTCAAAAGAAAATATCCTAAAAAAATAATCCTAATGCCACATTTGAATTCTGTCATACTGTCTGTTTGCCCGGCGGAATGAAGGCGAATATTCAAACGGGCCAGTCCGGCAGAATTGGGATAATTTTAGGTAGCTTTCTTTACAAAAAAGCTACCTATTGCAGCCGTTCGGAGGAAAGCGATTTCAAAAAATTTTGGTATATTTTCATCGATCATGACCCCCAGACCCCGAAACCACCCTCCGTTCAAAATTTATATATATATATATATATATATATATATATATATATATATATATATCTGACCTATGTCACACTGTAACTCCCGTAATTATGAACCGATTTCAATGTAATTCGGTGTGTACATAGTACATACCAATGTCTCGACCGAGTTCGTTGGCCAGCTTCATCCGCCATTTTGTTTCAAAATGGCGGCCATTTAAAATTTTTAAAAAACTTTAAAATTTGAAATGTGGTACCAAAAAATTAAAAATGGAAAAATATTTTTTTCTTATGTATTTGACCCTTATACAAAGATTCCGGAGCAGTTTTTGTTTCGTCTATATCTTAAAAAATGGCTGAGTTATAGAATTTTGAATTTCTAGCGTGGCTGACATTTTGAAACGTCCTGAATTTTGTCACGCGATAAAAAGCGTATTTATGAACAGATTTGGATGTAATTCGGTGTGTACATAGTACATACCAATCTCTCGACCGAGTTCGTTGGCCAGCTTCATCCGCCATTTTGTTTCAAAATGGCGGCCATTTACAATTTTTTTAAAAATTTAAAATTTGAAATGTGGTACCAAAACATTGAAAATGGAAAAATATTTTTTTCTTATGTATTTGACCTTTATACAAAGATTTCGGAGCAGTTTTTGTTTCGTCTATATCTTAAAAAATGGCTGAGTTATAGCATTTTGAATTTCTAGCGTGGCTGACATTTTGAAACGTCCTGAATTTTGTCACGCGATAAAAGGTGTATTTATGAACCGATTTGGATGTAACTTCATTTATACATAGTACATACCAATGTCTCGACCGGGTTCGTTGGCCAGCTTCACCCGCCATCTTGTTTAAAAATGGCGGCCATTTAAATTTTTAAGAAAAATTTAAATTTGAAATGTGGTACCAAAAATTGAAAATTGAAAAAATATTTTCTTCTTATGTGTTTGACCTTGATAAAAAGATTCGGGAGCAGTTTTTGTTTCGTCTATATCTTAAGAAATGGCTGAGTTATAGCATTTTGAATTTCTAGCGTGGCTGACATTTTGAAACGTCCTGATTTTTCTCACGTAATAACAGGCGTATTTATGAATCGACTTGGATGTACCTTGGTGTGTACATAGTACATACAAATATCTCGACCAAGTTCGTTGGTCAGCTTCATTCGCCATCTTGTTTCAAAATGGCGGCCATTTAAAAAAATAAAAAAATTTAAATGAGATACCAAAAAATTGGAAAATGAAAAAGATTTTTTTTGTATGTGTTTGACCTTAATACAAAGATTCCGGAACAGTCTTTCTTTCGTCTATATCTAAAAAAAAAATGGCTGAGTAATAGCATTTTGAATTTCTCTTGTGGCTGACATTTTAAAACGACCTGATTTTTGTCACGCGATAACAGGCGTATTTATGAACCTATTTGGATGTAACTTGGTCTGTACATAGTACATACCAATGTCTCGACCGAGTTCGTTGCCAGCTTCATTCGCCATCTTGTTTTAAAAGGGTTGCCATTTAAAAAAATTAAATTTAAAATTCAAAATGAGGTATTAAAAAATTGGAAAATGAAAAAGATTTTTTTTTTATGTGTTTGGCCTTGATACAAAGATTCCGGAGCAGTTTTTGTTTCTGAAAATTTGTTCTTTTGTTGATATCTTAAAAAATGGTTGATTTATAGCACTTTGAATTTCTAGCATGGCTAACATTTTGAAACGATCTTGTATTTGTCACGCGATAACACACGTATTCGCCTATTTCGATGTAAGAAGGCATGTGGATAGTATACATCAACACCTCGACCAAGTTCGCTGGCCAGATTCATCAGCCATCTTGTTTCAAAATGGCTGCCATTAAATAAAAAAATATATATATATTTAAAGTGAGGTGCAAAAAAATTAGAAATTGAAAAAGGTTTCTTTCTTAAGTATTTGATCTTGATATAAGGAATCGGGAGCATTTTTTGTTTGTCTTTACCTTAAAAAATGGCTCAGATATAGCAGTTTCAATTTCTATTGTGGGTGACATTTTGAAAAATCTGATTTTTTGCATGCGACAGCACTCCTATATATTAACCGATTCCGATGTGAGTGAGCATGTGCACAGCAATTACTAAGGTCTCGACCAAGTTCACTGCTTAGCCTCATCCACCATGTTGTCTTAAAATGACAGGCACTTTAAGAAATTGCCGAATTTAGCAGCCAAATATAAGTTACTTTAAAGAAAAGCAGCTTGGATAAAGCTGACTAATTTCGCGAAATTCTCATTCATTATATTGATAAAAATTAGTATTGAATCTTTTATATTCGGTTTCCACTAAATTGAGCTTCGTGTGTTTGCATGATATAAGTTGGCTTTTTTTAAATAAGGATTATGAAAGCTACCTCTTCCTCCCGGCACTGGCCGGAAGGACTTTTTTCAACGGGCCGGGCTGATAAAAAAAAATGATCGAGGGTCCCGATAGAATTAGACAAAACGGATAAAATATGAGCTATTTTCACTGAAGATGACTTTCGCCAGAATAAGTACAAAATGTGCGTCACGAGCCGGTGGTAGTTTGAAAAGATCGGACTGTTACATGGTGTCTGACCCGGGCTTAATTTTTTTCAGTAGACTCGTGCCGGGCCGAGATCAGGCTTGCATTTTTTTTTTTTTTTTTTACATTCTCGAACCGGGCCAGAACTGGGCTTAATTGTACTCAGGATGTGTAGGGCAGACAATATGTTTTGTAAAAATATTAATAGCGACATTGAACTTCTGTTAACGTAATCTTTGGAAATATACCTTAAGATGGTTCTCAAATTCACTGCTCAACAACGCGAAACTTTGACCCATTTTGTGACTCATTTTTAACTGTAAAGACATAAAATTGGCAAGCCTGACTATTGAAGGGATTTGGAATCGAATAGCGTTTTCCATTTTTAAAAAATAAATTACTTGTAGAGTTACAAGAGATTCTTGTCACGTGGCTGCAGGTTTTTCTCCTTTCCCGTGCTCTCGCTTCCGGAAATTTGATTCAAAACGCTAACTTTGACAGTATTTTCTCAAAGATATATTGCTTTTATCAAAAAATGGATAACGCCATTCGATTTCATAGTTTCTGAATAATAACTCCTGCCAACTTTATGCGTTTCCGAAAAGAACTGAATTTAGAAATGTGTCAGAAAGCAGCTCCTTTAGATTTGAGAAAAGCCTTAATAAATGAGAGAAATATTTTCACAAATCTACTTTTTATTATACAGCTTCAAAAGTTGTGATGTTTTAACCCTTTTTTTTCTGTTATTCTAAACTACATTAATCTTTTAATGAATCCTTATTTGAACGTTGAACCATCTGAGAATCTAAGTAACCATTAATGTTGCTATTGTGCATTTTCTGTCTTGCGAACACATCGTAATTTTAAAATATACTGTAAAATTATCCCATAAATATGTATGCAATGCAGTATTCTTTAAAGGAATATTAATAATATGTTAAGAAAAATGTGATTTTTTTTTTTTTTTGTAGAAATTGAATCGGGCCGGGCAGGGCCTGTTTTCACTGATTTCTGTACGGGCCAGGCCGTGAACTGTGGAATATAAAGGGGTCGGGCCGGGTTTGGGCCGAACTTTTAACTTTTGCACCGGGCCGGACCAAGATAGCTTTCATTCGGGCCGGGCTTGGAATTTCCGGCACGTGCAGACCTCTAGTGTCTATACGCTACGCAATGAGACTTCTTTCAGTTGCACCTAGCGGCAAACATCAGAGTTAGCGTTCATATCTCGTTAAGAGATATAGGAGTAAAATCAATTACAAAGTTGTAGTGCGTCATAGTCGAAGTGCGAAATGATGTCTTGCATGCAAAATCAACTTTATTTGAAGATCTGAGATATAAATTTTTGTATCATATCACTAGCTTCAATAAGCCACAAATTGCATGCATAAGTGTCCCATTATGCAGGTGGATATTTATTAATAAAACTAACACATGTGAGCGAGGTACAGTTAACTTTAAACAGTAATCTCTCTTGTTGGGTCCAGAGACTCGTGTGCATATCTTTCATAATGAGCAAAGAAATGACGACGTGACTTACCAATTATTAATAAGAAATTCAAGTAAATATGATAAATATATCCGCCATCGGACCACCAGAATTGCTACCAATGGTGGACACACTTAGCGCACTTACCTCAGTTATCTTATTAAAATAAACTGTACCTTGTTTCTATGTGTTTGATTAGTAAATGTGCATCCGCCTTATAATGCCACACTTCTGCATGAAATTTGAAGCGTATTTAAGCTGGCGACAGGATATAAAATTTTCACATTTCACGTCTTCTAACATAGTTATTTTTACATGTCAGACATTATATTATCCTAAAATGAGGACGTTCTACAACTTTGTAATTAACTTATATGATACCGTGTTCGAGATAGTAACGCTAAATCCGCCAGTTTACCGCTATGTAGCACTGTAAGCGCACTGTTTTATTGCGCAGTGCATATCTACTGTAATATACTTAGACACCACATTTATGACTATAGCTGTCATCATTCTGAAGTTAAAGAGGTCCACTGGTCTTCAGCTAACACCCTGTATATTTTTTACATTTTCACTGAAGAGTATTCCATTTCAGACTTGTTACTTTTCTGTGCGTTCTCAAGTTAGGTTTATTCAAAGTATAGTTTTCTTTTCCTTTTTATTCTATTTGAAATTATGGCTGTTGATGATACGTCTAATTTTGACTGATCAGTGCCGAAAACATCAAAACTAAATTATAATTTATAACAGACTCAATTAATAGTTTTAAGAATAATATTGCGACACGCATGATGGGATTCCTTTCATGATACACTTGTATATTGTAGCACCCGTGTCAGGAAACACTATTATGCACACATTAGCTTTTTATATTGATAACTTTGTCGAAGATCACTATTAAAATCAATAAAATAAACAAAACAACGCCGTTTAGCATAATATGAAATGGGCCATTCATCAGGTGTATAGCCACACTGGGTTAGAAAGCAAGCGCTCAACGCAAAAGACCTTATAGTCGTTATTAGAAGTGTTGCCAGTCTGTTATCTCTTTTATTTATTCAGATTGCTTGATTGCTACCACTTTTTTGGAATAGTTTAATTCGCCTGGTTTTCCCCTTATTAAGTCTGTTATAAAATAATTCGAATATTATTATTTGAAAAAAGTGGTAGCAATCAGGCACTATGCATTTAAAAAAAATAGTGAACTGGCATTAATGGTGGTTAGAAGGGCCTTTTGACTACGCGTGTCTTTATACCTGAGAGTCTACGTGTCTTTATACATTTTATATGATCCGTAAAGGCGCTGTTGTGTTTATTTGATTAGTTTTAATGGTGATCTTCAACAAAGTTATCTACTTTATTTATTTGGCTTCAACTCTCGTGTTTTTAACCGCTGGTATAGCATATACTGCCTACTGTTAAATTCTAAATGTGTATGTTAAATACACGTAGGAGTCACTCAATGGGTAGAGATCTGAATATGAATGCTAAACGAAGTTTTTATTTGGTTTAGACTCTCATATTTTGTTTTTCTGCCTAATATGAATAAGCCATTTCAATAAAAATTTAAAAAATAATTTGTGTAGAGTGCGAAAGGGTATTACCAAGAAATTTGAGAAAAAAAGTCGTCGTTAAATTTTGAAATTTATTTTTGAAATTTTGAAGTAAATTTCGGAATATTCTACACATTCTTGAAAAAAAAATTCCGCACATTTAAATATTAAATATATGTAGCCAACGAAAATTCTCACTGCTGTTTTATTTATATATGCTCGTATGTATATAAATGTTTGGACGAAGAAAAAAGGATTGTTTTCACATTTGTTTGTTAGGCCTTTCCACACAAACATTAAATTTTTGCATGTAAAATAATTGCGAATATTTTATTCGTACAAAAATGAAAACATTTCAATAGAAAAAGAACAAAAGAAGAATAAGCAAACAAACAAAAAACATCTAAGCTAGATCCACACCTACATACATATCTTCACAAACGACGAAACAAATGTTAAAGCTTGTATAAAATCTTTTTATACATTCCTTCATGCTTTTCTTCTTTGCTTGAAGAAAGAGAAAGTGTTTTTGTTTTTTTTTTGTTTTGTTTTCTTTAAAGCACGCTAGCGCATGTGTATGTTTATGCTTGCAGTAAAGGGTTATCGTTAACTATGCCATGCAAATTTCACGTATTTTTGACCGAGGTGTCCTTTTTTTAAAGGCAGAGTGTTAATTTTTAAGGCGCGCACATATTTGACGGGATTGTTGATTATGATAACCTGATTATCCAGTCAGCTTATCTTAATTTCAGTTTTTCAAAACTGAATAAAATACCTTCAAATTGAGAACTGTCCTGTAAATCACAGAATATCGGGTCACCTTATTTTTGGCCCCTTTCTCTTCCCCTAAGTTGTAAGTTGTCACATTCGAGCGATACCCTCTCCTGTTATAATGTCACATTTCTAGCAACGGTTAACTTAGCGTTAATTTTTATTAAAATAATAATGACGTTTTAATTTATACAGAAAGTAAAAACAAATAAATTGTGAAAATTGGCTGTTCGTTTTAAAATGTTTAAAGTTCTGTATAATTTCTGCATGAAGACGGCCCTCTAAACTTATTTTTTAGCATAATTTGAAAGAAGACATAATTTCCAACCGAATGGCAATTTTCGTTTTTTTCTGGTACCTTTTGAATTATAACGTTCACCGTTCTAAATTCTTTTGGGGCATTATACATGCGAAAGAATGACATCAAATCAATTTCCACATTAAAAACAAGAACGGAAAATCATGCATCAAACATAGATTATGAAACGTTTTCCAACGATAACTTTTGTTTTTCCTCTGCGAGTTTTAGAATAATGGCCATCGTTCGGATTCTATTTATTTATTATTATTTTTTAGGGGTGGGTGGGTGGAAGGTAGTATTGTACGAAATTATATTTGTGCATGAATGTGGTTATGGCCTTCATACAGTGGCATTTTTGAGAAGAAATCCAAAACAATCAATTGCGTGAAAATTAAGGAACTTTTCTTTTAACCCGTTCAAGAGCAGTGGTTATTTTCTAAACCAGCTAATTTTATTCAAAATTTGTACAAGAATAATTGCACTCCTTTATTTTCAAATGAAAGTTTACGAAATTTCTGGTGTGAATTCGATAATAAAGAACCACAATTACTTGCCCTCGAATGGGTTAGAATCAGTAACAGCTTAAGAAATGTGTTTACTACCGTATTTTAAAAGAATTCTTTACCTTTATTATTATTATTATTATTATTATTATTATTATTATTATTATTATTATTATTTTATTTATTTATTTTGCACCGAGAAAAAAAAAAAAAAAAAAAAAAAAAAACCTTTTTTCTTTTACATCTTCGGTAAAAATGTGTAGGTAGGAACCAGACTTACATCCAAATGTTTTTATTTTTATTCGAAAAATTATGTGCAAACATCTGAATGTAAATCGAAGCATAAGAATGCTTTAAGCTTTACAAAATTATCAATATGAGTAGAAACTGAACACTATAAACTGCATGAAAATTGGGAAAATGTAGGATTAAACGGGGCATTAGATAAAAAAATCGTTAAAATAACGTTAATATACTAAATGCGGTAAAATACGTTAAAATAATGATTGCGAGAACCTTACGTAAGATACCTTTATTTATTTATTGCATTTGCCATATACTTTATACAAATATATTTAAAGAAAAATGTCTTCCTGTACCGAAATTCGCGGCAAGCTGTCGGATAATGGGCATATGTTCTCTTCATATTTAAACTTTTTAATTATAAGTCATTTTGCGCAATTATATTAGTATGTATAGGTATAAATATAGGGTAAAGTGCCCATATTTCGTCCCCCAGTCACTTTTAGGCCCTAAATGTTGTAATTTTAAGTGAAAACCTACCAAATTTGGAATTTATATAGACTAAATACCCACGCTCATAGTAACATAGACAAATATCGTACAAAAATTTTTTAACAATGCAAAAAATTGTTTTTTCAAAAGTATCTAAAAAATGCAAAAGAAAAAAAATTGTCCCAATTTCAACCCCCCAAAAAATCCAATACGCCGAGGCTTAACTTATAACTAAATCAAAATTTAATTTCTAAATATCTTCTATCTCTTCTATCCGTCAGTAAGTAATTAAATTTACATTAAAGTAAGGCACAAAGAAATGTACTAATTATCAGTGGAAGAATAACAACGAAACATTAGCCATCCAAACACGAAGAAAAAATTGTCATGAAAACGAATTCCTAATTTTGTCCCCGGGACGAAAATAAGAACTGCAAGGGGGACGAAATTGGGACCACACTACTTCCCAACATGGCGGAGCTTCAGTTCCCGTAAGATGAACTGAGCGTCCTAAAACTCACTGTATGCTACTGTCAGCATCTTACCTACGTAAAATACATGCAATGAATAAGAAATAAATACTTACAGTACAGTAAATAATGTTCTGCAAACGACGTAATAAGAGCTCAGGTCTTCTAAAAATACTAAATTCGGCATCTTTAATTTATGTATGCGTCTTAGCGAACGAAACTTTCAATACTGACCCATTTTACCTTCCGTCCTCTGTTCCTTGTGTCATAAGTGGCTCCGTTTTCGCAGAAGCGGAGAAGTTAAGGGGGACGAAATTAGGAAAGGGGACGAAATATGGGCACTTTACCCTATAAGCTAGGGACATTCCGACTTGCATAGAATTAACATAATTCCACATTAATCAACTGCGGGGCTCCCAAATGTTTCGTTTTTTGAATACCAGCTTTTTCATATAAAAATCTTCTGTTTCCTTGCAAAGATTGCTGAAATCTAAATGAAAAGTTATTTCTATTGCAAATATTGTAGGAACCCAGTAGGAAAAATTTCTTAGAAAATACTGGTATTCAAAAAAGGACCTTTTGGGAGTTCCGTAACAGTACTTTAAAAATAAAATAAAATAAAATAAAATAGGATTTTCCTTGCGAAATACTGTGCAGCTAGTTGCCCAAAACAATTTCCTGAATTTTTTCTAGTTTTATATTACGAAACATACCTGATCTAAGTTGACAAGAACAGTATGTGAAGAGGGCTCCCTAAAAGTTTCTGATATTTTCAAGGAACGTTTCTTGAAAATATTAGAGAAACTAGCTGTTCATTATTTCTCATGAACTTTCCTTGTTTTTTTTACAGTAATTTTTCATAGTTATTATTTTTTCTTATTTTGCAATGTATAAAAAACATTTATCATCAAAAATAGCAAAATTTATCGTATTTGAAACTCACATAAACCGAATGAGAATTGTTTCATTTATCTTTTAAACAATTGAAATTATTTGTATGAAAGTAAGATTTCTTCTTTGACCTTGAAACCAGATTTACTTTATATATA
The DNA here is from genome assembly GCA_963932465.1 of Maratus speciosus. Classification (NCBI taxonomy): domain Eukaryota; kingdom Metazoa; phylum Arthropoda; class Arachnida; order Araneae; family Salticidae; genus Maratus; species Maratus speciosus. The sequence continues at coordinate 480,876,289 of OZ010787.1, forward strand.
TTTGTACAGTTGTTAAAATAGGCTCAGTGTCCAAATTCACTATTTGTAATCAGTCTGTCAATTACGTCAAAATACTCGAAAAATCCAAATATCCTCTATTTAATATATTCCCCAATAGTAACCATTCTTTAATAATCACAGTTATTTAATAATATCCATTATTAATTTCTATACCTATTAACAATTTTACAGTGCTAAATGCATATACGGCAGAAATAAATGCCACTGTCCTCCTTTTAATTTATTTCATAAAGAAATTATTTTTTTGCATTAATTAAAATAGATTAAAAGAATAAAAAAACATCAAATTAGCTTTTTCTCAAAATTCCGAAACAGGGCACTGGCCCTTTTTCCTGCAAAGATTCGGATATAGCTTAATATCCTCAAACTTATTTACATTAATTAAAATTTATTACCTCGGTAATATATTAAATACAGTCGAACCCGGTTAAGACGCTCACGGTTAATACGCGATGCCGCTAATACGCGGATTTTTTCCAATCCCTTGAACATCGCCCATAAGGCTAATGCAAAAATATCACGTTTCAGACGCGAACGGTTATTACGTGATCCCGCTTAATACACGATAAATTTTCAGTCCATTGAGGTAAAAAAATCACGCTTAAGACGCGTATTCATTGATCAAGCTGCAAATTCCTTCTTTCTTCTAGTCTTGCCAATTTAGAGATTTTTTTTTTATTCGGATAAAAAACACCGTTTCCAAATAGTATTATTTACTTTATTTAATAGCAGTTTACTTAAGACGAAAATTACTAATCGGAAATAACGGTAGATATTTGAATTAAACAAAAACTCGCTAAATTATCAACATTGCAATTCTTCTTTGATCCCGCCCCCCAACATTCTTTGGCTTTAGCTTCGTGTATGTTTTTACTGTAGCAGAGAGATATAGATGAATTCAGGTTACTCAGATAAGTGATAAAAATTATTAGGATTAGAGAAGATCATATCTGTTGTTAGTGAGTTTTTAAGTTTACGTTATATCACTACTATGTTTTATAATGCATATTATAGGCAACAAAAAATGAAACTAGTACAAATTAAACAAATACGACTGCAGTTGGATAATTCTTTTGTGTTTTCTTTACATTTTATTATGCTAACAATATTTTTTATACAAAGGTTAATAAGGATTTTTTTTATTAAAAAAAAGGACAAATTATAATAGTATGGTACTCATTATGAAAAGTATTAAATATGATTTTAAAAACTGGATTACACATTTATTTTCCGTTATTATTCCAGTCGGTCGCATAAAAAGAATCAACGAATTAAAGTAGAATATAATTAATTTTAATGTAAATATACGTAAAAGATACAATTTTCGAACGTAAACATATAAATGAAATCTCTAAAGTTCATTTAGATGATTAAATGTGTAAATAATCTAAGTTCCTGCAACATTTTACAAATCACGTTTAATACGCGATCCTGCTTAATACGCGACTTTTGTCCACTCCCTTGAAACGCGTCTTAACCGGGTTCGACTGTATTTTTGAAATATAAAGAAAATGATAACCTTACAATAAAAAAAAAAAGCTAACTAAAGTAACTCCCCAAAAGTAATTTTTGCGTCCTTACAGATTATTTGCTCGTTTTCGAAACAAGCAATGCAGTCATAATAATTTATAGACTAATGCCAATCAGTATTTTAATGCAGATGAAAGTTGCAAGAAGAAATTTCTAAAAATGAAAATTATATTATATTAATTTCATGACCAGTTGTGATAAAGAGGGCGGAAGTGCTAAATTAATTGTCGAATGTTTTGGATTTTATTTTACCGCTCTAAGAATATGTCATACCCCCAGGACCGACACATCATTAAAAGAAAGCATTCTAATTTTGAATTTTGTGTAAGATTTTACAATGTTTAATAGACACTTCTTAAAGCAACAATTTTAAATAGACCTAACACGTCTTTACCACAATCAGAAAGCTCCTTCTGGTGTCTTAACACTTCAGTTCTAACCGTACATTTTGTGATAATAAAAAAATGTTTTTGCTTTGTTGAATTGTTCCATTCTACCACCCTTTAAAATTTATGGGGAAAATGATGGATCACCCAATATACGAGTATATATACTGTTTTTCCCATACATAAAAATTATTTTATTTTCTTGAGTCTGTTTTTTTTATTATTACAAAAGTCATAAACTTTAATAAACTGCAATTTTGAAAGTTAAAATATTTTTGAACTTTTATTTTTAAGTATATTTCATATATTGTAAATTTGTACGCAGATTTATATTCCAGTCTCATAGAACATTATTTGATATATTTTTATGAAATTCTGTATGAATTTGAATGAAAGATAATGGATGACACTTCAGCGTAAAATTGTGAAATAAATTTTGAATATAAAAATATCATGTAGTGTTTCAGTGAGAGTAATATTATCCCACATTATTTTATTTTTTGTAATTATAATCAACAATGATTAGGTTAAGATAGTTTTTCTCTAATAGAACAGTCAAATTTATCAAGCAACAACAAAAAAAAAATGGTACTGTATGTCAGGGTATTCCTTGTTATAGTCGCTTGTAGATAGTGAATAAGTTTTCAATACTGAAAAACAAAATAACTATAAATACTATATAAACATATACTATGATATTTCAATGATATGATCAGAAATTTATTTTCACGAATGGTTGCTTATTTAAAGGCAATTATATAAAGATGGTCTTCCACCCCTCTTACTGGAACTGTCATTTTTCTCAAAACATTAAGAAAACCAATTTAATATAACTAGATATTAACTGATCTGTTTCATGAATTTATTTCTGTAGTTAGTTTTGAAGTTGTAAAATATATTTTAATTAAGGATTTAAAAATTACAGAAATATTTAATTAAAATAAAGAGAGAAATATAGAGTATGTGTAAACCCCCTACTTATGGTATTTCGAAAATTTTATTTTACCTTTTTTATTCCAGTTTTCGCAACTGTTGCATATTCAGCGAAGATTAGGTAAAGATGTTTTCCCTTTAATTGAACAGTCTTATTTCCCAAATCATAAAGAAATGGTGAGTAGTTGTTTCCTTTTCTATATTTAAGTGTATCTTCTATTTTCAGCATATATTTGATTCTAGTGTGAAAATTTGTATTGTTCTAAATGTATATGTCTGTGATGAATATAATTCTTAATTGACTTTTATCATCTATATAACAATATTCTAACAATGACTAATATAAAACTCTTTCAAATTTATTTTCAAATAATTTTTTTTATCCAAAGAACCTATAAATATGCCATACCGTTTCGAATTAAATATGTATTTTGCATATGTAGGACTGACAGATAGTATTATACATGCTTATTTTTACGTATAATTCCATCATAACGCAGTTAAAAATAGTATAAAGTTTAAAATATATATTAAAGATTTTGAAAATTTCTTTTGGTAATAGTTCGAAGAAATTTTATAATTGGGGAATTTTCAGATACATTTATTTTCTTTCAAGTAATTGGCAGTTGTTTTATTCCATTTCTTTAAAATTTTATAGAAGATCCACATAAATTTCCACAAGAGTTTACGGGCAGTAATGAGCTTGCAAGATACTGTTAAATGCAAAATTCGCAATTTTGAGATACGTTCATTTTGGGGGAGAAATTATATATTATATTATATAACATCTAATTGTTTATTCATCTTATTAAATTTAAAGTTTTCATAAGTTATATTATCTAACAATTATAATCTACTTTTAAAATAACATTTTTTTTTTTTTTATCTTTGCACTGTCAAATTGAAAATATCATCATCATTAAAGAAAACTAATTATGGTTTCTTGATGCCAGTTTTCCGTAACCAACCAATAATTTTATACATGCTTATCTTCAGATAAATTATTACTTATATAACTTACAAGTATATTTTATGAGAAAAATGCAATAAATTTCCTGAGATGTAAAAAAATATTTTTCTTAATGGATGTATTTTAAGCACTTTGTATTTCTGTCTTAATCTGAAAAGATCATATTATTTTGTGTATTTATTTAACAAAATCGCAGGTTTATTTAAGAAAACAAACGGTAATAAATGTTTATAAAGAAGCTCAGAGATTCTGTATACAGTAATTTAAAAATTAATTCAAATTTTCGTCAACAGATGACGCTGCTATGTATGAGAATGTAAGAATGCCCAAACTAATGTGAAAAACTGCTTCAAAAGATAGCAATCTTTACTCTGTACAGAGTTTTTTTTCTTTTGCTCACTATTTAAACACTGTTAACGCAAATTATTATTAGTATTAATATTATTAGTTTTATATTTTATTTTATTTTATTTTATTTTATTTATTTATTTGTATTTTGAAGTTAATTTCAGTATTTTCATAGTTTTAAGTATCTCAGCACCATCCTTTGTCAAACATTTAAACTATTTTTAAGATTACTCCATACAAAACTTTGTGACCATGATAAGCATGTTATTTATTTCTTGCTTATATCTATTATAATTAATGAATGATTGAACTTTAAAGTTAGAGAGTCACTTATGTAACAACTTGTATGTGTATTCCAACAGTAAAGTCCGTTCTAAATTTCCGAAAATTTAAAGAACACGAATACTTCATTAATTATATGCATGAAAATGACTTTATTTACATATAGAGAAACATACATAGAAACATACAAGATATCAGTAAATGGCAGAAAATAAATTACAGTGTTACCCACTGTAAAATTTATACCATTTTACAGACATATCACAGTAATAGTAGAAAAAATGAAATAACATCAAGATAAATATTGCTTGATAAAAAACAAGGGGGTTGGTTCTGAAGAACTTAATATATACATAATCCATTCAGAAGATGGCGATTGCCCCAAAATCCAATGATAGTAAGTTATACTATATCTAATTTTAAACACAATGCTGCAATCTTACAATGAAATACAATGTGCTGTCGTTTCACACTTGTACTAAAAATAAGCGAGCAAAATTTCTGATCACCAATTAGGCAGTTACACACCAATCTGTTTAAAGTATGGACATTTTCTTCTGTTACTGATTAATTAGTGGATCTCATAACACATAATGTGAAAACAATCAGCAAATATTAGGATTTGCTTGCAGCATTGTTTAATACTATACATAAGTAAAAAAAGATGAATGTTCGTTAAAAAAATCACATTTGAGTACATAGTATATAATCACCTCTAAACATTAGAAGTGTACCTTGAATAATAAATTATTTCGAGATAATATGAATAATAAAATAATATTTGGCAGACTTTTATAAATATTATGATCACTCAGTAGCTGAAAATGTATTTTCTTAACACTTTGTTGACCAGTGTATTTTTTGCTTCGTTGAACATTTGTAAAATCGTAAAAAAAATGTTAGCGCCTACTAACTCTGCTTAAAATCATCGTATAGAAATGTGACTGGTACAAACAAAGTTGTAATATCATGTACTAAATAATGCTATACTTCAATTTTTAGGATTAAGCTTCTAGAAATAATTTTCTATTTAAAAATTTATAGATTATAATATAATCCATATTTGTTTTGAAAATTAATTTCAAAATATATATTTTTTCGAAATTAATTATCGGAAAAAAATATGAGTTGTAACTTATGAGTTTGTTTTAAACAAAAACTGATTTCTAGAAAATTCAAGAATTAGGGAATCAAACTCATTCCACCAAAGTGGGTTTTGAGTTATGCTTAAAAAAGTACCTGCATTGCAATCTATTTTGCAACGATTAAAAATGAAATCAACATTAAGAGTTCCAAATTTTAAACTTGCATAATTCTTAAACTACTTGATTGGGTGACTTCTCGTTTAGTATCCGAAATTAAAATTTACCGAAGAATCCAAATATGATATGAAAACTAGGTGTTAGCGTTGAAACTTTTCATGTTTGTTGCCCTTTCTATATGTAGACGACTCCCTAAGCCAAATTTAAATATAGCATTAATTATTAGACTTTTTGCTGATTGATTGGTACTAGTCATATTTTTATGCGATAATTTGCGGCAGAGTTAGTAGGCGAGTAACTTATTTTTTTCTTTCTCCCGACTGTACATTGCTAGCTTTTGTACCTGTATATAACGAAACTTTTTATGTATTTATTAGCTATATAATAATTATCTTACAAAAATACCACAGTATTTCATTATGATGAAGTATTTGTATGAATTGTAAAATTGTATCAAAAATTAGAAAGTTATCCTGTTTCAAAGTAAAATTTTCACTAGGGATGTATATATATTTAAAATATTCTTGTATATAATTTCTGCGAAAATTATTTTTAGTAACACACATGATTTTATTTGATCAGAATGTTTATAAAGAGGATCTATGTAGATGGTTAAAAAAAAAGACTGTCTAAAGGCAGGGTTGCCCAGACTGGATCACGAAATTTTTACCTTAATAACGGACTAAACTATTTCTGAATAATTTTATAATTTTGCCTCTTTCTAGTAGCTCTTGAAATCATCTATTTACAGCTAGAAAAAGTCAGGGTAAAAAAAAAAGAGTGAGAGAGACTTTTTTTCAACGTTGTTAAGAAAATAAACAATTTTCAGCTATGAATTAAAAAAATAGCCGTAAAATTTTGAAATAACATCTTATGTGATTTTACAATTTAAAACAATATGCATTCTAAAACCTAATGTACTAAAGACGTGCAGCTTCGTATTAGCACAGGCGAAACAAATCTATATTTTGCAGTATTCAGAGTTATATTTAAGATAACTTTCGAGAGAAAAACGCTGTTTTTATTAGATTAGATGGTAGAAACTACTAAATATGTGAAAAGTCATACATTTTATATTAGTTTTCATACATATACCATATTCAACTACACTATTTTAAAAAATAAATTAAATTCAGAATTAAAAGAACACATAATAACAAGAATTAAAAGATTGAAGTAAACTATCCCTTTAATATATATCCTATAAGGGCTTGAATTACTATAGTTAGTCTTTATTACATACATTCGAATTTTTAAATGAAGAGTTGAAAATCAGTACTTTGTTTTCCTTTAAATTTGTGTAGTGAATGTTTACTTTTAGTAATTAAAATTATGGTGACAAATTTAAAATTAAAAGAAATAGTAAATTTCATTTTACATATTTATTTGATTACGTCAATCATTTAAAAAAATAGGTAATGATAATTATGTATGAATTAACTGATGTCTGTTCCTTCTCATCCTTTTGTATCTGGGAAATAAATATTAGATCTACGATACGAGATTTGTTAGAAAAGTAATAACACCGTGCTTCAAAAAACTGTGCACCAGAACAAGGGTTTCCAAGGACTCAACCACATACGGCAGAGCTACTAGTAAATTCTAAAGTAATCTTCACCTTATTCAATCGCGGAAAGTTAATGTAAATTCAGAGATTAAATAAGTAAAAAATTATTCTGCAAATTTACTGGTAGCTCTGCGCCCCATGGTTAAGTTGTTGGAAACCCCTTCTCTAGAAGATGTTCAGATAGCTATTTTGCATACACTTTTAAAAATTTTGTTCTGGTTTGAACCAAATTTTGGTGCTGCAGTAGCTGCAACCATAAGTTAGTGAAATCTCGCGCCAATATTTGGAGCTATGATCCAATCGGCACTCCAAATGGTTAAATGATATTTCACCATCTTATGTGCGCAGCTACTACAGCAACAAAAGTTGGTACAAACAAATTCAAAAATTTTAACAGTGTACTTTGAAGTAGTTCCTTTGACTACATTGCAAATTTGTCGGCCAGCTTAGTCAAATTCTCAGAAATCTTCTTGTATTTCCTCAAGTGATGTTGTTACGGCTCTTTGTGAAAAAATTTGCTCAATTTAAAATGATCTATGACACATCACTTGAAAACAGTACGCTGAATGACTTTCAACAGTGTTGCTTAAACTAGCAGACACGTTTATGATTTTCTGTAGCTTTCCAAAAGAAATAATCTGAAGAAGACAATGTTAATTGTGAACTTCTTCTGGATACAGCTGTTCTACTCATAATTCCACTAGTTTTTTAATATATCTTGCATACAGAAAACATCCAAATATCATTATACTAATGAAAAAGATAATTTTTTAAATATGTCTAACTTGTTAAGTTTAGTTCGCGATTCTGTTGTTCAGTATTAAACATTTTATTTTCTACGCAATCATTGCAAATTTAGCAGTACTTTTCCTGTGCTATAATCAATTTTGGTGCTTAATATTATTTACTATTAGACCGTTTTCTGTAGTATTATAATAGATTTTTCGTTTGCAATGCAGTTATCATGTAGCAAATGACAAATTAAGTTTGTTATTTTCTGTCTCCTGCATTGTTTTATGAGTTTTTTGCTCTTTATGCTTAGCATATTCAGCAGTATTCTGCGCTATAATCAATCCTTGTGCTTAATATTGTTTAATATTAGATCATTTTTCGTTGTATTATAAGTAGATTTTTCGTTTGTAGTGTAGTTATCATGTAGCATACTGACAAAACTGAGTTTGTTATTTTCTGTCTCAATCTCATATTTCTGCATTGTTTTCTGAGTTTTTTGCTCTCTATGCTTAGCATATTCAAGCAAACTGTTAAAAAAAATCACATTGGTCTTAACATGATAAACAAATTTAAGCTAATGAAGTATGAATTGTTTAAGAAAAGCTGGAAAAAAACAAAAAGCCAAATAAAGATATGCGAATGATGCAAATAAACTATATAGAAAACCGTCAAAGAAAGAAAACAGCATATGCTGCCTATACATTTTTATACAAAATATAAACAAAATAATGAGAAAATTGCAGCATTTCAATTTCTAAATGTCACAGTTCCCTAATGTTAAAAAAAATCCAAAATGAAAAAAAAAAAAAAAACTACAATATTTACACGTATAAATCTCATAGAATGCAAACAAAAATGATAAATTTACAATGAACCAAACATTTTTTTTAAGTAAATGAATTTCAAAACAGGAATGAATAATCATTATACGGGTACGGACTAATACATTCTAAATGATAAACCTCATCGATAGCTATGACTGACCCTTTGTTTAGACCGAGATTCGAAATATATAATTCAACCAGGCTGCACAGGGGACAATAAATATTTATGCATAATGTAGAAATATTTACAATCAATGAAGATTTTGTGCAATATAAAAATACCCAAAGTATATTGAACATGAACTTTCTTGAAATTCATTTCTAGTAGATTGCTTTTGAAAGAAATTGATTAACTCAGATACGTATATATTGGTAGGTAGATTTAAAATGTGAAAGTTTTAAGCGAAGCGTTAAAAATTTCCTATACATTTTGCCAAATTCATTGGTCAAAATTCGAAAAATCTTTCAAAATTATGGAAAATGTTCTTTAAAAAGAGTAAATAGTGCAATAAAAGTTACTAACTAATGCAGTAAAATGCATAATATATTTAGAAGAAAATGAATGTAAAATGCGTTAAAATAAATAAAAATATAATGGTAATACTGAGAAAAACCTTTTAGAAGAAAAAGTTGCTAGTAAAAAATTCGCGCTCTCGTCCTTCGCTTTATTTTATGCAGTGCACGCAGAAAGAACAAATACAATGAGATATACTTTGTGCTCCAATATTTATAGAAAAGAGCAACATTTAACATGGATAAAAATTAATTTCTAAGAAACTCGATGAAAATAAAAAGCTGCTAGAGAATATAAACGTAAAGCTGCCGATAGACCATCCCGGGTTAATCCATATTCTGTAGCAATCCATTTTACATTGCGTGGGGTTGAAATTTATAGGATATCATAGGCATTTATGGCGATGTTCTTCATACATCTGCGGTATAAAGATGTCGACACCCAGGCACACTTATCAACTTCTGTTTGATTCTTCGGTTTCGGAACGCACAAGGAATACAAACTTTGACAATCACTTCGCTCACGGAAGGTCTCCCACATACAGAAGGGCTCTCTTGTGTTCTTAATATAACCAGGCATTCGGACCTGCAAAAGAAAATTCATTTTCAAATGAACTACATTTTGTAAAATGTACATCTCAATTCTTACAGAATTCTTACAGGCAGTGCCTGATTACCGAAAAAGCACGGTAATCACAAGCTTCTCTTTTTAAATGTCTAGAAAATGAGGGCTATAATTCCCATTTGTATATTTTTACATTGGGCCTTTCATTATACAGGGTATTTCAAAATTCGACCGACAAATTAAGAGGGGTGATATAAGGCATCAAGAGGATGAAAAATTACCATAGAACATGGGGTCGCAAACCACGCATTTAATAAAAAATGCAGGGTGTTCTGCCCTAATTCAATTTGTGTTGACGGCAATAACTTTCAGAAAACTAAAGTATATTATAATAAAACTTTTAATAGACATTCTCTCCTTTGCTGTAAATGTGTTAATATCGAAAAAGGTGGAAGAAATTTCCATTATGCGCGCTAGCATTATGCACTTGAGGCTCCCCATTCTGGACTACAATTACCAATACAATTACGGTATCATCGATTGCTTGAGCACCCTGTTTTTCCAGAACTTTTCGTGATGTTATAACATTTCACACAAACTAAGGTACATATCGTTGCATTTGCATTATAATGTTTTTATTTTTCTCAAAATTATTACCGTCAACGCAAGTTCAGTAAGGATGAAACAACCTGTATTTGTGGCTAAATACGTAGTTTGCGATCCCATGTTCTACGGTAATGTTTCATTCTCTTGATGATTCTATCACCCTTCTTAACCGTTTCAGAGCCAAGCTACTTTTTTTTGTAAAATGTTGAAAGGAGCTCGCGCTAGCAACACCAGAATTTATAAGCAGATTTATTTCAAAATAAGCAAACGCTTTTGTTCACGTAGTTAATAAAAGGAAAAATTTCATTCAATATTCTGGTGTCAATGTGGCTTTTAGGAATAAAAATTAGGTGGTCTAAAAATGAACCACTGCCCTTGAAAGGGTTAATTTGTAGGCCGAATTTTGAAACACCCTGCATATATATATATATATATATATATATATATATATATATATATATAGTAGAGTGAGGACAGATGCCGCAGGTTTTCTTTTCTTCTTGTAAAATGTACAATAAAGCAAAAAACAACTAACTAAGTACCAGAAATCATTGATCAAACCCTTTAAAATCTAATTTCTATGTTAAACAAGTTAAAGCTCTCTTAATAAAGCAGGCATAATTATTTTCCCAAACGTCCTTTTTTAACATCATTTTTTAAGTGTTGGGTAAGATGCCGCATGGGGTGTGGTACAGATGCCGCTTGGAGAAAAAAGCTATGTTGTTTATTTTTTTTCAAATAAATCACATTTTTATTTCCTCAAACTACTTAAAATGAAAATAAATAACAGTAAACTTACATAAATTATATATATCACTAAATTGTGAAAAGTTTAACGAAATTGCAAAAGTGTAAGGTCGAAAAATAAAACTTATGACAAAAAATGAAAATGAAACGAAAAACATTTGAATTTACGTGAATGGATAGCATAATTACTGGAAACAATAGAGCGCATAATTACAAAAAAGATATAAATCACTGGTTTACATCCAGGCGAACATTTCAGTTTGCTCTTAATGTAAGCATTAGTTATATTCTATCTAGGCCCTAGTCTAATTTTTTTTGCCTTTCCTCTCATTCTTTAATTTTGTATTTCCATTCGCCCACAATCACATCACACTTCCCGTTGCAAAAGTAAAGTGTGCCTTTGTCATGCAGCTATCGATTGAATTTGATGCACTGAACCCTGTCCGCTTTAGACTTTGTTTCTTGATAAGACTTCAGACAGACACAATCAGTACATTCTGAGTCATCAAACTCCAATCCAATACATACTGCCATCAAAATCTATAAAGAACAATTTCGCCATTATCGGAAGATGACACATATTTTGGTTTCTTCCTCAAGTAAGGTGTGTTCAAGTTGATATTTCCTTTCCGTTTTTTAAACATTTTACTTCCACCAAGCTGTCGTTCTTTGACGCTTTCTAGTTTCTTTTGCTTTTTATTTCATTCTTCTTTTTTATTGTTTATAAACTCTCTGCTTGTAATATTTGCATCCTTTTGATTTCTCTTACTTGGCTGTATGGGTCTTTTGACCATTGGGATAAGAGATATTTTGTTTAACAGTTTAAATGGTGAGACTTGTAAAAGGCCCATGTTTTCCTGATTCACACATGGAGAACCAGCATTGTTGCTGAGAATATTTTGATAAGTAGCAGAATGCGCTAATATACCTTCATTTAAATGTTAGTTATACTTAAATCGCAGTGATGAATTTATTTACCGAAAAATAAAAATAGATTTTGCGGCATCTGTCCCTCAACCTCTGTGCGGCATCTGTCCCATAGTAGAGGGTAAGATGCCGCGCCGCCATTTTGTGTTATGTGACCGTCGCGTGAGAAAGGCAAGCACATGTCTGTATTCTACGATGATCTATTCTACAGTTGCAATTGGTTTTGGGATGAAATCTCTGTTTATTTGGCTTAAAATATGCAATAAAACTTTATTAGAATAATTTTAGCAACTTTCCACGCATGTTTGAAGCATAAAAGCAGACAGAAATATTTGAATACTAATAGTTAAGCAGTGGAAACGCATACAACACAACAGACAGCACTTAGGCACACAACGAAATTCTTAATTTGGCCTAGGGAGCGCTAGTGTCGCCAATACAATTTCTGCGGCATCTGTCCGACCGCGGCGTCTGTCCTCACTTTACTATATACAGTCTGTTACAAAATTATAAGACCACTTAGAATTTCACCCTTTTTCAACAAAGAAAATATTAGTTTGAATTTAAAAGTAGTTGTACGAAAAGACATAACTCTATAATGTTTATTTAGCTCAGGAAAAAAAAAAGTTTGAATATTTTTTTGTTTCATGCCAAACGATTTTACGCAAACCCGCTGTTTCATAAATATAAGACCACTCTTATATTATTAATAAAGTAGACGATTTTATTTTTAATTCAGAATTTAACTGTAACCTAAACAATCTGTAAAACTTAAAAAGAAGAATAAAGTGTAGAAATTCTGAATAGTATCTGATTCTTTGAATTTATTAGTAAAATGCCTCGTCGGAGTTAGCTGTCTGAAATAGAAGTGAGAAGAGTATGGTTCTACAAAGGAAAAGGAAAGATTGAACGTGAAATAAGTAAGATTCTTAATCGTTCTAAAACTGCGATTCTTAATGTTTTAAGTAAAAAATAATTGTATGGAACGCATAAACGATCTGGTCGTAAAAAGAAGTTATCAGATCGTGATAATTTGCTGATTGTCAATCTGGCAACGAAAAAAATACCAGTCGACTCGTAAAATAACACAACAGATGACTAAAAAGGTATCACATGCAACCGTGCGGCGAAGTTTGAAATCTAATGCTGCTGTTATTCGTCGCAAATTAAAAAGTAAACCACTACTCCTGAAATGTCAAAAAGAAGCTCGCCTTAAGTGGGCAAAAAATGTCATGTCCTGGAACTCTGCATGGAGAAATATATTGTTTTCAGACGAGAAAAAAATTCAATCGAGAGGGCCCAGACGGCAACAATTACTACTGGCATGATTTAAGGCAAAGTTCTTGCGAGTTCTTCAGTAGGCAGATGGGAGGCGGTTCCGTTATCGTGTGGGGCGCATTTTCATATGCAGGAAAATGCGATCTCCAAAAAGTTGAAGGGAAAATGAACTCGGACAGTTATAAACGGATACTATTTCAAAGTCTGATACCCTTCGGACCACTTTTAGGAGGTGTAAAATGGAAGTTTCAACAAGATAATGCTCCCAGCCATTCATCGAAATCAACAAAAGAGTGGTTTAAAAGAGAAAAGATTAATGTTTACCTTGGCCAAGTCGAAGCCCCGACCTAAACCCCATAGAAAACTTGTGGTGTTATTTGTCTTGCCAAGTGTATGAAAATAACAAACAATATCACTCAACATATGAATTAGAAATGGCCATTATGGAGAAATGGAACAATATTCCAGAATCTTTCCTTAAAAAATTTATAAACTCTATGCCAAATCGTGTGCTTGAAGTTATTCAGAGAAATGGTGGAGCAACATCTTACTAAATTTGAGAAAATTGTTCTTTACCACAGGTGGTCCTATAATTTTGTAACAGTTCTTTTTGACAATTTTTTGTTATATTGATGTTTTATTTTTTCCGAATTAATTTCATTTCTCTAAGTTGCTACATTTTACTAAAAACTTGATGTACTAACATAAAATATTCTTTATTTTGATTGAAACATTTCTTTAATTACCTAAACAGCAAAATATGATGTGGTCTTATACTTTTGTAACAGACTGTATATATATATATATAATACCTTTGAATCAAAATTGATCTTACAAGTTCATATAACAATATTAAGCAAAATTCTAAATGAAGATGACATGTAATAATATTATACATTAATCATTGTACTGAAACAATATTAAAGTAAGGCTAATTGGCATACAGATTCCACTAAGAAATCTCAAAGTATTGACAATCCTAAACAATTTATTATTATAATATCGTAAATCCTACATAATAGTGGAAAAAACAAAAGTGGAAAAATGTAATTTCAAAAAATGGAGGATTTATATATATATTATATAGATACAGAGAGAGAGGGAACATACCTAAATTTATAAATAATATATTATACATATGTTACATGCGTATTAATACAATGGTATTTCAGTCCCAAATATTAAATCAAATTATATTTAAGTTAAATAAAGTAAATATTTAAATATTTTTAACATTTAAATAATTTTCTAAAGTGTACTGTAACGCCAGTAGAAAATTGATTCCACAGCTAACAATTGCAGAGTTTCAATGCAAACTAATTATATTTTATAGCATTTTTATACGGGCAGGAATAAGAAAAAACAGGGGTCCCAGCGCTGCGCCAGAAATGGCCGATTGCTACCACTAAATTTTAATAGTATTTTTTGACTTATGTAATGACAGAATTTATGACATTTAAATAAGGACAAGAATGCTAATAAAATTTAGTGGTAGCAATCGGCCATTTCTGGCGCAGCGCTGGCACCCCTGAAAAAAGATATTTAATGAAATCTGAATTCTGCTAAGCCTCTCTTGTAAATAGCAACAGCATTGATCAGTTTCAGCGTATGTACAATTTAAAAACTATTCCTGAATGAAAGAAGGTATCGAAATGATACTTTGCTTCCCATAATTTAAAAGGTTAATCGAGTCCTGTATATGGGGCGTTAAAGGTATAAATAGCCTTAACAAAAAAATTCTTAAAAGAAGATAGAAATATCCAAACACAGAAAAAAATGAAAGAATGTTGGATGTCTCCAAGCTTTAACTTTTTAATGTTGGGATCATAGATCTCATAAGATAACACAGAGTCTGCGCGATAAAACATTTATGGGATAGATTTACTCCCCCCCCCCCCCTTCCCTAAGTAGTAACAAGACAACTACTCTTTTAGAAAAGCAGTTAATAGTTTTATGATGGGGAACATGTCTAGGAATTTATATATAAATATATATATATATTTTCTTGTACTAAATAAATTGTTGATGATAGAGTTGCATACCAACGGGGAGCTAAAATTTTATAGATTTATGATTTAATACTTTTCCTTTGATATCATCGTAATCTGTCTGAAAAAGAGAAATACTATATTAACATCGTAAATCATAACATGTGTCATTCCTGTGCCTTAGTCCCTCTTTTAGGAACTGGATAGGCACAGGAGAAACAGACCTCCCTGACAGTCTGAACACTCATTGCAATGGAAGATGATAACAGTGTTTTAGTTTGCTTGAGTTATAAGCTATTTAAGATATATGATTTTTACTTCTAAATTTTTGTATTTTAACCCATTAACCGCTGGTGTTGCGTTCACGCAACACTCAAAATAAATGCACATATTTAAATTGCTTACATACCTATCACCATTTTTCAATTAAAAAATTGGCCTTACTTAAATACATAAAATTTTAAGATCATATAAAGCGAAAATTATATTTCATAGTTTGTGGTGGTAAACGACATTCAGCTGAAAAGTTCAAAACCTCAACTTTATAGTTTTAGCGGTTAATGGGTTAAACGAGCTGGTAAAAACATTTAATCTTTTTTTTAAATTAAACAAGACAAAGGCTCTACAATTACGTGAAATGGATTGCAATTTCCTATCCGTAAAAATGAATCTAATCGGCCACTGCAAAATGTATATTTCAGGGATGAGAGCGCTCCGACCCAAATGATTGCTTGCTACCACTAAATTTTAATGACATTTCTCGCTTTATTTAATGGCAGAATTTCTGAGATTTAATAAAGCAAAGAATACAATTAAAATTTAGTGGTGAAAATCAACCGTTTGGGTCGGAGCACGGCTCTCATGCCTGATATTTGAATAAAGTTGTGACCGCTAATTTTGATTTTTTTATTGCGATAAAGACTCATATCACAATATTATAGAAATAGTTTGTGTTTGACACGTTCATGACCTGGTAATTAGAGAAAAGTAAAACTGCAATGATGTGACAATCCAAGTTTCTGGTTAAATCAAGTAAAGCCAGCAAATCTTTATGTATATCTATTGAGAACAACTGATAAAACTATAAATGAAAATGCAAATGAGTGCTAATTTCTATCCTGCGTTAAATTAACTTAAATCTACAGGAGATTGAAAATTTCCCATACTGCAGCATTCCTAGCAACTATTATTATATCAGTAAGATGTGCATAAAAGTATGAAAATTGTATGGGCAACAGCATTATTATAAACCATATTCCTAATTTGACTAGAGTATTTTTTTTTTTATTTTAAATTATATGGTAAGAACATATTCCGATTTCTGAATACATAAAATTTTGAGCTTCTTGAAAAAGTTCAGTGTAAAAGTTCAAGTGTAAAATGCTCGCTCTCCTTAGCGCATGCGGGATTAATAAGTTTCACTTTTATAATTTTATTAATTTTAATTTTTATATTTGTCTACATTGCTTTTGATTTAACATTTTCAAAATGTGTAAGATTACCTTAAGATGACATAAATATTATTGTTTTTCTTTATTGTTTGATCTGATTGTTTTTCTTCCTTTAAAAATTTTTACTTAATATTCATATTTTTATTATTTGGCTGATTATTTAACTTTTATACTATGGATTATCGATTCTTTTTTTCTTATTTATTCTACTTGCTGTCTCATCTTATTTTTATTTATCTTCTTTTAAACGTTTTAACTAGTGATTAATTTAAATATATTTTGGCCATATTTTTACTTCTGCATTATAATTATTGATTTTCCCGGTGTTATTCTATTTGTTTCTGCGAGAGGCAAGGTAAATTACAATAAGCATTCATTTGGGCATCCAAATGTAACAACGTTTAAAAGTTCCTTTATTATGTCAATAAAAATGTTTTAAATAGCAATTGAAACTAAAGTTATCATAGTTACTACTGGTATTTGTTTCTAGAACTTTACTGATTAAAAAGGTATTGTAAAAATTCATCAAGGCTTAGCATGGTCACTTTACCCTTCCTTCCCCTACGTTACAATTCATGTTTGCTTCGAAAAAAAAATATATTTGAATAAAAAAAAAAAAAAAAAAATGAAATGTAACCAATGAATTAAAAATTATGTATACCGGGTGAGCCAAAAGATCGTTACAACTTTAAAAACTCATAACATTAAACATTAAACAAAACAAAAAGGAATAAATTATGATAAAGGAGTGCGGTTTGTAAGAAAGGGTTCACAAGGTAGTCCGATTTTTTTAGCAGCAAAAGAAAAGTTCGTTAAAAAATCACATATAGAGGGTGCTGACGACCCGAAACACAATGAATAGGACAACAGTTGTATCGTAGAATGTTCTGGAGGTCATGTTGAACATTTGTTATTGGAAGAACAAATGAATAGATACTGTTGTCCTGTTTATTGTGTTTCGGGTCGTCAGCGCCCTCTACATGTGATTTTTTAACTAATTTTTTTTCTGCTAAATAAATCCGACTACCTTGTAAGCCCTTTCTTGCAAACCGCACTCCTTCCTTTTTTATGAGTTTTTAAAGTCGTGACAAACTTTTGGCTCACCCGGTATATGAAATGTAACAAATGATTTTTTTAAAAAGAAAAATAGATTTATATAAGCTCAAATATACGAATCTAGAATTACAGCCATTTAATAGTTTTTGAATTAGGCTTAAAAAAAACTATCCACAGTTTGCACAGTGGTCTGTTTTGAAACGATTAAAAAACAATGTAAAGGTACCATAGAGGTATGAATTGACGAAAAAAATGTGTCTTTTAGTCTAATGTTAATTTTACAATGTTTGAATCTTGAAGAATGTCGTACAGTTGGTCAGATTGGAAAACTTCTAAAATTGAGGTTGTACGAGCCATAAACGTGGAACCACGAACCGGCGATACAACCTGTGAAGAGCAAAACTTTAAATTCAGTTATCTCGAAATTCGAAATACAGTTCTTCAGCGATTTTTGTCGTGATAACTTTTCAAGATGTTAGCAGAATTACTCGTTTCTTTTTTTTAATAAAGGAAATTGAATTTGCTACAAACCTTACTGGAATTTTTTTTTCAAGTTATAACAGAAAATCTGATATTTTTTTATGAATTTAATTACTTTTCTTCATTTTTTAACTTTTTTTTTGTTTTCCATATAATCGAGATACTAAATAATAAGCAGTCTAAATAAGAAATAATTACAAAGACTCAAAAATATGCAATCTGGACTTAATAATCATGGCTAAACAATCGTGGTACAACAAGATTAATTTTACCGTACAATATCAAAACTTTTGTTATTGTTTTCTAGAATTTAACAAATATATATTTTTAAAATATAAATAAATAAATTTAAAAATAAGTAATAGTCTAAATTAATTATAGGCATCATAATCCACTATCAAATTTTAGTAATTTTTTGCCATTTCAAACCTTTTTCGTCCCCTTAACATTATGACTTCCAAACTTTAAACCTGCATAATTCCTAAACTATTGCTTGACTGAACGACTTCCCGTTATCCAAAAGTAAAATTTACCGAGAAATCCAAATACGATATCAAAATTACATCTTAGTTTTGAAAATTTAAATTTCTGTTGCAATTTCTATTTGTAAATGACCCCCCATAGCAAAATTTAGGTATAGTTAATTAGTAGACGTTATAACTAATGGATTGGCACCAGTCGAATTTTTATACAATGATTTGCGGCAGCATTAGTTTGGGGTAGTGCGGTGTTTCTCCTTTTAGGACTGTACGTATATGTTTACAATGTCTAAGTCTTAAAGTCAACTCTTTAGGCGAGAGTGGACACATATAAGTATATTCTCTTAAAGTTACCAGACATACTTCATCTTAAATGTGAAGAAGTTTTGAAAACAGTAAGGATTGGAAAGAATAAATAAAATGTCTGTGTATTAATTTGTGGTGCTCTTTTACAAATCCAGTTTCAATTTTCGAAGGCGGAAATGTAGAGATTATCCCCATTCTCCATGAATACTTTTATTTTTGTATCTAGATAAATTCTTAATTTCGTATTGCGACAGTTAATAGGTCTAAAATCTGCTTGAAAAAGTTTTATCTTTTCATATAAAGAAAGGTGAAATGAAAAATGTGATATTTCCTCTCCACCTAAACTACTGTAATGTCCTCCTGAGATCAGAGCAATAAATAAATAAATAATAATAATAAATAAATAAAAATAAAAGCTTTATCACGTGTCCTTGTAATTCCGAACCAGTATTTTCTAATAGAAATTTTTGTTTTATTTAATCTCAAAATTTCTGTTATTAAACAAGGCGAATATTACCTTTAAAAATTGGGAATGACATTGAAAGTTACAGTAGAAACGCTAGATAACTAAAAAGTCTATATTAAGAGAAGCCATTCTCAGGGAGGTATCCAGTCATATATATATATAGTAACAGCTTTTTTAGTTCATATTTCAGTTAAAAGTGAAAATTAAACTCTTTTACAACAATTAAGAAAAAAAAATAAATCGCTGAGATTTAATTTCATGCTTTAATAATAGTAATATAATATAATAAAAAACATCCTATAATAAAAATATATCCATTTAAATAAATCAATAAATGTTTATTTTTTCCGTAATTAGTCTGAGATATATTTATACATTATATACATGTGCTTTTAAAAAACCTTGAATGTAGTGAAATCTATTAAATTTTATTAATTTTTATGATAAGAACATTAAATTTAAAAATAGTCTATTTTTATATAACTCATGAAAATTTGCGCAATTTTTTTACGTAGAGACCAAAAAGTTTTATTAATGCACAGACAAATTTCTAAGATATGAATAATTTCATTTAATGACTTAAATCATTTGTCCTTGTTTTATAATTATTCACACTCGCTTGCTTTGACGGATCGTGTTCAGTTTCTCTATTCTAAGAACACATTTATTTTTCAAATTTCTTTTTGGTAAAAACTTCTAAATTTTCAAGAACGCGGTTTTGAAACTTAATACTATATACTTTGTACTATATACTTTGCAAGATTTAATCGTTAATCAAATGTTTATTTCTAATTTTGTAATTCATTTTGCACATTATCCCTGCAGGATTGCATCTGAATGCCTGTGATTTAAAATGGTGAAAATTAAGATTGAAATGTGAATCTGTTTTGCTCACAAGGAAGTCGAACGTTTAGAGTTTTATATTTTATTTCATGAATTATTATTTTGCAATTTAAATGTTAAATATATTAGTACCAAGGGGCCAAAATTTTGAATTATTTTTAAGCTCATTAATTGATTTAAAGTTGTTGTATGAAATTTAATTTGAATCATTTTTGTAATAATAACTCAGATATTGTATAAGGAATATAGAAATGAAGGCCATTGAATGATTCTGATAGACGGATTGCCGAACACAAATATTCATCTTTTGCTTGCCTTTTTTATGTAAGCATATGAAGTTCGTTAACCGAAGCTCGTGGATTTGATCCAGTATCTGCTTGGCAAAGCAACCATGCAAGGTTTTCTCTGCCACACGATTGGTAATAAAGTCTACTTTTAAATGATGTATATGAAATTTGCTTAGGAGGCCATCTACATATTAAAACGAATCATAACTTTGTGTTTTTTCAATAGTAGTACACAATTCTGACAGCATAAATGAACTCTACACCCTTCAATTAGCCTAAAAACAAATTTTTATACAATTCGTACGATAAGTTTCAGAGAAATTAATTATTTTAAAACGAGCGTATTTTAGGGGCTGTATCCAAATTGAAGTTCGGTACTCGATTGTTGACCGAGAGAGTCCCCTTCTTGATCAAGACGCCACTCAAGCATTCATTGAAGACTGATAGCATAAGAAATTTCAAAATATCTAGTCACTTCTACCATAGATGGCCCCTTAAACCATCATTTTGCCGTGTTTTAAGTATAATTTGAAAACTACTTGGAAGAAAAATGTGAAACTTGAGATTTCCATAAAGCAGGATTTAATAAATATAAATCCATCAAAACAATTGTAGGTTGCAATTCATAATTTTTTCGAGTATTGATTTTATAATTCATAATTCATATCATAAAATTATAAAAATTACAAATTCAACGTATTTATGTTTGGGTATTTTAGTATTATTGCTACACAAAAAATTGGCATATTCGGAGCATAATTTCAGGAGATATTAATAAAAATATGAAAATGTAATTTAACATTAGAAGCACTAAATGTTGAATGTTTATAATTCAAAAACTTATCATTCAAATGACTTGAAATTTGGTGTCTATGCATAGTTTGAACCGAAGATTTGAAATATCTTGTTAAAATTGGGTATTGCCATTAAACAAATAAGTTTGGGTTCGTTTCAATATGTAGATGGCCTCCTAAGCAAATTTTATACACATCATTTAAAAGTAGACTTTATTTCCAATCGTTCGGTACCAGTAACTTTCTTCTACGATAACTCGTCGAGGAGTTAGTAGGGTGTGTTTGCTTTTTTTTTTCCACGACAGTACGTATGACAAAGTCGTATTTCTTTTTCATTGCATTGTAAAACGCTTGCCATCGAATTCACGTTTTCCACTGTAGTTTTGCTTCGTTTACTTTGATTGTCATTTCCAACAAACAACCAAGCCACTCTGATATAAAATAAGATAACTAAAAGCAAAATCGTCGCAGTCAATAATGTACTGCGTTGCCATAGCAACCATCTTTGATAGTAAGTGCCTATGATGACCTTGAGATGCCTATTTAAATGAAACGGGGTATAGCTACTGCATGACAGCATTTTCATAATTAATTACCCTATTTCCTCATTACAGAATATTCACTGTACACATGAAATTCAATACCTTCTAATATTTTATATGTAATAACGTTATCCGCAACAGCTTTTAAAGAAAATCAAAGACTGTATTACTTGTCAGTACATTATTTCCATATGAGTACCTTGTCACAGTTTCTGGAATAAATAATTTTCAACAGTTATTTGGAAATGGCTGTACAATGTGCATCTGATTAGATGAATATTCGTACTATTGTTCCACTATTTTGATAAGATTATGTTACCGTGATGATATTTGAGATTTTATGATATTATATTGAATATAGGTACGTTAAATCTACTTGATACATTTTAATATTTTTATTTTAAAATTTCTCAAAACATTTAGTTTCCTATATTTTCAGAAAATAACTTGTTTAAATATCTAGTCATCAGCAACCAATAATTTTCAGCACCAGCATATGGCTGTTACTGCTTGAAGCTATCAAAGTTTTTATGAATGGAAAGATATATAGCATTGATGACACTACTTTTTATCATCTGACATGATTTTCACTTGAAAATCAATTTAAACTTGTTTCATTTCTTTGTATGTTTTGGGGTAGGGGGAGAGGGGTGATCAGGTTTAGCCCCGATTCTTTCTTCGAGGTCATATTACGAAAGTTATGATCTGTCAACTTACTATGTAACCGCAAGTTCGTTTGAAAGGTAAGATTACTTTACCTTTCTCCGAAAAACCATTGTAAGAGACCACTAGATCAAAGTCATTAATTGCATTATCTTGTCCTAGCAGAAAACAGGCAATTTTATTTATTTAAATAATTACCTTTTCGCCTTTTACGAATATTAAATTCGGTTTTTAAAAATTTTAGGTTTATATCGCTGTAATCATCGAGCAAGTTTGATGAACAATTTAACCCAAAGGTCTGATGCAGAGCGCAAACACGAAGTACAAAGTAAAATACAGACTTTTTATTAACGCTAACAAACATAGGAAAGGCGACGCGTTTCAAAGAAATGAATAAATATAGTATTATTTTCAATATTTAATTGATTTCATATAAGGAAGAGAAATATTTATTGAGATTTACTTCCAAAATTCTCTTTCAAAATTCAGTTTGAAAACGTGGAAATTTTGAATTGTGTGGTTATTCATTGTTCAATAGGTAATGAGTATTATTCAATAGCATTACTTTTGATGGCTTAATAGGGTTAAAAATACCATGTAGTGAAGTTAATTATTAAGCTAAACATCAAAAGGATGAGTGCACCAGTAACTGATCTATCCTCAATTAGTGGTCGGAAAAAACTACATTTTTTGCAAACAACTGCAAGAACTTTATCGAAAAAGTAGTTAACTACAACTACAACTTACCTGTTTTAAAAAGTAGCGACTACATACTACTTTTCAAAAGTAGTCGCTACTTCTCTACTTACAAATTTGATCAAAGAATTCAATCTACACTTGAAATTGAAGACACACATTACGTACACCACAGTAACAATACAGTACAATACAGTAACCACTCGTTATATCACGTTTGTTCCGATATAATCAAATAAATCCGATATAATCAAATAAAAAGTAGCGACTACAAACTACTTTTCAAAAGTAGTCGCTACTTCTCTACTTACAGATTTGATCAAAGAATTCAATCTACACTTGAATTTGAAGACACAGATTACGGACACCAGAGTAACAATACAGTACAATACAGTAACCACTCGTTATATCACGTTTGCCCCGATATAATCAAATAAATGCGATAAAACCGAGGGCATTAACAAAGTAAAAAATATAACATGCATGAAAATGTTTCGTCCTATTCTCTAAAATGTTAATTTTAGCACATATTACTCTTTATATACCGATTAGGGTAATTCAATATTAGTTTTCGATGTCATAATATCAAAAAATAATAAATCTGCATATAAATCAACTCCAAAAGAATAAATTCGGCATTAAAACATGAATATCTCATAACGAGTAAGAAGACAAGTGTTACCAGCAATAAAATTAATTCCTTTAACTTAGATTTTCGCATTTAGATTTATCAGCAAGTAACTGTGGAAAATCCATGACGTCATACAATATTTTGATAAACGCTGCACCTGAATTACTGGCATTCGCAAATTGTTGCGCAGAACACATTCTTCCCAAAAGAAGCAAGTTACGATCATGTGACTAGACGAATGACTTCTTTCCATGTAGTACCATTAAAAAAAGCATCAGTTTTCGTTACAAACGACAAATGTTTTGTATTTTTCTATTATCTACATTACATTTTTCAAAATGTAACACGCTACACTACAAACTACCGGAAAAAAGTAGAAAATACTAATTTCACTACTTGTAGTGCGCTACTTCCAACTACTGTCCCCAATAATTCAGCAGTGACACACAAAATTGCTTTTTGTCCCACTTGTCAACTACTGGTACACTCACCATATATTGACTTAAATAATCTATCGATTTTGCTGTATCACATGATGCCATTCCTATGCATTTTCGTATTCATTCATAATCAACAGTACTCTGAAAATTTAAAGAGAATACAATAAATCAGAGTTTAAAAAAAGTTTCAAAGGACAAATCTTTAATCGTTTGAAAAAAAAAATATTTCCTATTATTGTTTCCAAACTGCTCAGAAAACTTTATGATTTAAAAATATCAGATGATGATCAAATGATGATATTTTATCGTCCAGTTCGTAAAATCCATAGCTCTATTAATACATTAGTACGAATAACCATTGGTTCGAGAAGATTGCTAATCAATTTTGTCATTACTCATTGAAACTAACAAAAAATACAGCATATGTTTCGAACCGAAAAAGTTTTACAATCCTTCATTACTTGAAAATCCGTGTTATCAAAATGCACTGCCACGCAAAAAATCATTGCGTGGCCTTGCATTTTGACGACAATTGCATAAACGTTAAGATAGACTTTTAAATTTGAAACCTAAACATACTCCTTTCCCATTTAGGACAATTAGTGTGTTGTGTAACGGGTTTACGTTCAAGATTTTATACAGTCACATTCAAAAAGAATGTTTGTGCTTTAAAATATCTTTTACTACATGCCGAATGATAAGCTTTAATTCAAAACCCAAAACTGACAGTCCAATAGATATGTATTGCAACAACTATGCCATGTACATAATATTAAAAAGAAAAAGAAAACGAATCTAATACTTATTATCGCACTTTTTTGAAGTGTAAAAATCATTTATTGATAGATTTGATTAATCACTTTTTATGGATTCTTCATGTACAAGTTGATTAAGAATGACAGAACGCTGTCACGATAATCTACTAAAAAAAGTAAATAAATAAACTTACTCTACAGCGACAGCCCTGCTGGTACAGTTTCCTGAAGCCCTTTTTCTGTTTAGCTGACAATTTAGGCCACTCTTGAATAAAATGACACAAGGAAATAAAAGGTTTCTCACCACGAATGCGACCTGTTAGAAATAAAATCATATAAAAAATCAAACTTTAGATCAAACTTGAAATACGCGAAAATGTGATAAGAATAAACAAGTGTAACAATAAAATGGCCGGAGGTAAATAACAATTCGAACAATGACATTTTAAAATGCTTGAAACCTAAAAATAAACGATTGGTTTCGAGACCGAAATTTTGTTGCTCTCTTCATCAGCCCATGTCTGTGTACAATCATTTCAAAAGAAGAAATACAATTTTTGGTAGATATGATTTCCAGATTTGATATGTTTGATTTTACAATAAATGTTGCACGCTTCAAACTAGATGAACTATATAATATGCCATACAGAATATGTGTGTGACTATGTATATTTGTTTTTACGTGCATTTCTTGCGGCACTGTGATTTATCAAAATAGATAGAAATGGCCGACGCTAATATAAGCGGATAAAATACTTAAAAATGGGCACTCTCTGTTTACTTTTTAAATATATATTTTTAATAGTGTAATCATATGTTTTGCATTTTTTTTTTCTGGCTGCGTTCATTCACTTCTAACTTTTGCTAAAGTTGAAATTATTCTACGAATGTTTGAAACTGTCGCCACTTCTAGTCGGTTTAACCATCGGCAGAACACTTACTTCAAGGATATTTTCAGTGGCAATTCCCTTGCGTTTTCTATGCATCGCCGCAATTTTTCCGAGTTTATTTTTGTAACAAATTATTGATTTTTGTTTAAAAGAAAAAAAAAAGTATGAAAATATTCATATTTAAAGAATATCCGGCAAATATCAGAATAATATATAGCAATCGTCCGATTTACACATAAGCTATAAAAGAGATAGCTTAGGCCTCGTGTTGGATAAAACATTACATATTTAATATTGAACTATGCATTCAAATTTTGTCCAACAGGGACACTAAATTATCTTTTACTTAGGCCACCGTTCTTTCTAAATCAAAACTTTGCCACAACCGTGGAAGCATAAAGAAAAAAGCATGCAGATCTAACAATAAGATTATAGCAGACAAGAGATTATTCAAAATTTTATAACAATTTCAGATTATATAAAAATTTTCAATTGAAATTTTCTAAGGTCTTGCCTTTTTTATTTTCGTTCAGTGTTTTAAATATTGGTTACAGGTGTATAACAATGTTTTATAAATAAGGTTTAAGCTAGTTTTTAGCCTTTTCTAAAACTTTTTAAAAGAAATTGAATATGTAAGTCTATAAAAAGGGTAAAACAACACTTACATATTTCATTCGTTTAACATACCCGGAGCCTGATTAAAGCACGAGCCAAAAAGGGACTATGGGCCTGATCCCCTTGATTTTTAAGGGCCCGAATTTACTATTTCTTTATTAACAATTACATAATTTTTGTGAATGCATGTTTTTAAGTAGTGTGTCATTATTTTGCTTGATTTTCTATATTTATGTAAATCACATGCTGATTTTTTTTTTTTTACTCTATATGATTTATAATGAATATATTGCTTTTTTAGAGTAGGCTGAGAGTAACGATAGCGTATATTTTCGCAAATTAATAGTTTTTTGGCATATATGTATTCGAATGCATCGAAATTGTTTATGAAATCTGAGGAAAGGGTTTCCAATCTCTGGAATCCATTTTGGTTTGATCGGGAACTTGAATCTGCCCGTCTTATATCACATGTATATCGTCATATTTTTTCACCATTTAAAATAATCACAAGGTATAAGGTTAGAAGTAATACAGAATTGTTTCGCTCAAGTATCCTATATTACAAAATCGAGCATTACATATAAGAAGAAAACTTGTAGAAAATAATTATAATTTTTCATTAGAATTAAACTTTATTTCTACCACTTATCACTGGAACTGATCCTCAGAAAAATATGCACATTTTTATCCGCGTGTACTTCACTTTAAAAAGATAAGTCTTTTAGTTTTCCTGTTCACCTGTAGTTTCAAATGCTAAAAAACATTTTAAAGCAAATTACTTGGCATTCATCTGAGCCAAAAATTTTATCTACAAGCATCTCACACTGCTTTCAGAGGAAAATTCTTTTGTTTAAAGTTCCGGATAAGCCAAAGATCAAAAACGTCAGCAGTATGAAGAAACATGTGTAAGCCACACGCAAATTCATGTCTTATTCAAAATAAGAATATAGAATATAAAAATTGCACTACGACCTGTTGCTTTTTTAGAGTAGGCTGAGAGTAACGATAGCGTATATTTTCGCAAATTAATAGTTTGTTGGCATATATGTATTCGAATGCATCGAAATTTTTTATGAAATCTGAGGAAAGGGTTTCCAATCTCTGGAATCCCCTTTGGTTTGATCGGGAACTTGAATCTGCCCGTCTTATATCATATGTATATGGTCATATTTTTTCACCGTTTAAAATAATCACAAGGTATAAGGTTAGAAGTAATACAGAATTGTTTCGCTCAAGTATCGTATATTACAAAATCGAGCATTACATATAAGAAGAAAACTTGTAGAAAATAATTATAATTTTTCATTAGAATTAAACTTTATTTCTACCGCTTATCACTGGAACTGATCCTCAGAAAAATATGCACATTTTTATCCGCGTGTACTTCTCTTTAAAAAGATAAGTCTTTTAGTTTTCCTGTTCACCTGTAGTTTCAAATGCTAAAAAACATTTTAAAGCAAATTACTTGGCATTCATCTGAGCCAAAAAATTTATCTACAAGCATCTCACACTGCTTTCAGAGGAAAATTCTTTTGTTTAAAGTTCCGGATAAGCCAAAGATCAAAAACGTCAGCAGTATGAAGAAACATGTGTAAGCCACACGCGAATCCATGTCTTATTCAAAATAAGAATATAGAATATAAAAACTGCACTACGACCTGTAACGTCTGCATACGTGGGTGTCAGAGTTTGTAAAGAAAAGCCCTTTATTCAGAATTAATTAGAAAACGAAACAATCTATTTCTTCTTATTTCTTTTTTTATCCTACTGTGTGATGTGCGAATGAATTATGCTAGTTTCTGAAGTGAGCTATTAAAAAAACTCTTACAAGGGGAACATCCATAAATTACGTCATGCAAATTTAATTTTTTTACCCCTCTCTTTCCCTATGCCACAGGTTGTCACACTCTTATGATAAACATCTCCTGTAGTTTTATTTCGGACTAAGTCTGGTTAAAATAATATTAAAAATATTATCATTTTATATACTATTACGGAGTGAAATAATTGCTATAAAACCGTGAAGATCGTTTACTTTTTTAAATTCAAGCTGCTGCAGTTCAAAAGAAAAATGTAACTAATACTTACTGAGTGAAAATAAAATTTTTTACGAACTTTATTTGTGCTTATGCAAACAATACCTACATATTTTTTTGAGATATTAGGTGTGACGTTACAACGTGTTAACCTCTTTTCCCATGTCACATTATGAGGATCCCTCACTTTCTCTTGAAGCGTAACATAATTAATAGAAGACTCCCTAATATTAACACATTTGTTGTAATAATAGCACATGTTAAGTAATTCAAAACTTTTGCCTGAATTGATTGAGCCTCAGATATTTTTCTACAATAGCATTCTTGAAATTTTATAGTTATTTTTCCATTGAATTTCGTCAGAAAAAGTATTTAAAAATAAATTTTTCTTCTTCATTTTTTACCGCATGCGAATTAATAGGTAATTTAATAGAGAAAATTAACTTACTGTAAATATCTATTTCCCTTACTTTTTCTTTCGGATAAATAAAAATTCTGCACATTAAAATCAAGCTCTAAAATATAACAAACCATTCTGTGTGTTTTTTTTTAAATGTGTAAAAAGGTATTGCTATTATAGCTTTATTACACCAACCTTCATCTAACCTCAATACATCCACTTCTATTAAATAGAAGTTTAGAGACTATGGGTGATAAGGGAAAAAC
This sequence comes from Maratus speciosus, assembly GCA_963932465.1. NCBI lineage: Eukaryota > Metazoa > Arthropoda > Arachnida > Araneae > Salticidae > Maratus > Maratus speciosus. Next base: position 480,905,864 of record OZ010787.1, read on the forward strand.
TGACATTCAACATGCCACAATGGTACAAAAATCCTTGGTATAGTTGGAAAGAGAAACGTATAACAAAATATATAGGTTACGTGATGGCCTGTTTGGGATCTTGTGACACCAAAAGCTGCTTTTGGGCAGGGCATTGAAGCCACGGAGACTTCATCACATTAGATGACATTTCTTAAGTTGGACATAAAAATATAAAAAATACCACATTTTAACCCAATTTACTTAAAAAGTACTCTAGAGGTTTTAGAATAAAATGACGCAAACTGCATGCAAATACGATAATAAAATTAAAAGTTACAACCCACTTTTTTCACAATGTCTGTGGTTGACAAAGAAATATTTAAAATTATAAATTATTTTATCTCAAAATATATTTTTTCAAGATTCGTTCTATTTAGAGTGTGATATACCTAAATTTGTATTAAAAAAAAATCGGGATTGGCTGCCCTTCCAAACACTGGTTTTTGTGTCCAGACAGAAAAAAAAGAAAGAAAAAGGGAATTTATGTAAGTTTCTGACACAATCAAATTGGCGGGATTCGAACCTCCAGTTTTGAAATTGGAGACACTACGTCTCCGCTACTAATGATTGATTACGTCGTCGCGTTATTTATCCTTTATACTCTTCCCATTTTCTTGGTGATTTTTCCTACAGGATCGGTCGGAAAATGATTTGAAAATGGTTTAAAAAGGAATTAAATACCTAATCCGTCGGCCAAGTTTTTCGAAAATCTATAGGGTTCTTGAGACAGTAGTGTATAGCATATTCGCCAAATGAGAACTCAATCCAATATACCTTTTGGGAGTTATCTTGTCGATCACACATACACAAAAACTATGATTATAATACATTCCTTACACTCTGCGTTCGGAATGTAAAAAACATGCTTAGGCCTCGTGTGCGTCACGTTGAATGTTATGCACAATCTTAACACTTATCGAGCGCTAGCTTTTTATACATCATTCTATTTTTATATTCTATTCGCACCACTATATTTTAAAAATACTTTTTTAGTACATTTCTCTTGCATATGCTGTTAAAGTACAAGTAAAAGTGTTTCTTGAAAAAAAAAAAAAAAGGAGGTGCACTGGTGCCAACCGAATACAGTTCGTGTAAGAGATGCTGCACAGTCACTCCACCGCTTTTATAGGAAACGGTTACTTGACTATATTATGGAGCATTTTCATTGGTTAGAATAGAGATATTCTATAAAAGCTGTGGAGTGACTATGCAGCAAATGCTGCAATTTTTTAATAGTGTAATCCCGATGTCATGTGGGTAGTGACGTAAGACCGATAAGGATTAAAGCTTGTTTTTTTTTTTTTCATCTCATTGTAGGATTAACTTAATTTTCGATCCGTAACGTCCATTATTACGCATTTTATTATAGCGTTCTTATGAGACTTCCTACAGTTATTTTCAACATTATAGATATGTGGTTATATATATATACATATAGTTAAACTGTCTTCGGAATTGTGTGTTTTGTCAGATTTTTTTTAATCATTATTCTCGTAGATGATTTCTCATGATTTTTGGTCTATTCTTAAAAAATGAAGGGTTTTTTTTTCTTTTCAGACATTATTTTTTTAAATAGATATATTTTACAAATACTGATGATAAATCGATATTTATTATTTTCTGTACCCTAAATATATATTATATACGAAAAAAAGCGTTATTACTTCGAAATATATATTAACTTTTATTTTAAAATTAATAGTTTTTAATTTTGAAAAATTATATTAATTTTTTTAAAGAAAACCAATACATTCAATGTATATTACTCGCATATATATATATGAACAGAAAAAAAGAGTAAAAAACAGTTAAAAAAAAAAAAAAAAAAAAAAAAAAGAAAAAAACAAAGTTTTCTGTCCCAGACCACTTTAAAGGAAATTAATATACATCAGTATTCCAGATGTCAATACGTTAACATATATTCATATAAACAATAAATGAACTTTATTTTTACTTTCTTCTATCTTCAATAGAAGATAGTATTGTAATCGAAATTTTTTCGACTTACACATTTTAGGGGTCAGAGATCACAAAAAACATATTTATAAAAAATGTCTGTCTGTCTGTCCGTGTGTCGCCATTGTACCATCAAACATTGTATGAAGTTATGCATAGAATTGAACCAAATTTTTATTTTAAGTTTTTGGCTATGGCAAGCAGGTCCTCCATTAATTTTTAAAACATCCGCCGGTAAGGGGCGCTGTAATAGCGATTTTTGTGCATTTTGAATATTGTACCATCGAAAAGTGTATGAAGTTATGCATGGAATTGAACCAATTTCTTTGTATATGTTTTTGGCCATTGCAAAATGGTCCTCCCTGAATTTGGAAAAAATCCGCCGGTAGAGGGTGCTGTAATAACGATTTTTGTGAGATTTTTGTGCATTTTGAATATTGTACCATCGAAAAGTGTATGAAGTTATGTGTAGAATTGAACGAAATTTTTTGTGTATGTTTTTGGCCATGGCAAGAAGATCCTCCCGGAATTTTGAAAAATTCCGCCGGAAGGAGGAGCTGTAATAGCGATTTTTTTGCAATTTTCAGTATTGTACCATCGAAAAGTGTATGAAGTTATGCTTAATTCTAATAAAAATACTAATAAAACTAATTAAAATGAAATATTGACATGAGATAGAAGAAAGTTTTGCGATTGGCACATCCAGCAAGTTAACCCTTTATCTACTGACGGTACTTATAAGTACCACTCACTTTAAACTTTTATACCATAGTGAATATTACTAATATACTAATGGTACTTTGCAAAAACACTCTTTTAACTCCAATTTATTCGAATACATGGAAGCAGTAGTTCTAGGTTTGTTATTTTTGAGAGGAAAGAGGCAATCTTTGAAGGAGTCGATGTGTTCTGTGCCAACATTTTGTACAGATTGCCGCGCTCGTCTTTTTATTGCTGCAAACACAGTAAAAGATATAAGATAAGTATTGGATTTTTTTTTATGTGTTCATTATGATCTTAGAATACAGTTTGACTAGCTATTTTAGGTGAACGATGGATGTAGTTTATTTAACAGTTAAATTACTCGCTGGTACTTATAAGTACCGTCAGTACACTGGGTGTTGGAGAAAAGCTTTTTGTTTACTTTTCGTCAGTGTAGTTATCCATCGTTTTCATCTGCTCTTTAAAATTTAATTACTAAAATGTAGTGTAGTAACGATTTCCCTGGTATTTCTTTTCTGTTTCATTGTTATTTTTTATAGGAAATCGAAAAAGTTGTGGCACCGGTTCGTTTTTGCTATGCTAGAAATGTCATATGTAAATTCATATATTGCATATGTGGAGATGCGAGAGAGCGTGGTTGTCCCTGGAATATTGATGTCGCATAACTAAAAGACTGCTAACAAGATCGAAACCTAAAAAAAAAAAAATTTTTTTTTTAACCCTTTCAGGAGCAAAGCATTTTCAATTATGAAGTGTTGAAATAAATGATTGGCACCGGAATTTGCCAAACGATTTATTTGTAAATAAGAAAAAGCCTATATTTCACATATTTATTAAATCGAAAATATTTTCTGGTGCCAGTTGAAATACTTTGTGGGTTTTCTGTTACGATATTTTAGTCACAGTGTACTGACGGTACTTTAAAGTACCCCTTTAATTAATTACCTCTAAATAATTAAATTTCTCACGGGTGAGTATTTTTTTTATGTTTATCCTTTAATTTTCATTATAGTAACTGAAAAAAAAATATTACATGAAAAAAATTGCAGTAGATCATAATGCCGTAGATAAAAGGGTTAATATCATGTTTACATTAAACTGGAAATTAATAGAATTTTCAATACATTAATAATAGAGACACAGTTTTATACTTCAATTTCAATGAATTTGCTCTAATCAAACTTTGAATCAATGCAAAAAACAATATAAAATTATACATATAAATGTTGGAATGCATTACCCCCCCCACCCCCATCCCTCCAAAAAAATTTAAAGTATGTCAATATTCAATTTAATTGAATGAAATATATTAATTAAAGCAATAATTTGAAATCATTTTTTCCATTCTACTAAAAAGCAAAATTTATTGCAATATTATCTATCCAGCATTTTCACAAACCCACTTATCTTTTATTTATACTTGATTTTTTGGGAGAATATTATCATAAATGCACCTGTTTTTGGAATTTTCCTATTTCTTTCTTTTTTCCTTTTTTGTGTGCGCGTGTTGTTAAAGGAATCACTTTACGATGAAAATATAATTACTCTAATTTGCATTATCGTATTTATCATTAATATGGTTCTTTTATTTTAATTTTCCAAATTAAAATCAGAAAAATAATTATACGACAATGTATTTATTTGATTTTTTTTAAATAATTTAATTCCGCCTATTGTTACTTGGGGAAAAAAAAGTCTGGCTTCAATCGTAACATATTTTCTTTCATATCCCGCGAAGTTTACACGCACACAAAGAACGTCAAGTACATTTTGAAAAATATCAAAATAAAGACGAAATTGTTATTTTGTACCCTGATACACCCTGTTTCTTTAATTAGCCAGTTCATTGTGTGGTGAATCTCAACTCATCACTGAAAAGAAAACATTCTTGTTGTGTCAAAGACTGATGTCTTCGGCTCCATAACAACCGGGCTCTCCTGTTGGATGCAGTGAAAGGGACGACATGACGACGGGCGTTAGGGACAAGGCCCTTGAAGCCTATGTAAGGGTGTTTCGGGGTTCTGTAGGCCCGGAACTTCATGTTTATGGACAATAATGCGAAGCGACATAGAGCTCACCTTGTTGATGATTTTCTTGAAGAAGAAGATATTCGCCATATGAATTGCCCTTGAGGTCTCCGGACCTCAGTCCTATTGGACATGTTTTGGATGGTCTAGGAAGAGCCATTGCACAGCGTAACCCCCCTCCCAGGACCCACCAGGTGTTAAAAACCGCGCTTTTGGAACAATTGTCTTTGTTGCCAGAAACATTTATTGACACCTTCATAAAGAGTATGAGAGCTCGTTGGGAGGCATGTATAGCAGTGCACCGTGATTATACTCCATATTAGACAGACTTCTTCCGATATGAGTGTAGTTTTAAGCTCCTATGTATAATGACAATGCATAAAATAAAATACCACGATCCATTTGGGATCGAAAAAATGAAGCCGATTATTTATCATGCTCATAAAGAACCATGTGCAGTGTGAAAGTAAACACGTAATGATGGAAGGTTTTTAAAAAAATATTTCACATGGTGCTAGTGAGAAAGCAAACAGGTAATGATGGAAGTTTTAAAAATATATATATTTCACATGGTACTACTATACGTGCAGTGAGAAAGTAAACACGTAATGATGGAAGTTAAAAAAATATTCCACATGGTACTAATGGTACTATTATACAAAACGTTCTATAATCTATACTTCTTTTATTTGAAATCGTTGGTTACACTTAAGAAACACATAAATAAAATTCTTAAACTACATACGCTTGAAAAACTATTTTTAAAGCATTATAAATTATTTTAATCTTATTTTAAAAGAGAATTTTTTTAAAAGTAGAATGCGTGTTTGCACTAAAAAAAATATATGCATTTAAGAAACACATACATAGCATTCTGAAACTAAATACGCTTGAAAAACAATTTTTAATTAAATAATTGATTTATAGGGTATATTTTAAAAAAAGGACGTGTGTTTACGCTAAAAAATATACACGAAATATCACATTTTATGCAAATTTTACGTGTTCTATAGAAGAAATTTAAACACTATTTTAAACACATTTTCCACTACAAGAATCAAATGAGGTGTTCAAAACAAACTTATCTTATTGAGGAAGTAAGATCACTGTGTATGGTGGCCGAGTGCCAATTGTACAGCTGTGGAAGAAAGTGACATTTTATTGTCATCACAAACAAACGCGACTCAGCATGGTTTGTAAAGTTCAAAAAAATTTATTCTTTGAATAATTTATCTCAAAATAGAAATAAATAAAATCGTTTAAAAATCTTACAAAAATGTAGAACGACTGGAAAACCCCTAATATTCAAATATCGGCATTCGAAGGATGACAGAATAAGATTAAATAAGTAATACTAAATTTGATAGAATATCATAGAATAAAAAATAAATAACAAGATGGGCGGGGGGAGGGACATAAGGGGAAAGAGTTAAGTTTTTTTTATGCTATAATGTTTTTTCTGTATTTTCGATATTTCATAAATGTTAGATAAATAACAGTATCAAAATTCGATAAAATATTACATTTGTAAACAAATTCTCTATAGATTTAACGTAATTGATTTTCAAAAATTACGAAATGGGAATCAAGAAATAATATCTAATGATGAAAAAAAAGAGAAAAATTATGGTTATTTAGGATAAAACCGCATATCTTATTATCAGTTGCTTTTTGAAGTCAGAATTTCCGACAAAATTTAATCTAACTTTGCTTATATACGCTACACTTATCCTTGTATCATAGTATCATATTTTAATGATTAATTCATCATAATTTTATCAACCAATAATTATTTCTAAAAGATAAATCATCTGGTCTTATTCCCACCGATGCGATGTAGAAGAAACCGCATGGATATGTTAATTTTAGAGGAAATGAAAAAGTTTAGACTTTCTTTTAAAATGCAATGGTATATTTTATTTGACGACTTTAAACTAAGGAACTAAACTAATATTTTTTTACATATTGCCTAATTATTTAGTATTTAAAAACGAAAAGATGATTATTTTAATTGCAATTTCGGAAAAGAAATTCAACTCTTTATCAGCTTTATAAAAATCTCAGTCATCCTTGCATATGTAGTTTTGGCTGCCTTAACTTTAAACCTTGTTAACAAGCTCTTCAGTTATTGTTTTTCAATATCCTTTTTATACCACGCAGGATATCCGGTTTTACCCAAAAGAATGAGGGTCGTAAAGCAAGTTATAAAATTGTACCTATAAATGCTAGCAACAACGTCACTGTGTAAAATATATCCTTATTAAATATGCTACATACAATAATATAAAAGTTACAATAACTTTAAACGTGTTCATATTTAATTCTTTTAAAAAAAACTAGTTAACATTAAAAGTAAAAATGACAAATTTAACTTTCCAATACAGAAACTACGCAAATGTCAGTATGGTGATAGCGTAATAATGACTTATTTTTCATGCTTAAAGAGAGAGTATTTCAATTCATCCATTAGCCGTTAGACGACTGCTCAAATTGAGGAAAATTGAAATATCTGGTTTTCACCCGACTTTCTCCTCTAAAACTTTTCCTTTTTCCCAAAACAACTTAAATCGGTTACAAACAAAAATATTTTTAACAGAAATGTATTTTAAGATATGTGGAAAATAGAGAGATATGAAGTTTATTTTAGAAACAAACAAGAAAAATAATTAAATTAATATGAGTTTTATGAACAGTTTTATGAAAATAAAGGAAAGCTCTCAGACACAAAGAGGTTTAAAATTTGAAAGTAGGATAAAAGAGAGGTTATTAAAAATATATTTAAATTTTCACTTAAATGTGCTGTGAGTAATCGTTCCGATTTTAGAATATTTCGCATTCAAATGGCTTTGGAGATTATATATTATATTAATAATAAAAGTAATAATGAAAAAAAGCTGTAATAAAAACGCTTTAACACTAGAACGCCCGGAAATTTTACTCAAGTTTCAGAAAAATATTGGACACCAAAATTTTTATTTAAAATTATTTGACTGATTTATTTAACGTAAATCTGAGTGGTTTAAATTTAACTTATTTTATGAAAGAATTTCTGGTTCCAGTTGACATTTAATCATATGATCGGAGTCGAAACGTCTCCTTCCGGGCGTTGAAGTATTCATCATTTGAAAAGTAAATTTTCAAATTACAGATGCAGATTATCATATTTTTAAAGTGATTATTTATCAAATGCCGTTTTTGGGCAAAAATGAACTTTTTACCCTAAATGTTAGCAGAAATTACATAATGCGCTTACAGTAAATAATTTTTTTCATAAATTTAATTATATATAAATTTGCAGCACTCATAAATCCGGGATGAAATATTTAGTATTTAGCCAACAAATATCTAAAGCATTTATATGATAAAATACATAAAACAATTTTCTTACAGTAAAGCAAATCAACTCCCCCCGCGTCAATTTAGGAATAAGATTATTTTTTCTTCAAAATGAGTAACAAAAAGCATAGAAAGCTTTCTATATTATCTTATGTTTAAATGTAGACTTATTTTCTGATCTCACATTATTGCAAATGTAAGTGTAAGTAAGAGCAATAAGTCTTAATTACGTCCACTAATAACCGTATCACAATATATATTCCAAAAGGAAATTTCAATTTTTTTGCAGGGAAAATTTCAAGGGAATTCCAGTTTTCCTATGCATTGGATTTGTAATTTCTGTTATACATTCTGATGACGACTCAGTGAAGGAGTTGAAACATGTCAATATAGGTTTTTAATATATTTTTAATGTGCTTTTAGTATATTATATATAGGATATATTGTGATATGCTCACATTATATCCAAAAAAATTGCATAATACAAAATTAATTTCTTTGTAGGCAAAATATCCTTATCTAATAACAGTTTTTTAATAAAAAGCACCCTTACACTGAATTTTTACATTTTATTGCTTGGTTTTTTGACTACAAATAACATTTCTTTCTTTTTATATTTACTACTCATCCCGATGATGCAGAAGCTTGAACTGCCTAACTTAAGCTTCTATGACTGTTTTTTAAAGAAAAAGTATTCTATTTCCTTTGAAACGCGGACATTTTCCCTACATTTGTATGTTGTATTCAAGAATATGCTATAAATAGTCTTTTTACAGTTTTGCCTATTTCGATTTTTTAAGAATATTTATTGTCCTAATGATAAGACATGTCTTTACATTTATTATTATTATTTTGTGTTTGCAATTATTTTTGTTACTATATTAATGTTGTAAGGATAACGTGTCTTTACATTTAAAATTGCTATTTCATTTATGTTTTAAGAATTTAGTAATTAAAAGAAATCGCTTAAAACTCTATACACCATTGCTGAGATTTTTATTTCAAATACGTTTCAGCCTTTAAATTTAAAAATAGCGGCTACTAAGTCAGAACAAATAATTTATAACGAAAAAAAAAATGAAAAAATACTGGGAGTTTTTTATGTACATTTAATCTTAATGTAATATATTTTCCAAACACCTTCAAAAATTTATTCAAAGCCTGTTTTCCAATTAATAGTGCGTGGAATAACTGTATTAGGCAGATTTCAGTAAATGAGAAATTCGTTAAATTTTAGTAAAACCCTCTTTTTTTTTTTGTTTTTTTTTGTCAATAGAACAGCTATTTAATTATTTAACTTAAAATTATACCCCCCCCCCAAAAAAAAAAAAAACAAAAAAAAAAAAAAAAAAAAAAAAAAAAAGAGAAAAGAAAAAGAAAAAATCGTACCTGAAAGGGTTAAAAACAAGTTTTAGAGATTACGACACATTAAAAAATTTCTATTCTGACTAAGTTTTATTTCAATACTTAAAAACCAAAGCAATTTCTTAAGGGGGCCGTGGACCTTTATTTGGAGCAGAAATGGACCGAAAAATCGAAAATTATTTTTGTGAATATTATTATTTTCTAGTTTGTTCGGAGACATTTGCGAAAAACCGCATGCAGATGCGATTAATTTTCACAAAGTTCAACGTTTTTAGATTTTTGAAATGCTCCATGCGTCATAATCTTTGACCAAAATTCATGAAATTGATAAAGAAGAATCCTGGTATCGCTTATAAAGACAGTGTGCATGCATTTTAAAATTCGACTTCATTAAAATAATTAAATTTGATTTTTAAAGTATTAAAAGGCAAAATTTTGATGAAATTCGATATTGAATTCAGCAAAAAATCTCTACAAAATTAACTATTTAAGGGGTTAAAAAGTCGATGTGCAGATTTGATTGTAATAGAATTTTAAGTGATTAAAAGGCAAAATCGAGTAAATAACTCAAAAATTATGAGGCATGAAGCATTTTAAAATTTCGTTTTAAAATTTTAATTAAAAAAAATCTTCAAATTATAATAAAATTGGAAATTTATTTTAAGGTGTGCTATATACTTATGGCGAAATGCATATTACCGTAAATTTCATATTTCTATTGTGAAAATTAAAGAAATAATAATAATAACGTCCACAGTCTCCTTAAAGTTGTCCTTTAAACTTTAACAGCAGATTTCATGCGACATTGTAATGTATTCCTTACCTGCAATGAGGTACCTTGTCGAATGCAGAGTCACTCCGCATGCAGCTTCGCTGCTACTAGTCCAAAGAAGACCTTGACTCAAAGCTTGCCTGGCTTTATCAGTCATCTATCAAAATGGGAAAAAGATTTTCACTTTACAAAACTCGATTTTAACAAAGTAAAAATAATTTAAATTTTACTTGCAAAATATGTTTCTCTGGAGATTTTAGAAGTTTTTAGAATGAATCACCTATTTTAATAGTAAACTTAGCTAATGATGCTGTAAAATAAAGTAAACAGCGTAACTGTTCGCATCTTTACTAATGAAAATTTTTATAGCGGGTCGAACCTTTATACAAGGTGTCTATAAATTATTGTCACCTTACCTGAAGATTTTTTATCTATCCTCTTCGCTACTGAGTATTAATGCAGTATTATTAATTATTACTGAATTATTTCTTCTCCCATTAGACTTCAGAGCAAGATTTTTATTAGGTAGATTTCGTATGAAATACTACCTATTGGCGTCGTTCCTATGTTGGAATTTCTGAAAAATTTTTGCAGATCTACACCGATCATGATCCCTAAAGCCCAAAACCACCCTCAGTAAAAAACTTTATATATATATATATGTATCTATCTATATATATCACTTTCTTCTGGACACGATAACTTCCACAATTCTGCACCAATCTCTTCCAAACTGATACATAAAATCAAGGGGCATAAAATCTCGGTCGAGTTCGTTAATGGGCAAAATCGGACCAAGGGGATGGAAATACGGAGGGGTTTTGTGAAAACCGAAAAACCCCTATAACTTCTTAAATTTTGTACATATCGAATCAGTTTAAAGTTTTTATTACTTCTGAAAATAGGGCCAAAAATTTATGTATCACAGATTTTTGATAAAGTTAAAAATGGGCTCAAGGGGCGCAAAAATAGGGTTTTTGGGAGAAAAAATTCATAACTTAGTCAATTCTCAAGATGTCAAATCCAATTAATTTTATCATGAATCTCCTTAACATTATCTACAATTTTTATATTCACAAGTTTTTGATAGGACGAATTCGTATCAAAAAAAAAAAAAAAAAAATTAAAAACGAAAACAAAAAGGGCGTTTGAAGAAGAAAAAAATCCATAACTCCGTCAATTCAAAAGATATAAAATCCCCATGAATTTATCATATATCTTCTTAATATTGTCTACAACATCTATATAGACAAGTTTTGGATAGGACCAATTCTTACAGCAAAAACAAATTAAAAATACATAGCGGTTGAATAAAAAAATCATCTTAGTAAGGGTGTATTCATATCCAAACTGCTTATTTTCTGACTCATTTTACAATTCATTTTTACTCTCAAAGGCTTCCAATTGGTAACTTTTCTTACTCAGAAACTATATAATGTACCGTAATGGTCAATTTTTTGATAGACGCAGAATATATTTTAAAACATGCTGTCAAAGTGGGCCTTTTGAACCGAATTCCCCGAAGCGGATTGTGTTGGAAAAGGAAGTATTCAAATCCAAACTGCTTATTTTCTGACTCATTTTTAAATTAATTTTTGCTCTCAAACGCATCCAATTGGTAGATTCGCTTATTCAGAAACTATATAATGTACCGCAATGATCAATTTTTTGACAGAGGCAGAATATATTTCAAAAAAATGATGTCAAAGTGGGCATTTTGAACGGAATTTCCCGAAGCGATTGTGTTAGAAACAAAAAATATTGTCTTACTGAGAAAACAATTGTTTATGTATCAAGTTTTAATTAATTAAACGGAAATTAAAAACACAGGTAGCTTATAAATCTCTTCAAAAATCACGTCAACAATTTTCATGTTTTTCCTATTAAAAATGAATCTGGAGTTATGCCAGAAAATTTCGAGTTGTTGAGCATGGAAAAGTATTTTTTTGAATACCGCCCTAACATGATTCTGATAAAACCAGTTATTATATAAAAATGAAATAAAAACTCGTCAGAAGCGGCCAGATAAAATTGTTAAAGTGGGTTTATCTCTAATCATGATTTGGTTTTTGTTTGTGAAATTAGTATACTTAACTTCGAAATCTACCTCCGCCTGTAGGCCGGGCCGGCAGGGATTTTATTTTATTTGCATTAGTTCGAATCTTAGACTTCTAAACATATCATTCTGATATCGAAATTGTAATTATGTTCGAGTACCATTAGTAAAATGGGACAAAATGGAGGTCCCCATTTGGGGACCCAGGGAGCGAAGAGGTTAAGAAGATGACGAAAAATATTATTACATATTCGTAAAGTACAAATCAAAAGTTTCTTTTTTATAACACAAATTTAAATATGCGCAAAGTTGGAACCAGAAAAACGTTATTAATCAAATAACGGTTATAATAATTCAACAATCAATTCGAATCAAATAATAATTAATATTAAAACTTTATCAAATTTATTAAAAAATTGACGAAAAACCACAATACGCACATTGCATTCTCTTTGCGCTCGCCTTTTTCAATGCTCACATCTTAGCCTTCCACAGTGTGACGCGGCATAAATTGTCGAAGAATACTTAACTTTGTTTGCGTTATTAAAAAAAATACTTTTGAGTTGTACTTTAGGAATAAGTAATAATATTTTTTGTCGTGTTCTTAAATCAAAAGGTATCTGGTAAGGAATCCCAGACAATAATTTATGGATATCCTGTATCTTTTGTTCCGGCACAGCTTAAATGACATATTTCGTTTCAGTTCCGGCTTACGTAGCCTTAAAGCCTTCAGGACGGCAGTCATTTGACGCCATTTTAATTTTTTAATACCAGTAAACACGTATAGTATTTTTCATTTTTTTAAGTGTAACAATTTTACGATTATACAAGGCAAAGATTATGAGTAAAATATTCTGCTACTAAAAAAAATAAAAACCATACGCAACCTATATGGAACATATACGTGACATCCGCCCTGGCTAAAGGGATATAGAAGATTAAAATGAGAAAATTCAACCAAAAATAAGAATTTTTGTTTTGTATTATTAACTTGTTAAAATTAAAAAAATAAAAATTAATAGCCACATGCTTAGCAGAAAGTGTGTTTTTATACTTCTGAAAGACGCAATAACACCTCATAATGAATTAAAAATTTATTTTTCTCAAAACTAATTTTTGACAGCCTATATGTCTTTAAAATACGCCATGGAGTTAAATATTTGTTCAAAATTGTATATATATCCAAGGGAAAATCTCGATATATATATCTGCTCATCCATTTTGGTGTGTTGATTTATTAAGGCCCTCAAATTAGTAATAAAATATATTAACATGTGGATTTTTAATGAGAATACAGTTTTGTGAAAAAAAATATTATTAATTATTTAATAACTTTTATTATTTTAATGCAATCATACTGATTGGTAAATAAATACTACGAGTAGTAATTTTTCCAAACGAGTAAAAATATGTCCAGCCCGGTAATCGAACCCAAAAACTTTTACTTTAATTGCAGTGTTCTTCCTATTGAGTTATATGACAATTGAGTGACTTCCCGGCCACCACAATTCATTTAGAAAACCATTCTGATAACGACATCTAGTCTGCTATTTTAAACAGCTCGACAGAATAAACAGCGGTAAAGGAACTCCAATAAATGATGGATACGCAATTACACCTTTATTATTTTAACATAATCCCACAGTTTGGCAAATAAATCATACGAGTAGTAATTTTTTTAACTGATTGAAAATGTGTCAGTGTGGGATTCGAACCCTGAACCTTTGGTTTTAATTACAATGCCTTACCGATTGAGCTATCTGGACGATTGTGTTGACTGGATAGTCGTCCAGATAGCTCAATCGGAAGAGTATTGGCAGTTAAAGACAAAGATTCTAAGTTCGAGTGCCGGCCTGGACACATTTTCACGGATTAAAAATATAGATGCAAAAATTTTTTATGTTAAAAAAATGGAGAGAATGCTTTAAAAATTGGAACACATCGAACATTTTATTATTTTTAAAGTAATTAATAGCTTTAAAGTTTTTTTAAATTTGAGTAAATTGATTTTTTTTCAAATGTTCGTTGAATTTATGGTACAAAGCAATTCTCTGGAGAATTTCTTGTTGGAATAAATAAATAATGAAAATATTTTTTAAAACTAACATCCCCTTAAAGATGTTTTTCGGTTTAATTCTAGTTTTCGGTTCGCGTCCGAATGAATTAACGAAATTTATATATTTTTTCTTTTGATAATGCATGGAATTGCCATTATATTTCGTTTAACATTTTGATTTCCTGCTATAAATATTAAACTAGTAATAATTGTTACTGAATAAAACTAACAACCGGAAAACGATAATTATGTTAGAAAATATTTTGATTGCTATTTTTAACATAACACTTAAACAAACATAAAATGATTAAAGTCTGAACAAAGTAAAGGTTAATTAAATCCGAAAACAAGTTATAAATTTTGGAATAGCAGAAAGTTAATTCAATGGTAATATAAGTTGTTAATTGTGGAGTAAAAGGAAATCAATGGAATGTGAATATATATATCTTACATATACACAAGTTAATAAATATTTTCATGTTTAGCAATTTATTTATCTCAATATGAAATTTTCTGATTAAACTTTCGACATGCCTTACATAAAAAAGTAAATAGTGTCATTGGCTTGCATTTTAATGTAGCTTTTAAATAATTGATTTTTTTTTTTAAATAGAATATTTTAAAATAAAAATGATTTTGCGATTGAGTTACGGAACTGAAGAAACAGATTAAATTTAGTTTCGGTTTTGTTCCATCAGAAATAAAGGTTTTTACCGGTATTCGATTCTATTCCAGTTCAAAGTCCTGAAACTATCATAAGAATTTTTCTCATTAGAGAAATCAAATGCAAGCAAAATTAAAAGATTAAGTCCATTTGTAAACTTTCACGAAGGCTCAGTTTAATATGAAAGTGTTATATATCTGTAGAGAGAGAGAATTCCATTGGAGTGAAAACCGATAAAACGAAACATGTATGATATCGAAATTTTGGACATTCACTGGCAATAATACCCTTATAAAGTAAATATAAGTTCATTACAATAAAATTTCAGGATGGTCGCAAGTAAGGAGAATTCATTTCAATGATATTCGATATGTATATATACCGGACAAAATATTAGAACCCTTATGGATTAATGATAATGATTCTGTTTTGCAGAGATATGTGGCGCTATATGCGGCAGTCCAAGAAATTTATAAAAGGGTGCAGAAGTACGTATGTTCTACGGAGCACATTCCCTGGCCATAAAACTCTTCAGATTTGAATTCAACAGAAAATCTGTCATAATATCTGGAACAGCAAATAAAGCAGAATGATAGATATCTTATCAATGTCAGAGATCTCCGGAAACAACTGAAGATACAGTGGTTTCAAATCGACGTTAACGTCATCCAAAGGCTCATTCATTCAACGTCGCCACACATTTCAGTTGTTATTCCTGCAAAATGTTAGCCAATATAATATTTTCATGGGTATAATTTTTTTTCCCCGATGTCCGTATATATACTTTATTGCATAATTTAAGAATTTTGATATGATTCAATGATTCAGAAATATTTTTTCTGGTAAATATTTTTTTCAGTTCATATACGTTAAATATCGGTAATTTAAAAAAAATAATAATGTATATTTCGGCCAATATTTAATGCTTAGCGCCTTCTGTTAAACGAACACATCTAATGGTTTATATACACTGGCCTCCAAAAGTTAAGGTACACGGACTAAATGCGTTCGATTGCACACGTTTTGTCGAATATCTACAAAACTTATTGGCGAATTGTTCTTGAACTTCTGGGATGAAAAGAACATGTTTCATTTCATATTTCTCGGTGGAGATTTAGTCGGGGGTACAATTAGGGGGCTAATAATAAATTTAATAATAAAATAATATTTGCGATCACCTATGTAACAGGAAAGGCTGGAAATGGTTTGTCACTGTGGTAAATGACTATTTGGGTCCTGTTCAATATTTGTATGCGTTTGTGTAAGCATAGCACTCATATTCGTGAAGATGTTAACGTTTTTGATAAAAACTCAAACGTGTTTTTTTTTTTTTTATATAGCATACAGAGTTTTCAACCAAATTTAACACAACTTTCCAAAAACCTGACAAAGAACAGTAGAAACAGTATACTGCAATTAAAACATGAATATATTGAATATTTAATGAGATATAGGCATTTTTATGAGATAATTTTTAACTGCGCATGCGCGGCAGATTTCAAAATTTTTATTTCAGAATTTGGTAGCCAGCTATTTAGGGCAACTTATATAAAAAGTCTAGTCAAATATCGCGAAAATTCACAAAGATGGGGTCGATAGTTGCTTCCTAAAAATAGCTTTATTATAAGGGATTTTACACAACTTTTCAATCAGCTCACTACATCTTCCTAAATTTTCACAACATTTGACTGGACTTTTTATAGAAGTTACCCCAAAATACTGAGTACCAAATTATGAAATAAAAATTTTGAAATCTTCCGCGCATGCGCAGTTAAAAATTATCTCATAAAAATGACCATATCTTATCAAATTTTCAATATATTCATGTTTTAATTGCAGTATACTGTTTCTACTGTTCTTTGTCAGGTTTTTGGAAAGTTGTGTTAAATTTGTTTGAAAACTCTGTATGCTATAAAAAAAACGTTTGAGTTTTTCACAAAAATGTTAACATCTTCACGAATATGAGTGCTATGCTTACACAAATGCATACAAACGTTGAATAGGACCCAAATAGTCATTTACCACAGTGACAAACTATTTCCAGCCTTTCCTGTTACATAGGTGATCACAAATATTATTTTATTATTAAATTTATTATTAGCCCCCTAATTGTACCCCCGACTAAATCTTCACCGAGAAATATGAAATGAAACATGTTCTTTTCATCCCAGAAGTTCAAGAACAATTCGCCAATAACTTTTGTAAATATTCGACAAAACGTGTGCAATCGAACGCATTTAGTCCATGTACCTTAACTTTTGGAGGCCAGTGTATTTCGATATATTTTTCAACATACATAAAAATCGTAAATAAAATTTCAAACTAAGTACCTTAAACTCCTTTTTCACTTTTATATGGTAGGCTATAATTCCACCGTCTCCTTTCCCTTTTGATTTGACCTTTATCACAGCAACTAGAAAAAAAAAGCAGTGTTTAAAATATACTCCTCAAAAATTTGTTCAAATGATCAATGAGTAATGCACTGATAATCGTACGAATGTTTCATTAAAAAATGCTTTATAATCCCTAAAATGCTACGAGAAACATTTTACACTCTAATCTAAAATAGATAGATTCAAAAAAGAAAATGTTATTAAAAAATTCTCTCAATACCACATAGGATTAAAAAAGTAACAGTTTCAAGAAGGCATATTAAAGACTTCCTTAACTGGACAATAATATGTGCGACCATCCGAGAGGACGAAAACAACTGTGCTTGACTGATTTTTTGCCAATATTTTTATTACTTAAATTTACAGTTTCAGAGTGTTGTAAAATTCCATGTGTTATTGGATTTTATTACTATTATTATTACTATTATTACTATAATCTCTTACGTGTAACGCTATTTCGTGTCACTTCTCTTGCTCTGATGCCTAAATAAAAATTATGTGTCTAACATTTCAAAAAATTTCAATGACTTATTAGTAAAATTTGCTTAATTTTTCCATATTCCCTTTATATTCAGAAAGAATTCCTATTTTTATTTCATCCTTCGTTACCGTTACTTTCTATTCATTTTCGTTTTAATAAAACTTTTCTATCAGGGAACATAGCTTTCAACCCTTCCCTTTTTTGAGTGCAACTAATTTAGAGTAGTAATCTTCGTGTTATTCGCAAAAATTTCGTCATTAAATAAAGAAAATATTTCTATTCGGAAAGAGTGGTACTCAAAAAACGGTAGGGTTGGAAGCTATGATAGAAAATCAAATTTCTGCATCATTGCTTTTTTAAGTATGCAACAGTAGTTTTTTAAAACGTCTTACTTACTGTTTTGTCGCCGTTCTTTAAAATGAATACTTAGAATTATAGACTTACTTTCAGAGCATCAACTGTATAATAACGTTTTTATATGCAGCATACGATCACAGACAATCAAATTTCTTCACCTATGTTTTTAACACAAGTATGAAGCAATAACCCTTTTAAAACTTAGAATGCATAGAATTTCTTACTAATTTTGCGCGCATAAATTTACTGTTCTTTTCTTCAAACGAAACAATACGGACCCACATGCTCGTTACATTTCAGGCGAACACCGGTACATTTAGCCAATGAGCAGAGCTTTAAAATTATTTCTTTTAAAACCAATAGTTAAATGAACTGAACTAAAAGTTAAACGAAGTTCCTGCTGAAGAATTTTATTGTTTTTGCATGGTACGAAAAAGATATGAGAAGTTAAAAGTCAATATTTTAAGTATATTTTACCGCATTTTTTTTCATCATCCTACAAATGGACTTAAAAAGCAGTTTAGTGAAAGAAAAATTAGCCGATTTCAAAACAATGGATCATCCATCGGGAATGAAACCAATGAAAGAAATAACCACGGTTAAAAAAAAGAAATCTGAGAAATATTATATTTTTGAATTATTTTAACTAAAAAATTCGTTAAGTATCCCTTTATTATTTTCAAAGCCACATTGTACAAAATAATAATAATAATAATAACAATAATAATAATACCCTTATTTAGTATTTCCATTAACATTATTATTATCGTTATTAGAGTAAAAAAGACGGTATTAACTGTACATTAAAAAACTTTTCATTTGATACACCTTATGACTAGACACGCACAAAAAATTTCCTTTTTATTTTGTTTTAGCTTTATGTTACAGTTTCGTTTCGTTTTACTCTTTATAAAAAAAAATAGTATCGTTAGCTTTAGTATTTGCTCGTTGATGCGTTAACATAGTTCAAAATTTTTTCTGCGCATCTTAAATAGAAGATTCTGGAGGGGCAACTCTCATAGCTTTTTCATTAGATCAGCCTTTATCCTTTGTTAAATACTTGTTTTCTAATCCATTGAAGGCTCCAATATTTGAAATATAACTCCACAAATTTTATCAAAATTTCACATTCTAATACAGCACAATAGAGTCGAGGTGAATGTGATAGTTTTTTCTTTCACATTTTTTTAAAATGAAAAACCTTCAGAATCCAGAAATTAAAAGAAAACCTCCACCACCACAACAAAAAACTGCAATGAAAATAGTAACAATAATAAATCATTTTAAAGATTACTGACGATTTGTTTACTTCCTTCAGGGTTTGTCCAATAACTCCATAAAAAAATGAACAAAAACTAGATTAGGTTGGGAAATTCTAAAATGACTCAACTGCCTTCTCTTTGTGTTATTCATAATTTAAAAAGTTTTCATAGCATTTTAGTAAATGCTAAAAAGATTCTTACTGATATAACCTGAAATTTTGATGAAAAAGTTACTTCATGATTGCCATGAACATTTAGTAGAATAAAAGAAAATTTCATATAAAATTAAATTAATTTAAAACGCATAATTTAACATTTTAAATCAGGTTGAATTCGTCATATTCTTATTCTTATTCTTATTCTTACTCTTATTATTGTTTTTTTTTTTTTTTTTTTGTAGCTCTTTTATTATTTTTCTTGTTGGTAGTCGTATTATCTTTTAAACCTGAATTATTAAGAGCCGAAACTAGAACCGCGAATATACTGACAAACTAATGTTAAAGAAATGTCAGCGTTTCTTTTTATATTTACCGTTTCCATTTCAATATTTTAACCCCTTCGGGACCGGTGGCTCTCACACAAATTTTATTCAGTTGGCACCACTTTATTTAAAAAGTTACATTTACTTAAACAATCACGAAAATGCACTAATTAAAGAAAGCAAATATTACTTTTCTTTTTTACTGGTACAAAAAACAAATTCTGTATGTACTTTTTGAAGGTGCATATATGTACAGTCGTGGAAAAAAAGGAAACACCCCCTACTAACTCCTCAACAAATTATTGCAGAAGAAAGTTACTGGTACGGAACGATTGGAAATAAAGTCTACTTTTAAATGATGTATATAAAATTTGCTTAGGGGCCATCCACATACTAAAACGAACCCAAACTTCATTTTTTTCAATAGCAATACCCAATTTTAACAAGATATTTCAAACCTTTGGTTCAAACTATGCCTAGACATCAAATTTCAAGTCATTTAAATGATAAAATTTTGAATTATAAACATTCAAAATTTAGTGCTTCTAATGTTAAATTACATTTTCATATTTTTATTAATATCTCCTGAAAGTACACTCCTAATGTGCTAATTTTTTGTGTAGTACTAATACTAAAATAACTAAGCATAAATACGTTGAATTTGCAATTTTTATAATTTTATGATATGAATTATGAATTATGAAATTAATATTCGAAAAAATTATGAATTGCAATCTACAATTTTTTCGATGGATTTAGATTTATTAATGCCTGCTTTATGGAAATCCAAAATTTCACATTTCTCTTTCAAGTAGTTTTCAAATTATGCTTAAAAAACGGCAAAAGGATGGTTTAAGGGGCCGTCTATGATAGGGATGACTTGATATTTTGAAATTCCTTATGATATCCTGTAATCTAGCCGTCTTCAATAACTGCTTGAGTGGCGCTTAAAAGGCCTTGATCAAGAAGAGGGCTCTCTCGGTCAACAATCGAGTACCGAACTTCAATTTGGATACAGCCCCTGAAATACGCTCGTTTTAAACCAATTAATTTCTCGGAAACTTGTTGCACGAATTGTATAAAATTTTTTTAGGCTAATTAAAGGGTGTAGAGTTCATTTATGCTGTCAGAATTGTGTACGGCTATTGAAAAAACAAAGTTATGGTTCGTTTTAATATGTAGATGGCCCCTAAGCAAATTTTATATACGTGATTTAAAAGTAGACTTTATTACCAATTGTGTGGTACCAGTAACTTTCTTCTACGATAATTTTTTGCAGAGTTATTAAGGGGTGTTTACTTTTTTTCTTCCACGACTGTACCCATGGTCCCAAAAGGGTTAAAGTGATTTTTTTTTCTTTTTTATTACTTAGGATACCTAAAATCGATGTCTAATTAGGTATCTTCATACTTTTTCGACTTTGACTGCAGTTACTCATTATGAGAAATTTTCAGTTTTGAAACTGATTGAAAGTGTCTCCATGAAAAAAAACTTCACAACCACCAACAACAACATCAAAAACCTGCAATCAAAATCGAAAAAGTAGGAAGATACACGATTAGATATCGACTTCAGATATCCTACGCAAAAAAAGTCATTTAAAAGTATTGAAATACACACGAGAAATGTAAACAGAATACTGAAACATTTGATGACGTCGTAGTGCGCTTTTAAAAATTGACTTTCTTTTCTTTTTAAGTAAACCATAAATTTAGAAAATTTTGTCCATGTAAAATTTCAAAACTTATCACGCTTTTAAAAATACTTAAAATTTAGGAAAATAATTTTTTAAAACGTAGAACGTCTAGATTAAAAGGTATTTCTTTATGATGAAAAGTGTATTTGGATAAATATTTTAGGTAATGAGTAATCATCTATTTAAATTTCCCCAAAGGTTAACATATAATTTCGCGACCCGACAGAGGAAAATCTGCATCAGTAAGGAGTCTTTTTAAGAGATGGCATATTTAGAAAATTGGATTTCACAGGTACTTCATTTTGACACGAATGATAATAATTCCGTAAGCACATAAAAGCAAAGGGAAAAATCTAGTTTTCCTCACATATGCGTGATGTTTTTTATAAAAATATTACTCAGTGCAAAATTGCGAGTATTGTTGCATTATGTATTGTAAAATGCCTTTTATTCGAGTTTCTGCGTGTGTCGGGACCTCCCGGTAGAGATATAATACTCCAGACCTTTAGGTGAGTAGTCCCACCTGGATTATAAATAAATAAATAAATAAATCTATAGAGGGGAATCACTAGTCAAACCTGGTTTGTCAACATCCTTATAGGCCTACTTACCTAACTACCTACCAACCGACAGACCTACAGACTGCATCTTTTTACCTGAATTGGCTTCTTCGGAATAGTCTGAAGATAATAAATGATAGTTTACAAAAATAAGCATTAAACTTGGATTATGGTATGCAAAGCATTATACATTTTAGGAAAATGGTTAAACTTTGATATTAAATAAAAATAATTCCGCATAAAATAAGATATTCACCAGCAAAAAAAGAAAAAAAAAAGTCTTTATTCCCTAATTCGAGAATTTATTTCACTTTTTTCTTTTCTCTCTTTTTAGGTGCGTTCGTAATTATCTATATACGTAGCACCTGCAGTCGTCGTTCAGTCCGTCCGTCTGTCCGCATTTAACAGAGCAAAAACTACCCAACCGAATGATCTGAAATTTTAAATATATAATTGTTGCAATATTTTGTCGAGTCATTTCAAATTTTATGAAAATCGGATGTATAGTTTAATTACAGGGACACTCAAAAGTTTTCCGTTACATTACGGCCAATGGGAAAAAATTATTTCAAGTGCATTTTAATCATGTTACAGCCTTTCGAACAGAATGAAATTAATATACACTTATTGGAGTGCACTAAAATACACATTCAGTACAATATGCGGTGCAAAAAATATTTATAAATCTAGCTATAGTACGAACGCACCTCATTTGCCACACGTTTGACGTGCAATTTCCAACTTGTTTGTTTTTAGACAAAACAGTGTTTTTAACTGATAAAATTTCAATTCATATTTCCCGCTTGACATTTTATCGTTACTACTTACGATTAACAATAAAATCAGCGCTATATTTTACAATATATTTGAAATTAAATTCGTTAAAATATAAAGTGAGTATTTTTTTTTTTTTTTAATTAGACAAAAAAAAAAAAAAAAAAAAAAAAAAAATCGTGATGTATTTTCCCTTGAATCCATAAAAACTTGAGCTCAAACATTACTTTTCTCCTCGGCAAAAATTGAAGTCAATGCGTTGTATTGCCAAGTAATATTTTTAAATATAAAATGACTGCGAATATTAGAATGTAGGTGCTGATAAGTAAACGTAAAAAACCGCAGTCTGCAAGTTAGAACTTATAGAAATCTAGGTGTGAGCTTGATCCGCAATCTTCCTCATACCTAAACTAAAAAGAGAGTTTCAAGCCTAACACCAACCACTCTTTCTTATTCAAATAAATATTGAAAAAAAGTTTTCTAGGACAGGATAATTTGAATATATATTTATTAGGAAAATTTTCTTTATAAAATATATGTTATTGTGCTTCGCACATATATGTTGCAGTAAAATTCTACTACCGGAAAAGTATTTTTTTTTTTTAATTCTATTAAAAGAAATATGTCTGTGAGTAGTTTAAGTAAAATACTAATCAACTGTGTGTGCGATGAGTATTTATTAATTTTTACGTATTGTCAAAAAATCTGTTCATTTGCGAAAAAATGTGCCATAAAGCAAAAAACGGTTATTTTGGCGATAAATTACTTGATAAAATGACGATTGGCGATAAATTGACTTAAAAATGACGATATTACTTGGCGATAAAATCTGTTGTGATGCTGTTTTTCAAAAGTTAAGTATAACATTCGACTGTTAAAAATAAGAAAATTAACCCGTGAGCTCCACATTTGTGTGAATTCGCATCGACCAAAACCTCAAATATCGGCGGTTTTTGAAAACACATTTTGATTAATTTGCTTTTTCAAATTCATTTTTTAATTCATTAACAAAATGAAATCTTTGATTAAATTAAATATCACAGTTTGATTTCTCATTAAATTTCGCGCAGGAATCATGCGTTATATTTAATTATCGCTGTATTGCTAACAAAGCTATACGCAGTTAAGTTACCAAATCCCAAATCATACAAGTGTGCAGTGCGCAGTTGCTAACTGAAGTGTGGAGTCCGAGGGTTAAAAAACGATTTATTTCTTAAAATAAATTTATCTCCAGGTTTTTTAAATACATTGCACGAGTCCAACCGACATAGCACTCGTGTGGGCTAGGCATAGCTGCCAACTTTTACGCTTTCTTCTTACCACTAAAATTTTATAGAAAACATTGTCTTATTTAATCATCGAAAACTCACGATTAAACAAGATGAAAATCTCTGTTAAATTTTAGTGGTAGCAAGAAAGCGTAAAGAGTTGACAGAATGACTAGGAATGGCTTCTTTCAGCCTGTACAATTTTCTAGTTTGAGCCCAACCGACCAGAGTCTTACTATAAAGTTCAGCCGTAAAGATTTGATTCTTAAATTTAATATTTCTTGTTTATATTTCCGTTTTTTAATGAAAATATTGTGTAATGT
This sequence comes from Maratus speciosus, assembly GCA_963932465.1. Taxonomy (NCBI): domain Eukaryota; kingdom Metazoa; phylum Arthropoda; class Arachnida; order Araneae; family Salticidae; genus Maratus; species Maratus speciosus. Next base: position 480,930,435 of record OZ010787.1, read on the forward strand.
TATAATGGCTTAAATATTTAAAAGTTTGCAGATGCGCATTTCACTTATTTATGTTTTTAACATAATTTATCAAAAAAAAGGTGAATGCATTAAAATGCTTTAAATTAATACTTTAAACTACTTTAAAATTCCGCCTTATTTCTCCAACATATTTCTAAAAAGTACATAATATCACAGGCAAGTCATTGTCGTAAACAAATAGTGACATTCAATTTTAATTTTCTTAAACCATACTAGTTGGTCAACAATCTTCGAAAATGAGGTGCAATCTTCGAAATGAAATGAAAACTGTGTTTAAAAAAAATTCCGATAAACAGGATAAAGTATTAAATCTATCATAATGCTCACATAACACATATAGTAATAAATATATCAGCAAGCGGAAATCAAGAAACTTCTCTAGGTGAAGAAGGGTCAGATAAAAAGATATGTAACACGAGGAAGAGGATGCTACAGAAGAAGGAGAAGAGGGTGAATCACGCAAAAAATCGATGGTGAAAGAATCGATTTGCAGAAGTGAAAAGGAAATGAACATTAATTAATTTAAAGCAAAAAATTAATTATTGCAATACTTAACTTTACTTCACTAAACTTCTTATTCAAAACAGGCGAAAATAATGGGGTTCCGATTATCGGTTCAAAAATTTTGAGTAGTAGGATGTATTAAATTAAAAGTGATGGTACGATAGTTAGCTGGGCGGAGATTGTAAACCGTGAAATATTCTTCCCATCTTTATCATTCGTATTGCTTCATTTCATTTAAAATTTAAACCTTTTATTCATTTAATTTAAAATAACATAACTTTCATTTAAAACATACCAGTAAAATATATGCCTTTCACTCATTTCTTTTCAAATTCAGAAAAAAAGAAATAAATGAATAAATAAATAAGGTACAATATCATGAGCCAAAACATTTTATTTCATCATCACAGTATTTTTTTTCTAATTTATACACACTAAAGCTGCTATTGGCGAGAGATTTGGACACGGCTAAAATAAAAGTATGAAAAATTAGCGATTAATAAATTTTAAAATTAAAATTATTAAAATTTTAGTTTTCAACAAAAATATCATTTTTCAGTAGTAATAAAAAAGATAGATTGAGAGACTAATTTTGGGTAACAATACGCAGCACAGTTGTTATTCATACCCATAATTATCTATTCCATATTTTTCGCGATGAAACGGATTTTTAGAAACAAATATTTTTTTAAAAATGCATTGCACGTAAATATAAAAGGTTTCCTTTGATCAAATAATCTTTTTCGTACTGTGTACTAGTTTTGTGGCATTTTCAATGAAAATAAAAGATAATATAAATAATAATAATAATAATAATAAATATCTACCATTTTAGTTATTTACTTTTTTTGCAAATTCTACTGCGCTCTCAATTTTATTTTATTTAAAATCTATTTCTAGAGTGAAAAGAGTAATGGTATACAGTACGGGTATTGCGTACGAATGCCCCTAAATCCTCCATTATTTTTTGTCTGGCATTATTAAAACGAAAAATAACTAAATGAATAAATTCGACAAGAGCGAAAAATCATACATCAGGGATAGATTATGAAACACTTTCCAAAATTAACAGAATGTAATTAACAAGAATTTAATTTTTTCATACAATGAAATAAGATAACTAAATAGGCGACTTAAATAAAATGCATCATAAACGATTTTTCCTTACTGACCATGAAGTAACGGAATTATTTTGTGTGACTCTGTAAAAAACTATAAATGCTAACACACTTCATATTTAATTGTGAATATTCTATAGGTTATTTATACTAATTTTTATATGTTTATCATTAGCATATAAAAATTACATACCAATAAGAATATATTTACGTGAATTAGAGCACGGACAGGCGGACAGCCAGCCAGATAGTCAGATAACAGACAAACCAAATTCGTTAACATTTTTCAACTAATTTGGAAAGTATTGAAAAGAGTTATAAATTACAATTACTTTAAAAAAATGAAATTTTTATTAAATAATGCCAGCAGATTGGGTTAATAAATATTTCTATCGCTAAAAATGACAACGACTGGAAGTTATTTAACAGTTCTTGGAAACTTTTAAGATCTTCTCCCATTTGCAATAAGTTAACAATTGCATAAATTTTCAAATTTCTAAAATGTACTTTCATTAAGCATAACTGATGCGGAAAATTATTATTAATATTATTACAGAAAATGATTTTAAAATTACAATATTTCTAATAGACACACACTAAACAGTGGTCCGTTTTTATTTCTTTTTAATATCAATGTTTCGAACGAAAAATTTTCTTGATTGAAGTTGTTACAAAATTTGCAAGAGAAATAACTTCCGGGGTCGGTTTCTAGAAAATTTGTAAAAAAATTCCAAAAAGAAGAATATTGTTTGAAAAAACTGATACTCAAAATTGGACTATGTGGGAACCCTGACTAAGTTTAAATATCCCGCCACACTTCACCATGTGTACCAAACTGAAAATCAATACAATATTAATATTATAACAAAAGATATTTAATAATTAAAATAACTTTTGAAATGAACACGTTGCCTCAACAATGTTGATACTCATACATAAAATGCATTTTATGCTAAAATGTTTCGAACATAGGTTTAATAAAACATATTGATAAGAATTCAGAATTAAGCAAGAAATTACATTCATGCGTAAAATTGTGGAGAATATATGTTTTAATATTTCTTTCATTTATATTTTTATTTTAGATGAAAGTTCCATAAAGTTGCAAAATCAGTAGGAAAAGCATGCAGAATGTAATGCAGTTTATTACACTATAGTAACTTTAACTGATATAATTTTACAGATTTATAAAAATAAGGAGAAAATGTATATAAATAAGAGCTATTCCAAAACTCGTGTCTGACCAAACAAATAAGACCGATACGATTAATTATTTCAGAGCTTTTCGCGTGTTGCTATATTAAATAAAAAATACTATGTGATAAATTATTGAATTCAGTGCGTGGTTTTATAACGAATAATAATAATAATAAACAAACAGAGTAATTTGATTTTCCGTAAGTTTGTTGCTGTTATTCCTGTTTTTTCTATTTTTAGTTATTCATTTATCTGTTTTGCCCGTATGTTATATGTACAATGCCGTTTTTATATGTAAAAGGTGGGCACACAAGCTGTGAGGCCCGGTAAAGATATGGGATGAACCCTCAACAGATTACGTTTATAGGCGCCCTTGCTTGCCCTATATAGTACTTAAAAACAGAAAGTCATCTCTTCACCAAGCACTTTTAAGCTTAGGACCCGATAAAAATGTACTCCTTGTCGCCTCTCCCCTATGCACGCCCTTGTTTACTCATTGTAATTTTCCCGTATGTGGTTATGTAAAAAATCACTTTCAAAGCTTCTGCTTTTTATTATCCTTTCTTATGTGTCCGACCTTCTTTTTATATTCATAGATACTGTTACTCAACTGTGAAACAAACTTCTTGGAACATTTTCCCTTTATTACTTTCCGAACACACAGTAAAAGGAAAATATTGTAATCATAATTTGTGTGTGAGTGTGAGTGAGTAAATACGATAGCTCCCAAACAGTATTTCCGACTGAGCTCCCAATGGACGAATATGTTAGAAAACAATTTCACAAGAATTGTACAGATTTTCTTTCAAATCGGCTGACGGATTGAGTATTTAATCCATTTTTAAACCATTTTGAAACCATTTTGCAACCGATTCTGTCGGGATAATCGCCCAGAAAATGTGACAGAGTATAAGTGATAAATATTACGGCGATTTAGTACATATACACACACACACACATACACACACACACACATATATATATATATATATATATATATATATATATATAGTCGAGCAGAGTTGCTCCAGATTTTTGCTGTTTTATTAAACAAGTGCTTTTTTCTGATTATCGTGCATTACATTTTCTGAAAACTTTGTTCAGACACGTTTTGCTCAAAATTATTATATATTTATTGAATTTTTATTGAAAACTAATAAAGCATTAAATTCTATTAAAATAATTTACATGCTCCCTTTTTGTGTTTTAACCAAAAATAGAAAGCTAAATTAATAGAAATTTGATAATTCATCGTGAGTTTATAGTTATTATTGTATAACTATAGAGTTGCAAAATATTTAATATTTCCTATGTAAACTACTAAATTTATGAAAAGCACTCCAGAAGTTTAAACCAGGGATGAGAGTGCTCCGATCCAAATGGTTGATTTTCACCACTAAATTTTAATAGTATTCTCTGCTTTAGCAAATCTCAGAAATTCTGACAATAAATACCGATAGAAATAATATTAAAATTAAGTGGTAGCAATCGGCCATTTGGGTCGGAGCGCTCACATCCCTGTTAAACATAAATACAAATTGCTTTGCTATCTAAAATCTAATACCAACGTGTGTTAGGAAAAACTATAGTAATTGGCAATGATAATTTCTATATTTTCATACGAACAGCCTCCTTTTTGTTTACAGAAGAGTTTTCGCATATCAAATTTAAAAAGATTATTTTCTTGATATTTAACACTCCCCCCCCCCCCCCCCCCGGCCAAAAAAAGAAGAATAAATTTAAAAATATTCTTGAAATCTTTATTGAGCTGAGAAGTGTTACTTATTTAGCTGAGAAAGAAAATTAAGATAGTTCATGCTTACCTAGAAAAAGCTGGAAGTAATTAACATAAGAAGGGAGCAACTCATAGTTTGGTTTTAGGTAAGTGAGAAAAATCTTGGTAGAATTTTTAAAGGTGGAATTAGCATGTGAACTCACTCGATTTAAAACCAATGTTTAAAGGTAGAAAAAAGGTACATGGCATCATGTACTGAATACAAATTTATAAAAGGATGAGAAACTGAAAAAAGGTCCGAGGCAAATATAAATTGTTTCCGAGATTGAAATACGTTAAGTATGAGATGTAGAGTAATTCGACGTAGATTTAAGGGAGCAACAAGACTTGCGAAATAATAATAATAATAATAATAATAATAATAATAATAATAATAATAATAATAATAATAATAAAACAGCTGATATTGAAATACCTTTTTTTGGGAACTACTAAATAGATTTCAATATTTATTTTCAATAGTTTTCCAGTACCTAAAATTTAAATTGATCGTACAGCAAGCAATAAAAAAAAATTTAATAATTACGAATATATATGTATTTTTAACTTTCGTTACTAACAAGGAATTGATTTTCAAGAAGAACAAAACGATAGAAATGTAGATAATTTTAATACTTAAAAAATTAAATCGCTTCAATAGTTCTCAAGGAAAAGGTACACGAACATCAGCTGTTTTCCATTGGATTTTTCTCCCCAAAAGAACACTCGAGAGAGAAGAATATTTTTAAAACCAAGCAAATCGTTCAAAATTCTAGCAAACGTCCCTTTGACGGATAAAACTAGAATATCTATATTTGGTAGTGATTGAATGAAATATGTTTTAAGATTCAAGAAGACTCAAAGATGATTTGATGCCTGAGTGCAAAACATCTACTGTGAAGCAACCAGTTAGTGTTACACGGATGATGTATTGCAGAAAAAACTGTCAGGAGAATTTGTGCGATAAACAACATTTTAAATTGCTTAAAATACTTCAGTGATGTATTTAAGTCAAAATTAATATAATCAACCCTTGACCTCATCCATAGTAATGAGACTTTTATATTTCATCAGCATTTTGCGTCGTCATGTTTCTTGTAAGTGAAAAATATGATTCAGAAAAAAAAAGTGTATGAAAAAGCCAAGCAATACCTTTCTTTAAACTGAACTAAAAATCTTTGTATCAGATCAACGCTATTATTCAATCTCTTATTTTCTTCCAGTATATAAAATATTTTTCATTTAATTTCAGTAATTTTCAATAATATTTTCCTTATACGTATGATAATTTCAGACGCATATTCAAAATAACTGGTCATTTTTTTTTGTTTATTTATCTATATATTCGATACAGTTTTTGTCATAATGATTATTATTTTTCTTAATTTTATTTCTCAGAAAATTAGTCTATAAGTTAAATTTCGGCAATGTCATATCAAAGATACATTGCCACTTTAGACAAATAAAAAAAATGAATTTCCGCAATTTGTAATTTTGGTAGAGATTGAGATTATTCGGCGTATTTATGCACAGATTGATGAAAATGTTTTCATTATTGTGCCGAAAAAATAGTATGATTTGATTGAAGGACAATCTCAAGGAGTTTATTCAAAGCAATCAAATAATTAACTACAGCAGCCATAACAATCATACAGTAATGATTTTGTTCTAGAAAAACTAGATCACATACTTTGAAAGTACTTTCCCGTAAAAGAAATGTTACTAAGAAAAAAACTCTGTGGCAATACAATCCTTGAAGGATCTGTGGCGACAGTGCCCATCCCTGTTTTATTGATCCTGGGCCCCGAGGTGCTGTGCAGCTTACGTGCCGGCCAGGTGGTCAGCCTGACGCGAGACCCTTGGTGTTTAGTTTCCAAGCAAGCTTGGAACTCATTTTATCGACCGCGAAGGGATGAAAGATTGAGAATATTACTACGAAGTTATCTAAAATTTGAAGAACGTTTTGATAGATATCTAAATTAAACACTCTGAAATTTAACCAAATGCACATATTACAAATCATTGTTAATTTTTTTTTGTGGACCGCCAATATTTTCATCTAGTTTTGAAATAAAAATTTACAACAGCCATTCGAAAATTTCTGATTCAACTCATTTGGTCAAAGAAGCATGTTTTAAAATAATATGCAGCTTTCTAACTTAAAGGCAGTTGTCGTGAAGAAAAAATTCGAATCCGGACTAAATTTCAACTAAATAGAAAAAAAGATTTGTGTGTCGGCTGTGTAACAGAATTTACACATGCAAAAATAACAAAATAATGTTAATTTTAGCATGATTGTCTAGTGAATATACTTGTTGGAGAAGAAAATGCTTACTTTAGAATTGATATCATCCGAAAAACCGATATTTCGTGTTGATGCTGGATTGAGAAAACTAATTAATACACTGTAAAGACTACTTGGAAAAGTTTCCTGAGGTTAGGGTTAGCAAAATAAACTATTGTTTTAGAAATGCTTCTGTAAATGTTGTAAATTTATTGGTTTCTGGGCTTTCTAACGATAAAGAAATGTTTTTCCGAAACGTGGATAACTCAGAAGGGGTTACATTAAATGTTCATAAAGAAGGGATCAAGAGACACTTATCTATTTTTAGCTTGAATGAGCCTCATTTTTTGTATTCTGATAAAATTACTCTGGGATCACTTTATAAGCATACTCCTTCAAACACAAGGGTAATGAGAAGAGTTAACATCCCTTTCACGCTCTGAAATTTAAGGCTTTTTCCGGATTTTTTAAAAAAGAAATTCGAAGCATTTATAAAATTTCATTTACACCAAATTGTTATACATAAAGTAGAAAACTGTATCCTTATTTTAGACGATATATTAAAAAATGGCGGCTTCACAGCCGATCGGCAGCAGTGCTTCGAAAAAAAGAGGGTCAAGTATTGGACACGAAAACGCAGTGTAGACTTAACCTACAATAATGAGAAAAAAAAAAATTCTTAGCCCAAAAGCAGTGAAATACTTAACCGTTTGAAAAGTGAAATTTAAATCTTTAGTGAAATTTAACCAATTCAAAATAAAATATAATCTTTGAACGTTAATGTTACACAGAAAGGTGAGATATTAATATTTCAAAAAATCCTGCGTATTTCACTAGCAAAATATGTAACGATTATTATTATTTTTTAATATCAAGTTGATTCATTCAAAACTGGCCGAACCAGGGTGTCCACCGACTTTTAAAATGTAATTTTATATATAAAAAAAATGTTTAAAGTTTTCGTTACAGTTGTCTCGCTGTGGCACACTTTCTTTCTATAGGTCTAAAATCGCCCTTTTAGTTTCGATATATATTTATAAGTAATAAAAGTTGATTGTCGTGTGTATAAGAAGTACTTTAACCGACAATTTTTTTTTTTTTGCTACATTTTAAACTGATCAAAGCGGTGTTACACCTTAATGGAAATAGAACTAAGTGAAAGTTATTAAATTAAGTATACAACGAAGTACATTCCAATTAATAGATGCTTCTGTTTTGAAATCTATAAAAGAGATTATATGTTTTTACGTGAACAATACAAAAATATAGTCTAGTAGTCTTACGTGCTACTTGTAAAAACACCAAAAATCCTCCATATAACAGTACACATTTTCGGGAAAATTGCGAAACATCGACATTAAGCAAATTTCGACTATATATCAATGTATGTTCCATTAATCAGTAAGTTCAATAAATTATTAATAATATCTTCACTAGGCAATGAACCCAAACTAAGATGCTTTGTGATTTCTGGGCAAAATTTTCTGTATTTTTTTTAGCATCAGTACTCTATGAATAATTACGCATATTGTTAAATACATTTTTATTTAAAGGAAAAAAATGCTATAACAGAACTTTATAAGGAAGCATTGTCTGAACTCATATTTCCGCTGCTAAAACGCCAAGGAACTATACGATTTTATAAATTCCGTCTACTTTGCTTCCTATCACTGGGATCCAAGCGCCCATATAGGGGGGCAAGAAGGGGCTTGAGACCCCCCTAGATTTTGGTTTTGTCAAACTTTTTTTTATAAATCAGTTGCAAGATATGAAATTTTTAATTTGATCGTTTAAAGACAAAGCATAATAAAACCTGCATCGACAAGATCAGAAGGCGCCGGAACAATTTTCCGTTTTATACAGGTTTCCGTCTTAGCAGGTATAATTGTTGGGAATTCATTTTGTCATAACCATGATTTTTTTCTCTTTTAAAGCTGGATTCTGTTTTAGACAAGTTCTGTTTCATGAGTTTTTAATTAATGTTTTCAAATAGTCTGCTGTCTGCTTCTTACAAAGAGGAAAAACACAAGATAGGAAACAGATTCCATTTTAGACAATTTTTATCTTAGCAGGTGCTACTGTGTGGGTTTTTTTTCTACAAGACGATAATCCTTTTTCTGCATAAGGAAGGATGTCATTATAGACAGGATCCATTTTCACAAGAGGATTTTACGTAAACAAACCACTGAGAAATTAGAGACAGGTTTAACAATAATCGGTCATCAATCCGAGAATTCGAACATAAAAAATTTCACGGAAGAATATCGCGAATTTTTACAAATGGTCGCCGAAAAAAATCCATTTTGTCAATAGTTTGCAGAAAAAAATCACCGATATCGTCAAAGGATCGCGGAAAAAGGACGAATTTTTTCAAAAGATCGCGAAAAAAAGCTAATTTCGTCAAAGGATTGAAAAAAAAAACAAAAAAAAAACGAATTTCGTTCAATAATCATGAAAAAACGAAAATTTCTTTAAATAATCCCGGAAAAAAGCAAATTTCGTCAAAGTATCGCAAAAAAACGCGAATTTCGTTCAACAATCACGAGAAAATGCGAATTTAGTTAAAGAATCGTGGGAAAAACTCAAATATCGTCAAAGAATCGCGAAAAAACACAAATTTCTTCAAAGAACCGCGAGAAAAAACTCAAATTTCGTCAAAAGGTCGGAGGAGAAAACTCAAATTTCGTCAAAAGATCACCAAATAACGCAAATTTTGTCAAAGGACTGCAAAAAAGCGAATTTCGCTCAATGATCACGGGAAAACGCAAATTTCATCAAATGATCGAAAAACGCGACTTTCCTTCAACAGTAACGGGAAAAATTCGTTAAAAATTTCATTAAAGAATCGCGGAAAACGCAAATTTCGTCAAAGAATGATGGACAAAACGCAAATTTCGTCTAAGAATCGCAAAAAAACACAATTTTCTTAAAAGGTCATGAAAAAAAAAACTCAAATTTCGTCAAAAGATTGCAGGAAAAAACTCAAATTTCATCAAAAGATCGCAGGAAAAAATTCAAATTTCGTCAAAAGATCACGAAAAAACGCCAATTTCGTCAAAGAATCGTGAAAATGCATAAATTTCTTCAAAGGATCGCGAGAAAAAACTCATATTTCGTCAAAAGATTGCAGGACAAACTCAAATTTCGTTCAACAATCAAGGGGAAAACTCGAATTTCGTCAGAGAATCGCGGGAAAAAAACGCAAATTTCGTCAAACAAACGGAGAAAAAACGCAAATTTCGTCAAAGAATCATAGAAAAAAAACACAAATTTCGTTCAAGGATCACAGGAAAACCCGAATTTCGTCAAAGAATCGTGGGAAAATGCCAATTTTGTCAAAGGATCGCGAAAAAATACAAATTTCGTCAAAAGATTGCAAAAAAACGCAAAGTACCTTAAATATTTACTAAAATGTATTATAGCTTTGGAGGAAGTTGAGATTTTTCTCAGCCTCCCCCCCCCCCCTAAAATTAATCATATGGGCTCCTTTGCTGGGAGCCATTTTGTTGAGGCTTCTACGTATTTTAAAATATTCATTCCGGAGAGCTTTGGGTAAAAATATGCAAATTTGTGGGTACATTATATACGTGTAACTGAAAATACTGTCGAACGACTTTATTAGTTAATTCTAATGATTTATGTGTAGGTTAACATGTTTATCTCTGTAAAATATGGTAGGGACAAAATCTGTGTTCTATCCAGATACAAAATCGCTGATAAAATGTATTTTAGAATTTTAATTTGCTCTTCTGAATACAATATCAAAACATAAAGCAAATTGTATTTGTATTATAGACATTCAAATGTATCGCTATTATTATAACTAAACAACTGAGGAGTAAGAAAAGATTATGCGACTACAAGATGATTATCCTTAAGCGCAACCGACTAGAATACAGAAATCTGTGTTAGGTCTAATTTATATGTGCCCAAAGTTAAAATAAAATATGAAAAACAATAAAGTTACAAGTAATTGTTTTTTTTTTTTTTTTTTTTAGTATATAATTTAAAAGGTTGGAAAAAGTCCGCAAAGGTCCTAACTGCTGGAGGGACATGCAGTCAATCAACATTTATCCTGCAATTTAAAACTTAAATTTGGAGTGACCCCACTAGACTTGTTCGGAACGTAAAAAAGGGGAAAAAAATACGAATATCTGGCGCGTTCAACAGAACAGGGCTACTTAGGAAAAAGGTTTTAGCTTACATTCCTGCCGGTAGGAAAATTTAACTGCGAGCCACAAAGAAGTGGAAAAAACCTCTGAAAACGAAGACCCCCCTGACCAAAACTTCGTCTGGCTCTGTCAAGGACGGAAACGGTGAGAGATCCCTTAGCTCTCGATTTTGACAAATTAGCATTACATTGACATTATTTTACAGAGTCAATACCTAAATAGCGTACAAAACACAATAATATAGAACAATAACAATATTCCACATCATACTTGTACTGAACCTCAACATAGTTTGCTTAACCCTTTCCGGCACAGACAAATTTTGTGGTAAAATGAGGAAATCTTCGATTGACACTGGAATTTATATACGACTTTTTACAAATGAAAAACCTGTTACTTTTTACTTTCATTATTAATGCAAAATTTTATTAAAATATTCTTGGTGCCGTTTGTAAATTTGGAATTAAAATTAGGTATACTGACCCGGGCACACTGCAGCGGAAAGGGTTAATAACACAAATGAAATCAAAAATGCTATACTACAATTAAACCAATATATACAAAACTTTTACCAAATGTTTACAAATCCTTTATCAAAGATTATTTAGCTTAACACAATGTGCGTACACTTTTGCAAATTAAAATATTTACAAAAACTATGACTGGATTCAAACACAGGATTCCCGTTTTGAAACTGGAAACGTTACCTCTGCGTTACTAATGTTTGATTATATCGCCACAATATTTATTACTTTTACTCTGTCTCATTTACTTTGCGAATTTCCTTGTAGAATTGGTTGTAAAATGATTTGAAAAGGGATTAAAGACCCGATCCCCCGGCCGATTTTTACGAAATTCTAATCGGATTTTGCGACAGTTGTTTATATCCGATCCGGGAGTTCAGTCGGAAATACCGTTTGAAAGTTATCCTGTCCACTATATCTTTCTAACTCACACAAACAAATCATGATTAGAATGCTATCCTTACACTATGTGTTCGAAAATTAAAAAAATAGCTGCCAATTTACAAGCGTTGATAATTATTTGTTTGTAAAACTACAACGTAAATCTTTTTTTTAAATTTTAATTAAATTAATTTATTATTTTCTCTAATTTTCTGTTTCGAATCTTGACGTGGTACTTCAACGATCATTTCTGTGGGTTGATTGATGATTTACGTGTCATCATTTGATAAATAAAGGGTTAAAAGTATTTCTAGAACTATTTTCGCTGTCAAGTGTCCGTATTACTGATTCATTTCCGCAAACAGGTCCTCGTTCCTACTTTTTTTTCCCTCCTTTCCAAAGAATTCAAAAATAATGCGTCATGCTGGTTGTTGGTTCTGAGCCAGATATTTTTGTTACTCCAACTGTTGCACAACTCCACAAGAATGAAAAAGTTTGTTCCTGTGAGCCGATATTGTCTACAAAGAGTATTCAGACTGCTCGGCGACCTAAATTACGAAACAAGAAAATAAAAACACTAAAGTACTTCATATAATAGCTTTCTGATCAGATATTCCCTAACGGTAATCAATATTTTTGAAATCAACTCGGAAAGCATCGAATGACATTTTAATGTTGTAATATGACATTTCAGAAATGTAAAAATATATTGATTTACATTTTACACTTTAATGATCGAAAAAATTATATTATGTCATCATCAGGGCTTCTAAAAACACTAGTGAATCCATCCCGGAATTTCCGAGTTACCCAATATAGGTGAAAAAAATTTATTATTTATTAAAAACTCTAATGGAATATTTTACATATATTATATTTTTTTTATTGCCCACTAGCAATACCAAAAAGCATTTTTATGCGAAAAATATCAATAGTGTGTTCGAATTTTGAAATTTATTAAAAACGATACTTCTGTATTAGCCACCTACCGGGATTTAATAACTGAAGAAATCGCCAAAGATTTTGCTACTTACAGCAGCCTGTTTGATTCTGATAGTTTCAGTGGTTTAAGCACGGAGTTCGATCGCATGTCTGTTAAAGGTTTGTTTTATTTATATTATTTATTTATTTATTGATGAAATTTTAAAAACGAATCATGTTTGAAAATTATTTTAAAAATCCTAAAAACTAACCAGTCAATTGAGATACAGTTTTAAAACAAATTGCATTTGAAAGAACATTTTCTTTCTTATTTTACATTGTAAAAATTGAAATAGTGCGATGTTTAGAGATTAAAATACTGCAGAAAATTGAAATTTATTGGTCAGGTGTTGCTGCCGTCAGTATGATGCAAGAGTAACTCACGAACATTTTTTGTTGTATAATATATATATAGGGGAGATGGGGGCACATGTGAACAGTTCGCATAAATATAGCTTTTTCTCATAACTGGATTAATTTCGATAAACAAAAACTACTTAATATAGTAAACAGAACTTTCTTTTGCACATGGTATTTTTTTCAAAATCACCTGTATAGTTCTTCTTACATTTTTTAATAGTTTTATAAAATCAAAAAATTGTTCACATGTGCCCCATCAGCGGGGTAGTTGTGAACACACGTGGGGCACATGTGAACACAAGGAAAAAATATCCTTTAATGTGCTTTTTATTCCTTTATTCATTTGTCATAGTAATCATTAGTTATATTACGTTTTAAATTCACCATAAAGAAAAATATATATGTATATTTCTCTAGTTTCTGCGTGATATGTTTAAGCAAAAGATTATAAAATGAAAATAAGTAGATTTGGTGGGGAGAGTCTTAGATGATTCATTAAGTATTGTTGCAATAAAATAAAAAAAATAAAGAAGCAATTTAAAAAAAGAAATTAAAACTTTTAAATTTTGTTTGGGGGAAATTTTAGGGAGGGGGCATTTACATACTATTTATCGGAAATCTGCCGAAATACGAAAGATTCTCAACTCCTGTATTTGCCTTATTTTCTTGTAAATTATAGATAAAGAAGGGTTTTTTAATGATTAAAAAAAATCTCGACTATAACCCCCCCCCCCCCCCCAACTTCTTTTGTTTTTGAAAGAGGGGGCGTACAATCGGGATTTTACGGTAGTTATCAGTTTAAAAATTGTACTTTCTTAAAATATTACTGGTATCTATCTCCATTCAAAGCATCATATACATAAATGTTTTAGAGATGGAAGTAAGCCATCATTGCAAGGTTAGAACAAATGTAAAAGAAAAATTTGCAAAGTTGTTCAAAGTAATACTTTTGTATTAACAATGCATAAAAAAATATTGTTGTAAACCGTTTAGTAAAATAATATATAACACTTATTGCATTTTAGAAAACATTAAATTTATTTAAAGTACAATTGGACGTAGACGAGCCTGTTGTTCTCTATGTATTTGCTGAAAGATGTGTTTTTGGAAGTTTCAATACAAAATAAACTTTGTGAGAGGAAAATATCTTCAATTTCAGGAAAATTGTAGATAATGGAACTGACATTATCTCTCATTAAGTTAACTGAAAGAAACAGAATCACAGAATGATTATTGGGGTACTTATGAACTGTTCATATCTGCCCCAACTAGCCTGTTCACAAGTGCCCCACATAGCTGCTTCTGTTAAATTGATGAATAATTAACATTTCTCAATTTTAGAAGAAAAAGAATTTTATCAAAAATGTTTATTAGTATTCATAGTATATGGTAAAACACTCAAATTCAAATAAATGAATAAATAAATAAAATTATTCGCTTATGAACTTGGAGCAATGATTTTACTTTTGAGATCTAAAAACAGTGTTTTGGCTACAGAGGACAAACAAAATGTCATAAAACTTCAAAAAATTTTTACCATATGTCTACAGATGCTATCATCTTTAGTAATTTTTTTCAAATAAAAAAGCTTACAGTAACTATCGAAAAACTGCGATGTTCACATGTGCCCCGTGTTCACATGTGCCCCCATCTCCCCTACATGATTTTTTACAGTTATGAAAAAAAAATAGAATTATAATAATGAAATATTAGCGAAAATAAATATATTATTTTAGGAAAATCAAATCGAATTCAGCATTTCGATTCATAAAATGAGTAATGTTTGTATCTTTAAATTGAGAAAACAATCATATTTAGTGTTTTTTGGTAAATGCGTGAAGATAGATCTCTTAGTTTGAGAATTTGCATATTCCAGAAAGAATATTATCAAATCTTTATATTATCACGAACGTGTAGATATTGAAAATATTATTTAACTTTATGTTCTCCAGACGTTTAATAGACAAATGAAAATGTATTTTTTCTCTAAACATCCTCATGTTTGCATGATAAAAGTTTGAATTCTAGCTTCATAATCTTTATATGTCAATCGTCTATAAGAGTCAGAGATAATGATGGCATCTACTTACATCAAAGACATTAAATGTTGTAGAAACAGGACAATTAATTTTGAGAGCTAATGTTCTCCTATAATCAATGTCACATACGCACATATAAAGAGAAAAAGAGAAAGATTGCAGTCCAAAATTTAAATCACGAATAGAAAATACGATTAACTAATTGATATGAATTTAAACAGCAATTTCTATGTGAAAGAATGCATTGAATTATAGAGATTTACATTTTACTTTATCGCCTGTTATCTTGACTGATGTTCTGCAATTAATAACAAAAATATCCATCTTCCATTTATGAGGAAAACTTTTATTTTTTCAACAAGCTTCATATCTTAACATGTTCGAAGAACGTTTTATTGAACAGCGTAGCATATATATATATATATATCATAATCTTTTTTAAATTTAATTTCAGCAAAGATTATTGATGGATCATAAATCCTGGACATGCATACATTCTGTTTTTCATATATATATATATATATTTGCAAATTAAAATTTGTGCTGTTTTATATGTATATATACAGGGTGGTCATAAAAAAACTTCCCCGATATATGAACGCTAGCGGCCTAATCACTCAACTAATCGAAAAGAAATTTTAGATATACCTATTTGAAGGTGTGCGCTCAAGATCGTGATGATTTAAAACAATATATCGCTCACGGTTACGGTTACAGTGAAAAAAATTCGAAAATTGTGAATAGCAACATCCATTTTTTTTAATGCGCAAATTCATCAGCGCATTGAAAAACCACAAATGGTGTTGGAATCATACACGTACGATTAAAATTGCCAGTGTAAAACACTTACAAAAAAGACCATTGCGAGGAACGAAGAAGTGGCTACATGACATGTTTTTCAGTAGCCGATTATTTTTTTTTCACTTGTTAACTGAGTAATGTTGTAAGATTTGTTTTAAAATGTGTTTTTGAGTTGTGTTTGTGTGCACACAGGGAAAATAAATTTGCAGTCATTTGTTTTACAGTGCTGAATATTACATCACATAGGAACTGATTAAGATTGAGTGTCACGATATAACACCGGCAATTTCAGTCATAAGTGTATCGCTCCAACGCCATTTATGGTTTTTCAATGCGTTGATGAATTTGAGCAGGGAAAAAAAAAAGGGTTTTGCCATTCGAAAATTTCGAAAATTTTTCACTGTAACCGTAACCGTGAGAGATCTATTGTTTTAAATCATCACGATATCGAGCGCATACCTTCAAATAACTAAATCTGAAATTTCCTTTCGATTGGTTGAGCGATTAGGTCGCTAGGGGTACATATATTGGGGAAGTTTTTTTTATGACCATCCTGTATATCCGGTTTCCACTGTTCATATTTTGTACATCTTTAGTATTTTATCAACTTTTTCATACATTGTGATTTCATTTATATATATATATATATATATATATATATATATATATATATATACACAGAGAGACAGAGAGATAGATTCGGGGTTACATAAAGATTATGTGATAAAGTTTCAGCGCTTCATAAAATTTCACAGTTATTTAGCACTAAAAGACGAGTGTTTCTGTTTTGAATGCCGCAAAAGCGTTAAAAATGTATAAAAAACAGAAAAATCTCAAAAATGATATTTTGTTAGTTTATTTTACTTTTTCGAGCTTGATATACTTTCCTAAATATAACTTATAGAACCCAGGGACCGCATAGTAACTTTCGTAACTTCACAAAAATAACTATTTTGACGTAAATGTCTCAAATATGAAGGAAAACAACATGGTAATTAGCTTTAAGAAAAACGATAAGCGACTATACTATGCATATACCACTGCACTCAGGCGATGTTTGAAACATTTATAAACATATTAAACTTTTATGCCTGCTATATGAAGCTTAAACTGATCTCTTATGATTATAGCCCCAGGACATTTATAATTATGATAATTTTCATTCTCTACGAAGTGGAAATTTGTGTGTCTTATTTTAAAATATTTTTCATCAAAAGAAGTTTTTAATTTAGATTCTACTGCAGTTATTATTCGTGTGTGTTATAAAAATTCTCCCCAGAATGTTGTTATTGAGTTAATTTGAAAACAGAAGGAAATTTAAGAAAAAGACATAGTTAACGAATTAAACTAAATTAATTTCAAAATTCAAGATTTAGTTTAAAAAATAGTTTTTAAGTAAAATTGTGAATAGATCTAATTTAGTCTTTTACTTATTCATAAATCAATTAATGAGTAATTTTAATAAATATATATTCAAATTTCAACTTTAAATTATTTAACCGATAAAAAGATGAAAATACCCCAGTTCAAAACAATAACACTGTGTGAAATTGTATAGACATTTTCTTCAGCATCACCCAGAATTAAATAGGAAGTTTTAAAAAATTCGGAAAGCAGTTTACTTTTTCCTGAAATAATAACTGTTTACGAAAATTTTTATATATTATAAACTGTTATATACAGTATGTCTATAAATTATTGTCGGGGTTTTCTTACCTCCTTGTTTTAAGAACATGGCGAAAAATATTATTACATATTCGTAAAGTAAAACTCAAAACGTTTTTTAATGATACAAACAAAGTTATATATGAGTAAAGTTGCAATTCAAAACGGTATTAATCAAATAACGATTATAATCAAATAATAATTAACATTAAAATTTTATCACATTCATCAAAATGTTATTAATTAATTATTTAATAGCTATCCATCCCACTTTGTGCTCATACTTATTAATAACTTTTTGATAAAATATTTAAAATTTTAATATTAAGTATTTGATTATAATCGTTATTTCATTAATAACGTTTTGAGCTGCAGATTTACGCATATGTAATTTTGTTTTTAGTATTAAAGAAACTTTTTGAGTTGTGCTTGACGAATATGTAATAATATTTTTCGTCATGTTCTTAAATCAAAAGTTATGAGGTAAGGATACCTTGACAATAATTTATGGACATTATGCATTTTAACTGTTTACAAAAACTTATCACGACTCACAGTTGTTAAATTTGATTGAAAAGTGATTTTATAAATAAAAGAGTGGAGTAAGATCAAATTTATTTGCCAATATACATCTCAAATAACAAGAACAAATGCAAACATCGGAGACGGTATGGATTTATTTTTTTTTAATATAAGCAAACGGTTGAAGTATCTTATGCAGAATATAATCAGACAAATTCTTAAAGAACAATAAGATTTTTTTTTTTTTTTTTTTTTTTTTAAAGTTTACAATCCTAAGCATTATTGGACATACGAATGAATAATTGTAACTGAATAATTGTAATTTTTTGCAGAAGGTTTTATTAATAAGCGCACATTTTAGCCATAAATTATATTAAAATTTATTGATTTTATTGGGTTTATTTAGAGTAATGAAGGATTTACTGCCACCTATGAAATGTCTCACAGAATGGAATGGAAAATATTAAAAAAGACACGGCTAAAATGTCAATAAAAATGAATCATATAAAAATATTATAATCCTATATATTAATTATCTAAAATTTACGACTACGTTTAGTCCATTATGTTAGATTTATTTTATTTTGCTTTAACAACTGAGGCAGATAAATGTAACAACATTTAGCCATAAAACTGATACAATTTTTCCCATCCAAAATCTGCAGATACTCGTCTTTCAAATAATATATCTAAGAATACTGTGATTCAGAAATAATGCAAAAATGTATAAAATAAATAAAAAAAACTCACCAAAATCAGCAACACAGTAATGCTCTTGTGGGTGGGAATACATACAGGAACAAGCATCACAAAAGTATTGAAAGGACGTCACAAATAATACTCCTATTGCAATCCAAACAACCTTCATCGTAGAAAATTGATATATTTATATGTCTGCAATTAGAAATAGAAAATTTTATCTACAAGAAGCACTCATATACATGCACATACATATGATGACCACCCTATAATAAGATATTGTAAATATTAATATCAATAAAATATACGCTGATAGATAAACATATAGTCAAATAATAACTATTGAATGGATGTTTGGAAGAAGGATCTATGTTACAAAAGGTTGGGTTTTTTGGAAAATGACCTATGTGGAATGATTGAAGATTACCTTAAAAATTGCAATTCCATAATATGCAAGTTTGTTTACATTAAATAAAAAATTTAAAAAATAAACTAAAAATAATGTTTTCCTTATCCACTTAACTAGTTGTTTTCTACTTGTAAGAAAAAATTAATATTATACTATTAAAATAAAAGTGGAGTGTAATTAAGATCAGAAGAAGGGTCTGTGTCGCACCAGGGCTGCGGAGTCGGTGGGAAAAATGGACGATTCCGACTCCGGGAATTTTAACAGATCCGACTCCGACTCTTTCGCTCAAAAATGGGCCTGACTACGACTCCGAATCCGAAGCCCTGTGTCCACTACGTGATCAGGACATCGCTAATGAATGTCATTAATAGTTTTCCTCATTTCTATAAAATTTAAATTTGAACCATAAGCCCGTCTTCCAGACACCCATTAAATTTTCTTTTAAGTTGTGCTAAATGTATATAGTTTTGTTGTAAATAAATGAAACTGCATATATTAAACATTGATGGGATGATTTAAGGAAATAAAAAAAGATTGTTGTAAGAATTAAGAAAGTTATCGTGAAGGATATTTTCATTTTGAGAAAATATTTTGATTTCTAATGCTTTATGATTTATTGAAGCATATATATATATATATATATATATAGTGGTGGATGTAAAACTGTTCCTCGCTTTTATATAGTTTACAGAAAAAGAATCAACATCTTTGTTGCAAATGCCTTTAGATTTATATTTTACATTCATACGTAAAACTGCGATAAAACGTTTCGTGTTCAATAAAAATTTTAATCTAAAATTTAAAAATTAAATAGTTAACCACACAAGTTATAAGTTAGCATTTCATGTCGGAGGACAAATCGATAAAAATATTCGCTTCACGGATGAGCTTGTTAACTATTAAGCAATTGAAACTGCGAAAATTAATTAAGCTAATTAATAGAGATGACAATATCCGCGTAACCCGACATCCTCATAAATGTCACAGGCTGTGATTCAGATAACTGCCAGTGTGAGTGACTTGTAACAAAAAATATAATTGACAGATCTACTGGGAAATACCCGAAAAAACGGGCTCTTCCGTCGAGAAATAAAAATTTTCTATTTCGTCTAGAAATAAACTTTTAGAAGAAACCTTCATATTTATCATTAAAATATATTTAGAAAGAGAAACCAGCAGAGACGGACACCACAAAACTAAACGCGTAATGTTTTCTCTCTCTGTATATGTACGTACATGTATACCGAATATTTTTTACTATCTTTTGCACAATGATTATTTTTCCTCCAAGCACATTATATCCGGATGCTTTTTCTTTGAAATTTTTTAATGTAGATTTGAATGTAGATACGGTATTTATGGAGAAAAAAATTCAAAATTCTACTCAAACATTCTGTTATCTTTTCTGAAATACATATGTTGAATCAGCACAGGCTCACATATATTTTAGTAACACAAATTTAACTCCTTGAGTCATATTCATCAATGTTATTATCATAAATCCATAATTATAGGTGCATTACCATATTTATATTTATCGGATACATATTTGTATTTTATTTAACAAAAATATTTTGTGTTGGCGGAAGGCGGATACTATTATAAACTTTTGCATTTCAAATGGCTTCTTTTATCTAACTTTTTTCGATACCTCTGTATCAGTAAATTTTTGGTATAAATACCCTCATAGTATTTAATAATTCTATAATAATTCATAATATGAAGAAGGAGCAAAAATAAAAAACAAAACATCCTCTGAACCTACGGGTACAGTTATATTACGGGGTACAGTTATATTACGGGTAATATATTTCCCACTTAATATTTAGACATGTATGTAAGGCTGAAGAGCATATTTACCCAAATAAAAATCAATAGGAGAAAAGTCACTCTGAAAAATGTAGAATTAAGTACGTGCTTACGAAATGTAATTTACATTTAAAGCACTTCTATTCTATAGAAAATTGACATCTGTTAATTTAAATGTCTAATAAAAGAAATTGCATTGAATTACGTAAACGGCTTCCCTTTTCTAATCAATCTCTAAAGGGCTAATTTGTGCTCTCGTATCCTGTCATTGTTTGATACAGCATCATTGTCGATATTAATAACTGCGAGATGATGGTTTGGCATGTTGTTTCCTTTCGTTGTATGTATATATTTCTTTAAATACTTGATACACTTTATTTTAAAAATATAAACACATTTATAACATGCACAATTGAAAATTAATTAGTAATTTTTCAACGATTTTTTTTTCTAGTGAATTTTGTGTAATAGAATTCTTGAAATTGGAAATTTGTGCTTTAATAAGGTGCAAACTGAGTAATATGTGTATGCCTTATCAAAAGATGGGCGGTGGTTTTCACAATGGAATTACTAACAAATTATTCTCGTTTGACTAGAATTTTTGCCTCCCTACCTATATGTATAGCATTTGAAATGTGAAATAGGTTGACTGAGACTAGTTTTATGTGATTGGAATCAAAATAGTACAATTGCATTATTCTGAATTTCAGTTTTGTTTCATTTTAAATGTGAATATAATGAAAAAGAGTGAAGGATATAAAAGATAAATTATTTTTTTAAACGCTCGATATGGATATATATAATACATATTTTTGTTCATCTTTTTTTTTTTTCGTTCATGTCATTTAATAATTTGTTGGTCCTAATTTTAAATTCATAATGTTTTAATCTTGTCTTAAAATTTAATTTATAATTTATATATTTAATATAGATGATAATTTGTAATATTTTATAATGGTTATATCTATCTCTCTCTCTCTCTATATATATATATAGATAGATATAACCATATAATCAGTGTCATAAAGTTTTTATCATCATCATATAAATCTATGTCATAAAGTTTTTACTGCAAATACATTCAATACTCACTTTAGTGATAAATTTTTTGATTTACTCCATTATAGGCTAAATGCTCTTAATGTCAATATTAACAAAAAACCACAAAAATAAAATAAAAGTAATTCACATTTAATCGTTACCTTTACTAATCCTGTTGTTAATAAAACTAAACTTAATCATTTATTTCACAACGAGCAATGTAAATTTCCGCATCAAATTGTTAATCTAAAAAGTTCTTCTAAATATCATATTAGGTCGTAAAATTTTCAGTTATAATAAGTTTTCTAAACATTTCAAACACACTGATACTTTTACATGTAAATGCAATGATCCCCATCTAAATGCATGTATTAATGCTCATCATGGACATGTTATAACTGGTAATTTAGACATAGTCAATAATATTCACTTAAGATCTTTGATGCGCATGGCACTAAATATCACATTCCTTCACAGTGTAACATACAGTCCATCATTAAACAATTCACATATGATTTAGATTTCTTTATTTACAAAATAGCTATCAACTATAATAAAACTACTGAATATTTCGCAGATTGGAAGCATTATGCCATCTTTCTTTTGAAACGACAATTACTAAAACTGCATATTGCCAAAAATTCAGTCTCTTTCTCTACCCTTAAACCACATATCCAAGAACTTTAAAACAATTTCATCATTACATATGTAGATAAGGCTGCTAACAACTATGCTATCATCGCAGATATTACTATCATCACCTTCTAACTAAAGCAGTTACTTCCAATAATATTTTCAAACTTCATCATGTTACATTAAAGGTAAATAATAATCATATATTAAGCTATCATAAATTACTAGGCATAAAAAATAACAACCTAAATTATCCTTATGTAGTCATGATTCCAAAGTTTCACAAAAATTCTCTTAAATTCCGCACAGTCACTGTAGGTTGTAATACGTATAATACTCGTGCTAATACATTATTTTTAAATATTCTTACACAAATTTATCAGTTATCAGTTACAAAAGACAACAGTAATTGTATTAAAAACAGTTTTGTATTGGTGGATAAAATAAAGCCATTAACAAACGTCAACAATATTATTACTTTAGATTTCAAAGACCTTTTTAATAATATCATTCTAAAAGACTTGCATTCTACTATCAATGCATAATTTATAGAATATTTCCCTTTATTAAATTTACCTGATAATATTGATACTGACTACTTCAAGTCTTTGACTAATTTTCTACTATTTAATAATTGTATCTTCCAAGATCCAAGTGGGTCTCACTCACCACGCTATTCCTTACATCAACTCCAACGGTGAGTCTCACTGACCATCTTAATTTACATGAACAATTTACATTAATTCCAACCTTGGTTCTTACTTACTGTTCTATTATTTACATTAATGAAGTGATCTAATTGGAATCTGTACAGATGTGATAAAAGGAAGTATCCAAAATGTATTTTATAACAATTTTTTTATGAAGATAAAACTGACTGATATGTATCATAAACAACATTTAGCATTATAAAAAACGGCACTGTTATTCGATGTGCTTCTCTTTTGACAAAGTAATGTTATAACAATATAAGAAAAATAAAACTGGTACTCAGTCAGTATAATACTGTCGTGGCATTAGAACGTACTGATTAATTAATAAATTTTGTTTAAAGAAAAAACACATGGAGACATATTTTGTGAATAGATAATAATTATCTTTGTTGTGCATAAACTTGTAAAACAGCAGAGAAATGAGCGTCCACTCAACCATTTAAAATAGTGAAACTATTGATTAATCAATTGAAAAGAGATTTTCAAGAAAGCCGTGGGTCTTCAACATCCACTGATACCTACACAAGTGTTCGATTAAATAGAGGGGTTCGTGTAATGCTAACAGGTAGAGTCAAAGATTGTCGAGTCTGCTCTCACAGAACAGGCAAAGGTGAGAGACATCAAACGACATATTTTTGTGACACTTGTCCCGAAAAGCCTACAATGCACCTTGGTGAGTGCTTTATAAAATACTACACCCAACAGAACTATAGAGCATAAGATTTAAATATTATATTTCTAACATGTAAAAATATATAAAACATTCAAATAAAAAGATTATTTTCAATTTGACTATATAAGACCATATTTTATTTTCTTTAAAAATGTCGCGGAGCTGCTAGTTCCGCCATGGAAAAAAAGCTTGGCGTGCAAAGGGTTAATAGAAGTAAAAAATATCTATATGGACGGAATTTTTATCAGAACTGATGCCCTGTTTGACCAGGCGGTTGTAACACCTCTGCAATCCATGCAGTGCATATTTACAAGAATTATCGTGGGCACAAAGAAATAGACAGGAAAACCAGTAATTCTTACTTTTGACTATTTTGGGAGGAGCAAAAAATTAACGAAATAAATCTGATTCATCCAGCTCGATAAAAAAGGATTAAATTTAAGATTAATATTCCTTTTGGAGGTAAAAGTTTTAATCTCACGACATACGTAAAATAATGATCGGTTTCAGATTTTCGTAATGTGTGGGCTCTGGCTGCGTTTGAGTTTTTAGATAAATTTATGAAGACTGTATTTGATAAATATTAATCATTGTAATTATGGTACAACACTGCCGAAATGATAAGTTTGTCATTAATTATTTTCAAGAAGTCAGATGAAGAATTAATTTATTTGTTATTTGATTTATTGCATTACGAAGAGGAAGTTAGTGATAAAAGAAAATCTTAAGCAGTAGATCTGATACGTTATGCTCATATATTTAATAACAATTTTAAAAAGATAGCTTAATTCTTGGATCTCTTAAAGTTTGAATTGCTTACAGTAAAGAATAATAAGATATTTTTATTTGAATTCGTGTTATTAAGTAGCACATACAAAATGATAATAATAATAATAATGCCTGCCGATTCATATATTTAAAAAAATTAATGAAAATCAAATCTCAGTGTATATTGTAAATTAGTACTGTTTGTACTTTAATAAGTGCTACAGCCAGTAAGACCTTTTATTTATGTTCGTATAAACCGAAACAAAATCCTACAATATATCCCTTTTTATCGTTTTCAGTTTACTATGCAAAGTGTGTCATAAATTAAAAAAAGATATATATTGTGTTAAAATTATATGAAAATTTTCAGAGCGAAATTTCAGATTGGCAGGGAATTCTGAAACTAACATGTCATGAATTGCATGAAGAAAAAAAAATCTCTCTCCTGTTTTTCAGATTTTTTATTTTTATTTTTATATTTCTATTTTTATGTGTTTTAAAAATTTTTAATTATTTTTCTCTGCTGGACAATTTTATTTTTTTAGTTTCTTTGAACCACCCCAATGCAAACTATATCCATCAAAATTGGGTGGAATATTTTTACGTAATGCGATCTCTCCATATGGTTTCTTCGAATAGACATGTTTATTACTGTATTCTCTCTCTCTCTTTTTTTTTTTTTTTTTTTTTTTTTTTTTTCACACTGTGCAGGGCTCCCAAATGGTCCGCCAACTGAATACCAATAAATTTTAACAGAAAATTTTATGGTAGGTTTACGCTAGAATTAACTTTCAAAGGTGGTTCCGGGGCGGTTTGTAAGAAAAATCTAAAACGAAAAATTTTCTAAAAAAATATTGGTGGCGGACCATTTGGGAGCCCTGACTGTGACTTTTCCTTATTTATATCAAAGAATTAAAAATTATTTTACAAACGTGCTTCTACATTTAAAGGCGCACGCAAGTTCTGATCTACCTCACGAAGAATGCTGTAAAATAAATAGTAACTTCGAAATTTGTTATTGTGAATTTATTTTACAAAATTTATTTTACATTTTTATACATTTTTTAAATATTAAACCCTGGATATGAAGGTAATTTCTTTTCTAGTTCTTATATGAATATTTTTCTTTCTTTCCGCTTTATTTTTTATTTTTATTTTGAAAAATGTCAAACTTTACTTTCTGACGCACATACATAGATAATGGTCAGATAATATAACAAAAATTGTAGATCAGCTCAATTTATTTAATTGATAATTACATGCAAAATATTTCAGCTTAGATATTTTAAATATAAAATTATTATTTTTTAAATATATTGTTGAGTTTTAAATTGTATTTAATTATAAAGCTTTCAAATAATAATAATAATAAAATAAAAATCATAAAACTTCTTCTCCTAGTAAAATATGTCATTATTGAAATGGATTATCGCCAAAAATATTAGAGAAATCATTTTGCCGGGTGTTGGGTTCGAACCTGTATCCTCGACGAAACTTCAGAGCTTTAAACTGATGCGTTAGACTGATGCTTTAGACCGCTGCGCCAGCAGAACTCGTTATACTTTCTGCTAAATTGAAGAGGTTCGAAAACGAGTTAACGCATACACACATGTGTCGATTTCGATCTACTTGAATTTTTACCTTTGCGTTTTAATATATATGATGATTCTATATACAAGACAACTAATTGAAAACGAATGTTCAAACGAAAACGAAGCGATTGCAACGAATGCTCTGATTTCGTTAACATTTTCCGTTTAACTCATTAAAGCCGATTGGCAAGAAAACTTGCCGTGCAAGGTGAACAAAAATTTTAAATTTCAATACCAGTATTTTAGTTTGGAAATTTCCACATTATCTAATCTCAAATTTTGAGCGATTAAATAATTTTCACATTATCTAATCTCAAACTTTGAGCGATTAAGTAATTCAAAATTACAAAGTCGCAAAAACTGGTATCGAAGAATCAAAAGAATTGTAAACGAGGCTCGTCGTTAATGGGTTAAAGAAAATGCAAATACGTTTTTATTAAAATGTCCCTTTCATAATAAAGATTGTTTTTACGCTAAAACCATATTCTTATATATAACACAGTTTTAAATATTGTGCTAATACATCATAAAGAAATGCCAGCGTCCTCCTTTGTAATTTCGGTTTTTCAGAACTTATTAATCAAGTTAAGGAATTATATGCCGGTATTATAGGATAAAAGAAGAAAATAATTTTTGACAAATGAAAGTTTAGAAATCTTCATTATTCGCATTGAAAACAGTGAGTTAATGTCCAGCTCTAAAATATTTGCACTTAATATTTTTAATCTTTTTTTTTTTTACATAATTGAAATTTTTAATACAAAGAAGACTGATCATCTTAAAAATAATTTGTTTTTGTTAAAAAATTTTTTTTAATCATTAGGTTTCCAAGTCTGTCGAAACGCTCTTCCAAACAGAAGCTACTGTAAATATTATGCACACGGAAAAAACTGTTTTGTTGAAATTACTAAATTTTGGTTCATATAGCTCCATCCAAATATTTTGGTTGGAATGATTAAATTTTGGTTAGATTAACCAAATTCTTTTGTTAATTCAACATGTTGTTTGGTTAGTCCACACAAAATTTGGTCATTCCAACCAAAATATTTGGATGGAGCTATATGAACCAAAATTTAGTAATTTCAACAAAACAGTTTTTTCCGCGCATTCTCCAACTTTAAACCGGAAGAAACTAGCTTTAAACTTTTTCTTTTCGATATTTATTGCTTTTTCTGTTACGAAAAATGCGATATTTTAAAAACTTGTGCTTTAAAGAACTTGAAGTTTATGTTAGATGTTATAGACAGCTCGAATATAACGCAGAACAAAAAAGTTTATCCATTTAAATTTTCTATAGTTAATGCATTATAAATTTAAATCCATGACTAATTATTTGTGTATTTCATATTATACTTTACAACATGATATCTTTGAATGTAGGAAGGTATTTTAGCTATATTTTTCTACAGTTATAGATTATTTTTTTATGGCTCTCACAGGTCTCCCTTTTAAAAACCATTTTTTCCAAACAATAACCACCTAGGTATATTTATATTACAAATATTGTAGAAACAACCATGAAGTTTATTGTTCGGAAAAGGTGGTTTTCAAAAAGCCGACCATTTGGCCTTGTATTTTTATCAATAGTTTATATATTAGGATGTTAAAAAAATCAATAGCTATTTGCATATTTCACATTATGATTTACATTATTACCTGATGTAGTTTAATTTAGTATTAACTACAGTGTAGCTTTTGATGTTAAAACCATGAATATTTATTTGGATGCTTTATATTATGGTTTGTATATAGCCTGGTAATATATTTTTTTTTCAAAAATCGTTAAAGATATAAATAACAGTCAGTCTTCGAGAAAAAAAATTAATACCTTTTAAATACAATTCATAAAATGAGAAAAGTAATACTGCCATTTTAAGTAAAGTTGTTATTATAATAAATATTATAGTAAATATTGCATTTATTTTCTTTAGTTTTCATTGTAAAATTTTAAAATACAGAAAAAATATCTTAAAAAGGTTTTTATCTTTTGTTGTCCTAGGGATTGATTTAAAAACAAAAATACATATTCTAAGCTTGGAACAATTTAGAAAAGGGAAGAATTACAAAGGTAGCCTCCTATGCAAACATTGAACACGACTGATCGAATTCTTCAACAAAACGAAAGAAACCAGCAAATTAGTGAATAAACATAGCTTTTAAAACGTAAATATTGTTAGCAAATAAATGTGTTTTAAAAAAAGTTCTCTTTTACGTATTCCAAGGATTGACTTCAAGAAAAAATCCGAAACTTGAAATAATTAAGAATAGGGAAAGATACGAATGTACCTCCCATCAAAACATTGAACACTTGGCGATCCAATCCATGAACTATAGAAAAAAACAACAAATTCCTAAATAAATAAACCTATGTAAACGTAAATAATGTTAACAAATTGCATTTTTAAAGAATTATTATATTTTACGTATCCATTGATTTATTTAAAAACGAAAATAAACCAAACTGGGAATAATGAAAAAAAACTATGCTCCGATAAAAACACAGCACACCCGAATTCCAACTCGCCAACGAAAGGGAAACACACCAATTTTTTAATCAAATAAAGCTTTAAACAAGTCGGAAATTGTACGTCAAACTACGCGTTCGTACTGTACTAATACTAATACTCATACTATAACTAATTTTATAAATATTCAGATCTTGGTGCAATAGCTGTTGCACTCTTATGCAAAAATGCTTGAATACAAAATTTATTATGATTATATATATTAAATTCAGTACTACGGAAATAATATGACTCCATCTTAAATAGGTCGTAATCACCATTCGCAGCCTAGAATCATTACCTATCATGGGATATCATTGAATTAATTACGTATTATAGGATTTAATAGAACGTTGAAAACAATTTTTAATATCTTTTTAAGTCTTGATTCAATTATCATAAAATTTGAAATGACTCGACAAAATTTTGAAATGATTATATATATATTAATTTTCATACCATTCAGTTGGGTAGTTTTTGCGCTGTTATATGCGGACAGACGGACAGACAGACGAACGGACTAGACGACAACTATAAGTGCTACGTATTTATATAATTACGAACGCACCTAAAAAGTAAATATCGTTAGCAAATTAATATTGTTAAAGAATTGTTTTCTTTTACTTATCTCCTGGATTGATTTAAAAACAAAATAAATACTTGTAGCTTGGAACATCTTTTTAAAAAACGGAAGAAAACGGAAGATTGCCTCTTATGAAAACATTCAACACCTGAGGTCCAATCTTCCAAAGAAAAGAAAAAACCTAGCAAATTTTTAAACAAGCAGATCTTTAAAAACGTAGTTAGGAAATAAATGCTTTTAAAGAATTGCTCTTACTGTTCCTTTTAAAACGTTTTCTCTGTTTTTTAAACAATTTTTTTAGAGAGATTGATTTAAGAAATAAAAAAGTAATGTTCGAAGCTTGGAATAATTAAGAAAAGAGGAGGATTGCGATGGTAATCTTCCATGACAATATTGAACACGTGAAATCCAATCCTCTAATAAAAGGATGATGAGGAAACCAAGCAAATTTGTAAATAAACTGATTTATAAAAATGTAAATATTGTTTGTAAATAATTGTTTTTAAAGAATTGTTTTCTTTTACGTATCCTAGGGAATGATTTAAAAACAAAAATAAATATTTGAAGCTTGGAATAATTTTTAAAAAAAGGTCCCATAAACACTTGACACTTGAGATTCAATCCTCTAATAACATGGGGAAAAGAGGTAGAAACATTAAACAAAAAACATATAAAATCTATGAAAATGTAAATATTGTTAGCAAATCGGTGTTTTTAAAGAATTGTTTTCTTTTACGTATCCCAGAGATCGATTTTAAATCAAAAATAAATATTCGAAATTTGGTATATATATAATATTTTTAAATGCTCCCATAAAAGCATTGAACACCTGAGATTCAATTCTCCAACGAAAGGAAAAACCCCAGCAAATTTGTAAATAAATAGAGCTTTCAAAACGTAAATATTGTAAGGAGAAATTTCAATGCTTCTTGAATCGACAATTTGGGCGTGAAGCCAGGTTTTTCCCCTCTCTACTTCGTGGTCAAGGTCAAGAACAACTTTACTGATATCTATCTACTTAGAGTTTTTTTTAGCAGAGAAAATTAATAAAAAAGTTCGCTTGTCATTCGAAATATTTAAAGTAGTGGTTTAGTATGTCCATCCGTTTCTATTAAAATGCTTTGGGACAGGACTGTGAAACAAAAGCTGAGAAGTCAAGGTATTTCATTTGAAATTTTTATGACTTTGATTAGAAAAGCGTGGAACCGTTTTGAGAGCTAATTTTATAGCGATATTTTGAAGAGTTCTCGAGAATTAATTAAGACAACTGTTCCTCCGCAAAGGAAGTAATCAAATCAACTACCTCCTTTATTAATTTGATATCCAATAAAGTTTTCTGCACTTCGATGTTATTTAAAGTATAAATATACCGGATATAATTATTCTTTTTTATTCATCAGTAACTAACCTTTAAATGTTCTGTTAAGATATTTGTTGGAAAAAACCCGTAAAAACAACCATCTTACATCGATAATAAATCTTTTTCTGTTGCGGTCCGCAGATATGTGTTTGCTACGTTAGGTGAGCTGCAATTTAATACATTTGTATAATAATAATAAAGATAATGAAACTAATAAAATAACAAAACTAGTGAAACAAAGCAATACAGATGAATTAATTCAACCTATAGCTATATAATAAGTATGGAACTTTATAATATAATGATGCAGAACCGTTATTTACTATTTTGCTCAATGCAGTTTCCAAGATCTAAAGATAGAAAAATCAGGAGATTTATTTAAATCAGACTTTTGCTCAATGCAAAAACTTTTTTATTTTTAAAAATTAAAATTATATAGCGAAAATTGAATTAATTACAAATAATGTTTGATTATGTTGAAGATTAAAAATTGTATGCATCATGTAACGCAAATAGGAGGACACGTAAATAGAACTTCTAACTAAGCAAATGACATAAATAGGATAATTTAACATAATTTGAATTTAATTATAAATAACGTCAAAGATTATCGTTCCCCATAAAAATATCCAAAACAATAGTGAATATTTCAAATGAAAATCAAATTTCAAATTACTTTTGCTTAAAAGGCGCAAAGACCAACCTAGTGAAAAAGATTCCATGCCGGGAATCGAACCCGGCCATCAGTATAGCGCACTGACGTTCTACCAACTAAACCACATGGAAGGATACCCAGCCTGGAACTTCTCACTATTACAGGTTGGCAAGACTACAAACGCAGCACAAGATGGAATATTTTCTGTGAGCCACCAACATGGGGCAAACACAGACACTTAATTAAATCCATCATCGATTGAATCTATATTAATATTTGGAAATTTTTCCAGAGAGAAACATTCGCCTTGCATACAATATTTCAAATGAAAATCAAATTTCAAATTACTTTTGCTTAAAAGGCGCAAAGGCCAACCTAGTGAAAAAGATTCCATGCCGGGAATCGCACTCTAAATTAAAATGTCTGAAATTCAGACACTTAAGTGTCTGAAACGGTGTGTTCAATTTTCAGACATTTTTTGTGTCTGAATTTCAGACACTTCAAACGTCTTAATAGCATCCATTTTTTTTTTTTCAAGCATCATACGTAGCCATGTTTGACCACGTTGAATCCTGGAAAAATATTTGGCTGGGGTCCTGCCCCCTCCCCCCCCCCCCCTACAGCCTGATTTTTTTGGTGATCTCAATTTTGGTATGCAATTTTTGTTAAGCTGATAATTTAAATCTTTTACGACATTTTACTGATTATAATCAATATTTTGAACTCAGGAGTAGAACAAGATTAAAACAAAAAATATTTATCTAAATATTAGATTTTTTAAATTTGTTTTATTTTTAATCTTATTTTACATTAAAAGTTCAAAATATTGATTATAATCAGTACAATTTCGAAACAGATTTAAAACATAAGCTTTACAAATATTGCACATCAAATTTGTGGGCACTAAAATCGTAGGGGGGCGGGCGGGGCACGGCCCAGTATGCCCATTCTTTAATTAAGAAGTTCTTTTGAAAAACATGCAACCCTGCATTATTGTTATCTAAATTGAGATGTCCGGTACTCGGGAGTATCCGTTGTGGAGGTTAATGGACATTCCCGAATAGCTGAAGCATCTATTTAGCGAATACTTTTTTAATCCGCATGGCATACATATTTGCATATTTTTACCTCACAAAAGCAGACATCTCCGATTATCGGACAAATTCAACGACAAGGGCTATTGATGGCTTTTAAAGTACATGGATAAATATATATATTTCTTATAATCTTGTCCTACTCTACTTCATATAATTTAAAAATAGATTTTTTAAAAATTTATATTGCCACATAGGCAATTTTACATATATATCAGATGATAATCACAATTATGAATAAATAAATAAATATTCTACTTTATCCCTTTGCACTCGAGGGCTCCGGAGCGGAGCCATTTAAAATTTATCTTCAAACTCGAGGGCTCCTCTACGGAGACGATGCAAATAATTTTGTGATACCTGTCTAGAAAAGCCAAGATTACATGGTATCACAAAATTATTTGCATTGTCTCCGTAGCGGAGACCTCGAGTTTGAAGACAAATTTTAAATGGCTCCGCTCCGGAGCCCTCGAGTGCAAAGGGTTAATATTAAGAAAAAAATTACTTCGGTATTTTGTTTATTTATATTTTGTGTTTTTAATCTGGTCCTACTCTAAAAGTTCAAAACTTTAATTATAATCAGTGCAAGATTTAAGGTATCAGCTTTACGAAAATTTCATACAAAATCCACCCCACCCCCCCTGCCCGAAAAAAAAATGAAAATCCTTATCATTTAAAAATTAGATTTTTTAAAAATTTATATTGCCACATAGGCTTATTGTTATCATTCCTATTAAACACTTTTCATTAGATATCTTTAAAGCAAAATAAAGCAGCAAAAAAAGAAGTTACCACATAATCACTATGATACACACTTGCGATGCTTATCAGTAAAGTCTAATTGGAAAATGACCTTCGAAGTGAAATATATTTTCTTCACGCAGCAAAATCAAAATAAACAAATGATTTCCTTTTTCCTGACTATGTTACCTCTCTGATCATCTATGGGTTACATCTATGTTTCCAAGTCAAAAGCTTTGCACATTTAATCTACTCGGTAAAAGATTTAATAGCTTTAGAAATATATCTAAGAAATATTTGAGATAAATATTCTTTTTCAATTATATATAAATTTCATAAAAATCAATTGATTTTTTTTTCCAAAAGCGAAAGTCTATAAATATATTTTTTAGTTTCAGCTAAATATTGTTCAATTGAAAAAAAGAAAAAGGCAATCCCGAAAATCGGGATTAAAATTGAAGCGGGATCCCGGGATATCAAAAAAAAAAAATCAATTGATTTTTTTTTCCAAAAGCGAAAGTCTATAAATATATTTTTTAGTTTCAGCTAAATATTGTTCAATTGAAAAAAAAAAAAAAAAAAAAAAAGAAAAAAAAAAAAAAAAGGCAATCCCGAAAATCGGGATTAAAATTGAAGCGGGATCCCGGGATATCAATCCGGGATTGTAATCCTTAGCTAGGAAGTAAGAAAGCTTTAGGAGATGTTTCAAAGTTTTTTTTTTTCTATTTCCTTGTGGTCGTTTAGTATGAGATAAGCATTAGTCACTGAAACTAAGAACTGCCATATTGAAAACAAAACAAAACAAAGGAATGAACTTAACTTTTAAATATGTCTGTTTTTTAGTGATGTTATTACTTTAAATTTGAGAAAAAAGATGAGAATAAATAATACATAATTTGTAACAAAAGACAACGTCATAAATTAAAAAATATATACTTCTAGAATTATTATTATTATTTTTTTTTTGCAGAAAGATTCAAAACTAATTAAATTTCATGTAAGATTTTGTTTAGTACAATAAATAAAATCATAAAAGACACTAATTTTAGTACTATAAAGAAATTATAACACTTACTTAAATCGCTGTTTGCAAGAGGTAAGAAAAATTCCTCGATTTGAAATTTTAAAAACTACCACAACCACAGTGAGGGAGAAAGACTTGCACCAGTTTAAAAGGCAATCCCATAATACATCCGACTAGCCATATTTAAAGAATGAGATGTTTCATCCTCAAAACAGGACCTGCCAGACAAAAGTTTCTTTTTTTTTTTTTTTTTTTTTTGCCAGCTTCGACAGGACGAAGATGAATAACACAATATTATTGATATAAATTAATACGAGTTAACACTAAGCCCATTGCACACGCTTTGTAGAATTTCTGGGTGTAATCTTCAAACGTCGTCTACTTCTGCTCTGTGTCTATCCCGCCCTTATATCGACGACAGCTTCTAAGAGACATTTGATGTCGAGCACACACGTCAGATGTATGTATTCAATAAATAAATAATCCAAGTTAATACGAACACAGTAAATCACAGTACTTCATATTTTGCAAAAAACGAATTAAAATACACGCGTACATAAAAACAAACTTCGTTTGAATTACAACGTATACCACTTCGGAGGAAGACATCTAAAGCGCATGCACAACTGGGAGTGTGAGTGCCCCCTGGTGGTTATTGCGTCGGAAGAATCAAAACGTCTTAAATTAAGACACGTTTAAAGCAATGAAGTGTCTTAAAATAAGACGTTTGCGGATATTTTAGACATTATTCTCAGTTCATTTGCACCATGGTCATAGTAAGAGATTTATGTATCGTAAATTAAGACATCTATAATGTCTGAATTTTCAGATTAAGACACTTAAGTGTCTAAAATTCTTTTTCAGTCACATATGTGTCTAAATTTAAGACGCTTCTATTTGCAGTGCGCTAGGTTAGCCTTTGCGCCTTTTAAGCAAAAGTAATTTGAAATTTGATTTTCATTTGAAATATTGTATGCAAGGCGAATGTTTCTCTCTGGAAAAATTTCCAAATATTAATATAGATTCAATCGATGCTGGATTTAATTAAGTGTCTGTGTTTGCCCCATTTCGGTGGCTCATAGAAAATATTCCATCTTGTGCTGCGTTTGTAGCTTTGCCAACCTGTAATAGTGAGAAGTTCCAGGCTGGGTATCGTTCCATGTGGCTTAGTCGGTAGAACGTCAGTGCGCTATACTGATGGCCCGGATTCGATTCCCGGCATGGAATCTTTTTCACTATGTTGGCCTTTGCGCCTTTTAAGCAAAAGTAATATGAAATTTGATTTTCATTTGAAATATTGTATGCAAGGCGAATGTTTCTCTCTGGAAAAATTTCCAAATATTAACAATAGTGAAGTTCTTAAATACATTTTATTCGCATCTCAATATTTCTATAAATGTGGAACTGTGGATTAATGGTTGCGCGTCTCGGGCTGCGTATGAAGGGTTGTCCAGGCCACGTATAAAAGTGTTTCAAAAGAGTTTCAAATGTAATAACTGAATATATTTCTTTTTTATCAGAAGAAACATCCGTATGGCCTGAAACAGTTAGAAAACAGGTCTACAAAGATGGTGTTCTGCCATTTGGACACCGTTCAACTGATGAAGGGAGGTATTAAATTATTGCTCTCGAAACGAAACACTTTTAAAACATTCCTGATTGTTTAAGAAATTTGTTTTTGCTGTTGCTTAATTCTGTGATTTCTAGCTCAAAAAGCTTTTCTTAATATATGAAATGGCTCAAAGAAATTTTTTAAACGCATTATTATTATTATTATTATTTTAAGATATCAAAAATAGGGAAGAAGTTTCGCATTAAACTAAAAAAATAAGTAGAACTGAATTATCACTCTTTAAAATTTATATAAAAGAAATTAAATATATGTGAATACGTTTGTAAATTTTGAATTTTGACCGCATTCTATTATCTTAATATATGCTCTTTTGTTATCATGTTTTAAAAGAAAAGTGTTATGCGTGATAATATGTTTATACCGTTTAAAGTGCATTTCTATATAAAAAAGAGAATATTCTGTTCGTTTGGAAACTTTTTACAAAGCGAGTTTAAATTTATTTATGGCGATTACACTAAGCTTTAAAGCATCTACATTGGATACTTTAGAAGCATAACAACATCGGCTGTACTTCAAAGGCATAAATAATAGCATAACTCTTTGAGAGCTGGGGGAAAAACTTTAATGTGACATGTCTTTTTTGTTTACTATTGATTTATGGTGTGAACGATCAGTAAACAGCCTAGTTGAATGAACTTCTTACGCTCATTAAAAGGTTAAACTAATAAACTTGAAAATTCTACACTAATCCAATACAGATTTTCAGCACTCCCCCTCCCTTGTTCTGGCTTCACTCATAACTCTTCACTGTCCAATCTTTCTAATGCTAAAGGCTTAAACGGTTTTTACCACCCTACTTATTTTGACTCAAGTCAATAGATAATTTCAATTGGTTATTGATTTTACTCTGTGAAATAATATCTATTGGGAGCTAAATTTCACAAAAGTTTCTTAGAACCGAATCCTGCGACTAATTCATTTTTGCACAGTATTGGACAAATCTCCGTTCAATATTGTGTCCATTTCGCCTTATGTTGATGTAATATTTTATTGTTAACTATTTTATATTGAGAGTATATGTATTGAGTGATTTAATGCAAGATGTATTTTGGATATAGGACATAGTCAATATTGCGTACCAATATTTATTTACTTTAGTAATACATTGGCATAACATTGAAAGTATTTCCCTTGAAATAACAATATTGATGAAAGATTTTAATTTAATTTTAACTAAATCTCCGCTCAATATTGTGCGTTTTGCATTATATTGCTGTAATATTTTATTGTTAACGATTTTACATTGAGAGTATATTATGTATTGAGTGATTTAATGCAAGATATATTTTGGATATAGGACATAGTCAATATTGCGTGCCAATGTTTAGTTAATGTAGTAATACATTGGCATAACATTGGAAATATTTCCCTTGAAACAAAAATGTTGATGAAAGATTTGAGTTTCATTGTAACTATTTCCGAATAATTTCGCATTATAGGCATTAAACTATTAAATATTTTTAATGGGATAGTTTTTGTAATACTGGTATTGCACTATAGCTACTTTTAATTAAAATCCTTAGGTATAATTCTGGGGCAACATTCTTACAATGTTCTATACAAAACATCATTCTAATCTTCTGCAATTAAAATAGATAATAATTAGTAAAAAAATCTAAATTCATAAAAGAAGCCCAAGTTTGAATTCTCGGGTAATGGTACATTTCAGATCTTTATAAAGTTAAAATCAAGGCAATATAAAACTCTAAAATAGGATTGCGAGATTGTGTATTTTCCTTTGTACTTTTAAACCTTCCCCGAATGACAATTTCTTCTTGTTTTTCTTTTTTGTTTTTTTAACCTATCTGATTTTTATAATTTCGCGAATTTTTCACAGTTTTCTTAAAAAAATTACTATAGTATATAATTTATCTTAATATTTCGTTTGATTTGTTACCTTAGTTTGTTTTTAAATGCATCTATTTCCTTTTGTATGGTTCCAGTAGTAAAAATTTCATGGCTTTACTAAAATTTAGGATGTTTTGATTTATTTCATTTGATACAATATTTTTTTTTTGTTTCATAATGGAAAATATGATAGAAAAAATAGTTAAACAATATTTCCTGAATAAAGTTGGAAAATATTAATTTTAACTATCAATTAATGAAATAATTTTAAGGAAAATTAAGAAAAGATTAGTAGTACACTAAACAGACTACCATATGAAAATTAACGGTAGTGTAATAAAATAAAAAACAAACTGGTGTAATAAAATTCTTCTTTTTTGAAAGAGAGAAATAAATTTGACAATCCCAACCCCAAAATTCCACAAATTCCACAAATAAAATAATAAAAATATTTGTTCTCTCTTTGTAGATTAGATAAGAATTTTACGCGCTCGCAAACACTGAATGAGATTTTTTACGAAATAAATCTGTAATCATCAAGGCACTTGACAAATACAAATAGAGCTAACATCTGTGAACAATTAAATTGAAATTATACTTCATTAAAAAAAAAAAAAAAAAAAATTAAGACTGTGTGAAAACTTCAATAAAATACAGAAGTTTTTAATTATTATATTGCATTCCAAATAAGAATATTATTTAAAAAAGAAATGAGTAACAATGCACGTTTTGAAACGAAAATTGGGTTAGTACTTTATCAGGTTAAAAAAACAAGCTTCGACATTGTGTGTGATATTCAACGTGATGCACATCAAACCTAAGCATGTATTTTACTTAGTGTAAGTAAAGTATTATAATCATGATTTGTATGTGTGTGTGAGAGAGTAAATAACTCCCAAGCGGTACTACTGATTAACCTTCCGTTTGGCTAATATGAACTGTATAAATTTTTGTAAAAATCGGCCGACGTATTAGGTTTTTAAACATTTTAAAACTATTTTCAAACCATTTTGTGGCAGATTATATAGGGAAAATCACCTAGGAAATGTGACGGTGTATAAGTGATAAATATTGTGGCGATGTAACTAAGTATTAGTCGTGCAGAGGAAACGTCTCCAGTTTCAAAACGGAAGATCCAGCGTTCGAATCTAGCCGATTCCTTTGTGTCAAAAATTTATAAAATATATAACTTTATTTTTTAAACTTTCTGGCCATGCATAAAATGTTAGGAAAGTCGAGTGGAATTACTAGAGACTTTTTTTTAACGTTAAGACAGACTGGCTTAGTTTTTTTTTTTCATCCTAAATGCAGGTCGTTGCCTACATCTTTTAAAATGATGTCTTTCCGAAGTTTATTTATTATTTGATGCCAATATCTCAGATTTTCTATGTACTGTGAAACAATGCTGTATATATGAAGGGTTCAGATATAAACCAAGGTAACTAACAAAATGCAAGTTTCGAAATATTGAAGATTCCAGTTTTCTAAAGAAGACTACAAACAAAACTATTATGATTGCTTCCTCTAAAACATCTTATTTATTAAGACTGGACCTCAAGTTAACGTACGTGCAACAGTTTTTGTCTGATAAATTTTATTTTATTGGACTTGTGTGCAAAGAATTTCCGTTATTAAAAAATCCATATCTAAAATTTATATTTGATTATTATCGCATATGTTGAGTTATAAATAAACCTTTTACCTTTAAATGATTGTCTGGAAGCAGTTAAACAATGTAATATGAAAATGAGTTAACATGCTTTACACCCGAGCCCTTCATACATTGAGCGAAATAAAAAATAGTAGATTTTACTGAAAACTTTCTACCAGGACATCTGTAATTTTTTTTTTTTTTTTTTTTTTTTTTTTTTGTATCTCTGAAGCTATGTTAAAACAAAATATACAGATTTTCTCCCGGTAAAATAAACAGTTTTATGCTGTCAGCTTGGGCACCAATATCTTTATGTACAATCAGTTCTTTTCTCGCAGTATAGGGATTAGAGTTCTGCATTCGGTCGGGTAACCCAATTTTACCCGAATCCGACTCAACCCGCGGTTCGGGTCGAGTAATATTAAAGCTATTTTTTTGTTGTTGTGAGTCGGATTCGGGTCACGTTGACCTCAAATGTTTCGGATTCGGGTCGGTTTCAAGTTAGACATTGACTCTTTTGGCCCGCGTTCAGGATGACCTAATTTTTTAAAAGAAAGTCATGAATATTTTTCAAATGAAAAACTACATATTTGAATATTATTATACATTTTTTGTCTGATAAATTTTATTTTATTGTACTTGCGTGCAATGAATTTCCGTTATTAAAATCCGTATCAAAAAGTTATGTTTGATTATTATCGCATATGTTAAGTTATAAATAAACCTCGTACCTTTAAACGATTGTCAGGAAGCAGTTACACGAAAATCATACGAAGATTGAAAATGAGATAACATGTTTTACACCCGAGCTCTTTATGCATCTAGCGAAATAAAAAATAGTTAATTTTACTGAAGTGTATGTGTGTTCATTTTTATAGAAAAGAAGATAAAATTGATATAAAAGAAATAATTGTAGATTATTTTCCCATAGTCGTATGGATTCATTTTCTTTCC
This sequence comes from Maratus speciosus, assembly GCA_963932465.1. NCBI lineage: Eukaryota > Metazoa > Arthropoda > Arachnida > Araneae > Salticidae > Maratus > Maratus speciosus. The sequence continues at coordinate 480,971,162 of OZ010787.1, forward strand.
CCTCAGGTTTCGTGTCGACTTTAAACAGAAATTTCGTGTTCGGATCGAGTAGAATCCGACTCATGCAGGACTCCAGTAGGTATCTTGTATATATATTTTAATAAAACGTTTACAAATATACCTGTATCCGCCATGTTTTTTATTGCTGGATAATACACAGAATTAAAACGAATACTTTTTTACCCGCAAAAACGTTTTGAAGAAGGTGAATGACCCTCCTAAAAACTTTCGGCGGGGGCAACTTGTACCTATTATGAATCTATCAGATGCCCCAATTTGATGTTCAACAAACATTCCCTGTGGGTCAATATCCATTCAACACCCTTTATCAAAATTTAGGTCAGATTTCATTTAAAGATGCGGAATATCATATAATCTGGCGCGGTGCAAGCGCCTACGAGATCTGAAAACCACTAGAAATTTTTCTTGTTTAAATATGTTAATGAAGTTCAACGTAAACTAGTGTAATAAATGTTCGATATTTATACCTACCTTTATATGATTACAGTTATATATGAACGTATAACTTTATTTGAATGTATTAATTATGTTCCAATTGAAAATCTTTTTTTCAAAATTATTTCTTAGTGTAATGTTTAGTGATGTATTATGATAAATCGATAGAAATACGACGTTCATTGTAAAAAACATTATGGCTTCCATAATTAATTAAGGTATTTTAGTATTGAGATTTTTTTTTTTTTAATTTACGAATTAAAATGATAAAAGTTGTTCGATAGCGGACATTTTTTAGGGGTGCAATTGGTGTTTGATGCCATGGTTTTAAAAAATTGCCAGTCAGATATCTTTGTTAAATAATTTGCCGATCTTCGTTTAAGATCCGAAATACAAAAGGGCTTGCAATAGCCTATATACAAAAATTAATTGTAACTATATATTATTAACCGATATTAACTCTGGTATTAAAAATGATTTTTTTTTATATCTGTACAATATGCAAATTGCTTTGCAATACAGCATTGATAAGAATTAAAGACGTGCCTTGTCAGAATTGAATAAAAAGTGTGGTTTTAAATTTTAATTATCTGTTTTCTTACGAGGCAAATATGTATTTATTATTTAAAACTATTATTGTATACAAATGTATATTATAACAAAAAAAAATAATTTAGTATTTGTAGAATATAAAACTGTCATATTAGCAAAATGAAAATTTCATAATTTCATATTCATATATATATATATATATATAGTTGAAATTCCGGCATTACATCAATTCATATGAAAAACATAAAATTGTGGGACTGGTTGTAAGCTTTGAATTGTTATTTTGTTGAAAGACTACAACATTGTATGTAACTTTTTTAAGCATTTTAAATATAAAAATTGTGGTATGTAGTGATGGGGTATTTTTCCTTCATCGGTCACTGTGCTTTGGTTTTTCCGTAGGATAGTATTTACCACAACTTTTCTACGAAACTATTTTCCATTAAATTAATCAGTGTTGATATTTCAGATTAAATAAAATAATTGATTTTTAGTTTTTCTGGATTTTTACTCTTTTTTATTTCACTTACCTTGATTTATGTAGGGGAGAGGGGGGCACCTTTGAACAATTTTTTAAAAAATCGACATATTTCTTACTTGAATTATATTTATTGAATTTTAAATATTTCCTGAGAGAAATAATGTAATTCTGCATCATATGAAATAAAAAATTACAGGTTTTAAGATAAATTAAATGTGGTGTGAGGCTTTAAAAAGCTGCAAGTTTTCTGTTCAAACCTACCCCATGTAGGGGTACCTTTGAACAAGCTAGGGGCACCTTTGAACAAATAAACAAAATATGAAAATATTGACAGTTTTTATTAAAAACTGCATATCTTTCCAAAATATAAAATAATATGAATAAAATTACACAATTACATTTAACTGAAATTACTAATTTTTTTATTATTTAATCAAATTTGTATCCATCAAAGCACATTGTTGAGACACAACGGAGGATCCCTCCAATTATGTTTCATTGTAGCAATTTTTTTATATAATATCCTTAAAATCCAACAAATTGATATCTGATGCATCTGGAAAATATATCGCATGTTTCTTTTTACGAAGAAACCTGACATTAAGCAATTTAATATGACCAACATAATGAAGAGTTCTTTTTGCATGAAATTGAACTAAAATGAAATCATTTTCATTCAAATTGTTATAGAAAATGGATAAAGCCCTGTTTTATGAAATCCAGAAATAATTTTTACCATTGTAAATGAAACAGTATAGGGTTTGTTAGACAAATCTTCTAAATCATGAATTATTGAAGTTGTGTGTCCTGAATTTGCCTGTAGTTGAAGCCCTGCATTAGTACAGCTTTCATGTTAAGTATAATAACACTTAATTAATCTTTTAATTTTCATATTTAAAAGAAAATTTCAGCAATAATAATATTTAGATACATCTATAACTCTTTACTTCATAGTTTTTATTGTTCAATGGTGCCCCAACTTTTCCGTTCAATGGTGTCCCATCACATGGAGTTTAGCATTACAACTATTTACTGAATTAGGTTTGAGATTTTGAATAAAACAAACCTTATAAGTTAAAGCTAACACCTTTATTTACGTATTAAATAGTAAATTATAATTTTAGGGATACAAGATTATCAACAAAAAGCTTACAACTTTTTTTTGTTAATTATAGATTCAAGAAAGCAAAACATACATATCTTGCTTAGACAGTAGTGTGCATGCAAAATAGTAAAGCTTTGTATTCTTGTTACATTGAAGCAGTAGTACTGTGCTGCCATATATATTTAAAGAATATAATTTATTTAAAGGAAAATATTTACAGTGTTCAAAGGTACCCCCAGTTCAAAGGTACCCCCCTCTCCCCTACGTAAAGATGTGCTAGAGTTATGAAAATTGTGCAAATAGGTTTGTTTCCTATGGCAATACAATATTTGTAGAACTAAATTATAATTAATAAATTAATTTAAGGTATTTTTCTGCTAGCCGGGCGCAGGTGATAAATCGCCAAATATTTTCAATGATTGCAACTGCATATGAGCTGCAACAAGAACAAAATAAATTATGCGCCAAACCACGCTCACTAAATGCTAACTGGCTGTGAAACAACAACAATGAAATATTTTTAAAACTAAAATGTAGACAATAAAATATCAATAAAAAATAAAGGATGTAATATTTTTAAAATGCGCTTTTGTCAATTAATAGTTTAATATTAATTAAATTAGTATATGCGCTGAAAAAATAATTTAGAAATCCTAAATACATAATTTAAATAATGCTTTTTTCCCCTGATGCAATAGTTTAAAAAAAGTCCTTCCGGCCAGTGCCGGGAGGAAGAGGTAGCTTTCAAATACCTTATTTAAAAAAAACCCAACTTATATTATTCAAACACACGAAGCTCAATTTAGTGGAAACCGAATATAGGAGATTCAATACTAATTTTCATCAATACTAAATCATTATGAATGAGAATTTCACGAAATTAGTCAGCTTTATCCAAGCTGCTTTTATTTAAAGTAACTTATATTTGGCTGAGATGTTGATGTATACTATCCACATGCTGTCTCACATGGGAATAGTTGAATACGTGTGTTATCGCGTGACAAATACAAGATCGTTTCAAAATGTTAGCCATACTAGAAATTCAAAGTGCTATAATTCAACCATTTTTTAAGATATAAACAAAAGAACAAGTTTTCGGAAACAAAATCTGCTCCGGAATCATTGTATCAAGGCCAAACACATAAAAAATCTTTTTCATTTTCCAATTTTTTTATACCTCATTTTAAATTTTAAATTTAATTTTTTTTAAATAGCAACCCTTTTGAAACAAGATGGCGAATAAAGCTGGCCAACGAACTCGGTCGAGACATTGGTATGTACTATGTACAGTCCAAGTAACATCCAAATCGGTTCATAAATACGCTTATTATCGCGTGACAAAAATCAGGTCGTTTTAAAATGTCAGCCACAATAGAAATTCAAAACGCTATAACTCAGCCATTTTTTTAGATATAGAGGAAACAAAAACTGTTCCGGGATCTTTGTATTAAGGTCAAACACATACAAAAAAAATCTTTTTCATTTTCTAATATTTTGGTATCCCATTTTAAATTTAAAATTTTTTTTTTTTTAAATGGCCACCATTTTGAAACAAGATGGCGGATGAAACTGGCCAACGAACTCGGTCGAGATATTTGTATGTACTATGCACACACCAAAGTACATCCAAATTGGTTCATAAATACGCCTGTTATCACGTGACAAATATCAGGACGTTTCAAAATGTCAGCCACGCTAGAAATTCAAAATGTTATAACTCAGCCATTTTTTGAGACATAGACGAAACAAAAACTGCTCCCGAATCTTTGTATCAAGGTCAAATACATAGAAAAATATATTTTTTCAATTTTCAATTTTTTGGTACCACATTTCAAATTTAAATTTTTCTTAAAAATTTAAATGGCTGCCATTTTTAAACAAGATGGCGGATGAAGCTGGCCAACGAACTCGGTCGAGACATTGGTATGTACTATGTACAAACGAAGTTACATCCAAATCGGTTCATAAATACGCCTTTTATCGCGTGACAAAATTCAGGACGTTTCAAAATGTCAGCCACGCTAGAAATTCAAAATGCTATAACTCAGCCATTTTTTAAGATATAGACGAAACAAAAACTGCTCCGGAATTTTTGTATAAAGGTCAAATACATAAGAAAAAAATATTTTTCCATTTTCAAATCTTTGGTACCACATTTCAAATTTAAATTTTTTAAGAAAATTTTAAATGGCCGCCATTTTGAAACAAAATGGCGGATGAAGCTGGCCAACGAACTCGGTCGAGACGATGGTATGTACTATGTACATACCGAATTACATCCAAATCGGTTCATAAATTCGAGAGTTACAGTATGACAAATGTCAGATATATATATATATATATATATATATATATATATATATATATATATATATATATATATATGGATATATATATATATATATATATATATCAACTTTTGAACGGAGGGTGGTTTCGGGGTCTGGGGGTCATGATCGATGAAAATATACCAAAATTTTTTGAAATCGCTTTCCTCCGAACGGCTGCAATAGGTAGCTTTTTGTAATGAAAGCTACCTAAAACGATAATAGGAAATATTATATTTTTTAGGTAGCTTTCATTGCAAAGAGCTACCTATTGCAGCCGTTCGGAGGAAAGCGATTTCAAAAAAATTTGGTATATTTTCATCGATCATGACCCCCAGACCCCGAAACCACCCTCCGTTCAAAATTGATATATATATATATATATATATATCTGACCTATGTCACACTGTAACTCCCGTAATTATGAACCGATTTCGATGTAATTCGGTGTGTACATAGTACATACCAATGTCTCGACCGAGTTCGTTGGCTAGCTTCATCCGGCGTTTTGTTTCAAAATGGCGGCCATTTAAAATTTTTAAAAAAAATTAAAATTTGAAATGTGGTACCAAAAAATTAAAAATGGAAAAATATTTTTTCCTTATGTATTTGACTTTTATACAAAGATCCCGGAGCAGTTTTTGTTTTGTCTATATCTTAAAAAATGGCTGAGTTATAGCATTTTGAATTTCTAGCGTGGCTGACATTTTGAAACGTCCTGAATTTTGTCACGCGATAAAAGGCGTATTTATGAACCGATTTCGATGTAATTCGGTGTGTACATACATAGTACATACCAATGTCTCGACCGAGTTTGTTGGCCAGCTTCATCCGCCATTTTGTTTCAAAACGGCGACCATTCAAAATTTTTTAAAAATTTAAAAATTTGAAATGTGGTCCCCAAAAAAAAAAAATGGAAAAATATTTTTTCTTATGTATTTGACCTTTATACAAAGATTACGGAGCAGCTTTTGTTTCATCTATATCTTAAAAAATGACTGAGTTATAGCATTTTGAATTTCTAGCGTGGCTGACATTTTGAAACGTCCTGATTTTTCTCACGTAATAACAGGCGTATTTATGAACCGATTTCGATGTACCTTGGTGTGTACATAGTACATACAAATATCTCGACCGAGTTCGTTGGCCAGCTTCATCCGCCATCTTGTTTCAAAATGGCGGCCATTAAAAAAAAATTAAAAAATAAAAAAAATTAAATGAGATACCAAAAAATTGGAAATGAAAAAGATTTTTTTCGTATGTGTTTGACCTTAATACAAAGATTCCGGAACAGTTTTTCTTTCGTCTATATCTAAAAAATGGCTGAGTAATAGCATTTTGATTTTCTATTGTGGCTGACATTTTAAAACGACCTGATTTTTGTCACGCGATAACAGGCGTATTTATGAACCGATTTGGATGTACCTTGGTCTGTACATAGTACATACCAATGTCTCGACCGAGTTCGTTGGCCAGGTTCATTCGCCATATTGTTTCAAAAGGGTTGCCATTTAAAAAAAATTAAATTTAAAATTTAAAATGAGGTATTGAAAAATTGGAAAATGAAAAAGATTTTTTTATGTGTTTGGCCTTGATACAAAGATTCCGGAGCAGATTTTGTTTCTGAAAATTTGTTCTTTTGTTTATATCTTAAAAAATGGTTGATTTATAGCACTTTGAATTTCTAGCATTGCTAACATTTTGAAACGAGCTTGTATTTGTCACGCGATAACACACGTATTCGCCTATTTCGATGTAAGAAGGCATGTGGATAGTATACATCAACACCTCGACCAAGTTCCCTGGCCAGATTCATCAGCCATCTTGTTTCAAAATGGCGGCCATTAAATTAAATATATATATATATATATATATTTAAAGTGAGGTGCAAAAAAATTAGAAATTGAAAAAGGTTTCTTTCTTAAGTATTTGACCTTGATATAAGGATTCAGGAGCATTTTTTGTTTGTCTTTACCTTAAAAAATGTCTCAGATTTTGCAGTTTCAATTTCTATTGTGGGTGACATTTTGAAAAATCTGATTTTTTGCATGCGACAGCACTCGTATATATCAACCGATTCCGATGTGAGTGAGCATGTGCACAGCAATTACTAAGGTCTCGACCAAGTTCACTGCTTAGCCTCATCCCCCATGTTGTCTTAAAATGGCAGACACTTTCAGAAATTGCCGAATTTGGCAGCAAAATATAAGTTACTTTAAAGAAAAGCAGCTTGGATAAAGCTGACTAATTTCGCGAAATTCTCATTCATTATATTGATAAAAATTAGTATTGAATCTCCTATATTCGGTTTCCACTAAATTGAGCTTCGTGTGTTTGAATGATATAAGTTGGCTTTTTTAAAATAAGGAATATGAAAGCTACCTCTTCCTCCCGGCACTGGCCGGAAGGACTTTTTATAAATCCACTGGTCCGAACTTTTGTACCAAGCGTATATAAAAGCGGTGATTGTTCCATAATAGAGGGTCAATACAAATTAATGTATTATAACGAAATGTTTTCTAAAAACATTAATTAAAGAAATGAAATTAGGTATAATTTTTAAGACAAATGTTTATAAAAGAGTATCTAAAAAATCCACCCTATATTTACTTTATAATTATAATTATATATAATAAATATATATAATAATATATATAATAATATATAATATAATTATACATAATATAATTATACATAATATAATTATATATAATTATGGTTATATATAATATAATTAAACTAGTAATTAAATAATTATAATTATTTAATTGCTAGTTTAATTACATTAAATTAAATGTAACTATGAAGAAACAAATGTCGCACTGCAATCTGTATTAAAAGTTTTAAAACTTGAATTGGTTTATCATTATGGACAGCGTGATGTAGCAAGCTCCTTTTAAGTGAATAATTTGGACAATGGAACTAGTGGGAAAAGCTTATATCTAATTTGCAAAGGAAATCTTCTTTTATTACACTATAGATTACTTGATAAACATAGACTTTTCCCATCATTCTTTTTAAGGATAGTTAATAATATCTAAAAGTGTTAGGCAATAGTATAAATGAAGTCATTATTATAACAGAAACAGCTAGAGCGTTGCTTTTTAGTTTTACTAAAAGAAATATTTCATATTCAAGGAAAATATACTTTTTTTTTGTTTCAAATACTTAGCCGAAACAAGAACAAAATAAAGAGTAGATCAAAGGAATTTTATTCTGTAAAGAATGTATAAAAATAGTACAATTGCTACAAAGATTATTATAAAAATTAGTATATAATTGGTATAAGGACAAAAGCCTTCTTGCCATGCTGCTCTCTAAAAGGAGGATTTTAAAAGCACATGAGTAACCTTTTTCCTCTTCACATAAAAGGGCAGAAAAAACACACATAGTCAACCAATTTAAGCAGTAAAATAAAAAAGATTTTTAATCTTATTAAGTCATATTCAGAAAGCACTTGAACTTAATGCATATGTTATTTGTTGTAATATATATATATATATATATATATATTTTTTTTTTTCTACCTTATGTAATTTTTTTTTAACCGGGCATAAGCTGTCTTTTGTTTTTTGTTTTTTTAATGTCATTTTCGAAATGAATTAAATGGTATTCGTGTCGTAAACAAAATTTCACAATAATTTAATGAAATTCTGACTCAAAAATAAAATCAAATTTTGACTATCACTTTATTTCCCGTTCTTAAATACACTGTATAACCCTTTATTTAGCATAGTTACTTAGAAGCAACATGTGTTTTCTAACGCTCTTACGGGGGAATCGCCAAATGTCTATTACTTGGCACTGTCGTTCTCGTTTAACATCAAATTACGCAAAGCAGAGACGAAAGCCAAGAAACAGACATTTGGAGAAGCAAATTTCCCACACGTCTTAGAAAACACATGTTGCTTCTAAGCAACGCTGTTAGTAAAGGGTTATCGATTTATCGTCAGTTGACGTCTGAACCAATTTTAATTGCTATAGATTATTGCTTCTGAAATAAAGTAGCGAACTTAATGAGTGCACGGAAAAAACTGTTTTGTTGACATTACTAAATTTTGGTTCATATAGCTCCATCCAATATTTTGGTTGCAATGACCAAATTTTGGGTGAACTAACCAAACGATTTGTTGAATTAATAAAATAATTTGGTTAATCTAACCAAAATTTAATCATTCCAACCAAAATATTTGGATGGAGCTATATGAACCAAAATTTAGTAATGTCAACAAAACAGTTTTTTCCGTGTATGAGAATTTTAAAAATCTTAAAATTGCAATCCCATAGTAACAAATAAAAGAATGGAAAATCCTATTTCATATATAAAATGCTCTTTCATACTCAAGTGAAAATAACGTTTTTGCTAGATATTTTGTTCCTAAATTCAAAAGATTTTAAGGATTTTGTCTCTATTGTGTTATTAAATATATTTCTGAAAAATTATTACGTGAAATTAATGTTATTGTTAATAACGTCTCTTATACAAATGTACGTCATATTTGTTAATATATGATACAGTTGTTAAGATTTTACTTAATTAAGATATTTATTATGGTATTGTACGAGGTGGATTTTAATCGAGAGAAAAGTCTTTAAAAATGTTTTTTAACTCAGATTTTTTTTTTAATTTAAGGAGTTCTACACTTATACTGAAGCAATTGGCTCTCTGTTCCCTCTTCCAGCCTGCCCCTCCCTTATTAAGGAACCTTATTCTCTATTCTTATTCTGATAAATATGAATTAATCAGAATATAATATGAATGAGATTTTTTTAATGTATAAATTGTATATAAATTCAGATATTCACATATATTGTGTATTAGTTAAAAACAACACGATTGCTATCTTTAAAAAATTCGCAACCGCATGAGCTGAAAACAGGGAAAAGTGACAGGGTGCGCAAATTTCCTTAAAAATACAGCCGATTTTTTCCTATATATTTTACTGGTGATAAATTAACAATTGAAATAATTGTCTATTTCAATAATATGATACAATTTAGAGATAACGTTCCTGAAAAATAATCAAAAGAAAATAAATGAAAATATATATTGTTACTGACAACGGAATCATCGACATAAAGATATATTTTGTAATTTCTTTTCTCCTTTTTTTTTTTTTTTTTTTTTTTTTTTTTTACTTTAGTTTAAATGGATATGTCAAATCAAATTTAACATTTAATTTTTTTTATGAATATAGTTACAAATTCATTGTGAATTTTACTATAAATAATCGTAAAAGGGCTTTTTAGAAATATGTATGTATATAAAGGACTGTAATTAAAAATTTTTAATGCTCTAACTAACGGGATATTTTGTGTACAGTTGCATATAAATAATTGAACTAAACAGTCTTATCGAAAACCAAATGTTTAAAAACCCTAGTATCACACCAAAAGCACCAAATTTTGTTTATTATTCTTCAATTTTATAATATATGTTTTCTATTCTTAATATGAACATGTACATGTCTCCATATCGCAGGTTTTTTTTTTTTTTTTTTTTTTTTTTTTTAACTAGTCCCCGCATTTGTCACAATATTAATCAATAATTTTTATTGCGATCTATACAGATGTGCCTAAATTTTCCATCGCAGAGCAGAGTAGTGAACTTGAAAATATTGCACGTTAAAAGATGTTTAACTATTTGAATAAATATTAAGTCTTATTTAATTCCCAATCTGGAATTGGTAAGAGAGAGTAACTGGCTCGATGCCAGAAGTTAACATCCTCTGGAGTAGGTCAGTCATTGAAAAAAATCAATCTGCGCAATTTACTTCGAATGAAATTCTTGCCCTTTGATTTACGAAACATTTAATTAGTAAGCGACATTTATTAAAGTTTTGGAAAAGTGCGCTCTATACTTTAAATCCAATGAATATCAAGAGGCGCATAAAATATTACGCTGAGGCAAATCATAAAATGGGAAAATTGACATATCAGGGTGAATGTTCCTGTAGAAGGTTACTTAAACGGACTTTCCTCCGAATATTGCAGAATTTTTTGTTTATTGTGGTCATAATATCGTAAAATAATTACCAAACTCAGGCATTAATCACATATTAACTGTATCCTAAAAAATCATTATAAACTTTTTAGAAAAAAAAAGTCAATTTTCTACGGAAAGTATGTGTAACTGCAGATGTTTTTGTATCAGAAAAAATTTAGAATTTAATATGAAAACTAACGCTTGTATTCCTTTGATTAAATAAATTTAACCCCCTTAAGCACCATATTAAATTTAGTGATAATATGCTAAATACCAGATATATTAAATTTCGTCAAAACTAGTTTATCACAGTAGAAATTAGAGACGCAAAATCCAGATGTTTAGAACACTGCAGTCTGGACTTAAAATGAGGACGTGCGCACATACGCCCTGGTATTTCAAATAGAAGAGTTCATGACGTACGCAGGTACTTCGTGATACTTAAAGGGTTGATAGCAAAGTAGTGAAAAGTAAAATCATGTATCATATTATGCAGTACTCAAAATGTTGTGAAATTTTAATCGCTTAAATTCCATATATATACATTTTGCTTAAAACGCATCAATTTTGATATTTTTAATCTGAATTGCAATATACCGTTTCACCTAATTGCATTAAGACTGTTTGGTGTTTTCAGACTTAGTCGTAAAAATATTAAATTAAGAGTTTTAAATCATATTCAAAATTGTTTATAAAATTCTATGATTTAGAATATTCTTGTTTATGGTATTAATTTATTTTAATATTTATGTTACTTACATGATTTAGTATTATTATTAACCTACAATTTCTATCTGCCTTGGTGTCAATTTGTTTCCGAAAAGGTGCTTGAAAAAATACTTTCAGTTTATGAGTACCTTATGAGTACCTTAAACAAATCCGAAGTTCGTATACTTGATGAAACAGAAAACATATTTCATAGTTTTAAGAGTTAAATACCAAGATATATATATAACCATTATAGAATATTATAAATCATCATCATTTTTAAATAAAATTTATAAATTGAGTATCAAGATATGATATAGACATTATACATATTAAATTGTATCAACAATTATTAAATTAACTAATCACTTATCACTTATAAATGAAGTATTAAAAAATCATAACATTTAAAATATGCGAAAGGTAAATGTTGTCAGGAAGGTTAATTGCATAAAAAAAAATATAAATAAATAACGATAAATATGTAGGAAATCCTAAATATATGAATTTTGTCAAGCTTTATGTATCAATAACAATTTAACCAATGAAAAAAGACCAAAAAAATGAATCATTGTCAGCACCAATAAATTCATTGTACGAAATATAGGATATCAAAATTGAATATACATTAATTCAATAAGAAGAACTACAAAATTAATGTAAAAAGGGATAAATATTATGAAAAAAGGGTAAAATTGGAACTAATGATTCGTAACTCGTTTTCAAGGGCAATATTACGATATCATCAGTAAAATACGGCTAATTTCTGAAGTAGAAATAATAATAAGCACCGCTTAAATGCATATTTCTACTATTGCCCGATTAATCGCAACCAGAAAAAATATGAAAGAAATATATTAATAACAAAAGTTAAATGAATTATTAGTGAAAGCTTTTGTAGTTACTTTGAAATGAAATTTGGAAAATAAGTAAAAATATGTTACCTTACTGATAAATTAGTAATCTGGAAAATCCAACATTTGAACTTCAGCGCATACTTTCTTGGATGAGAGTTTGAAAAGGATTTTTCATTATTTAAAATTCAGAAAATACAGTATTAAATGCTCATGATTATGATTGTAATTTAAAATTAAAGATGAATTTTCTAACACACGGTATGGATTTTGATAAGTAAGAAATGCAGTATATAATAATACAAGGGAATTTTATATCAATTAGCAATTTAAAAACTAAAATATAGCACTTTTATTATTGGAAAAATAAAATTAGCAGTAGTAGTTTATTGGGACAAAAGCTGTTCTTTATCATGCTAAGTAATTAGAACTGTCGTTCTCGTATACAGTAAATCCCCAAACACTTACACAATCACCCATCTCGAACCACGCGGATTCGAGCTTTCACCCCATTCTGTCCACGTTCATACAAAGAATTCATGGTACCTATGCGGCTAATTGAGCCTAAGTGTAGGACGTGGACAATGCCATACATTTTGGAAATACATTATTAATAATAAAACTCGCATTTTTATCTTAATTTTTATTAGAAAGTGTATTTTTTTATTATTATTATTATTATAAAATATCACAGAAATTTCCACAGATGCTAAATTTTTCAATATTTGAAAATTGCAAGTTTTGAACTAAGCAAACTTAAAATCAAATTTTAAACTAATACTGAGATGGATTTTCAATTATGTTCATCTAATTTGAAATGCAAGAAAACATTATAAATTCAGTTTAAAATTAATTTTATATAAGCTTAGTCACTTACTTAGTTTCAAAAATTTAATTTTTTTACTTTATAAATCAGCTCTTTTAAATTTTTTGAGTAATATCTTTTGCATAAAAAACAGTAAAAACTTACTATTATTATTTAATTAAAAATATTTATATTAGTATGATAATCCTGAATAACAGTATAAATTTTCCTTTGACCAAATTTATTGCTATATGTATTATAAGTTTTTAACTAAACAAATTTATTAAAATTCCAGAAAATTCTACACTTGCATCTAATATAAAATGCCAAAATCACAGTAATTTAAATGAAAAATAATATTCATTGGTTTTCAATCAGCTACCGAATTGCTCTTGAAATGTTTTTAGTTTTTATTATTTTTTTTATTATTATTTTAATTTCATAAAGTAAAACATTTCTATGAAAAGCTTTCATGATATTTTCTTTCATATTAAAAATAAAATTTATACAGTTACTGGCATATGCTGTTTGATCTCTCTATATATACATATGAAATGTAAAAATTCCACTACAATTAATTTACTCAAAATATCAGTAAGAGATGTTTTTCATAAGCATCGAACGACGTAACGTTATTTTTCCATTAAAAAGCTCTTCTCTAATCATCCTCTAAAATTCACCTAACGGCTCCAGCTCTTTTCCATCTGCTGCAACGTTCGGAAAAGAGCTGCTTTTTCGTTCTGAAATATCAAATATGTTTAAACGCCATTTTTTAAAAATAGGAGTTGATGTATGATTTTCTTCTAACATATTTTCAGATTACTGTATGAATAAGAAGAAAAACTTTTTAGAATATATATAAAAACAATGTTTGCTATCACAGAAATATTTGCTATTGAATACTTAATTTAAAGGAAGAATATTTCATCCCCCTTTCTAATATCTCTTTCTCATTTAGACACATTGCGTCATTTTAAAGATTTTCTACTTGAAGTTTAAATACAGAATTATCAAAAAATGATATTTCGTAGTGATTTTACATATTTAATTTTTTATAATTTATGAAATATTTATAAAAAATTCTTTAAGGTATTTTTTAATTACAAATATTACGATGATTGAAACATTTTACACAACAACATAGATGTGTATAAAACTTTCAAAAATATCTTATTTTTAACGCTTTAAGAAAATTTTCAGAGTCAGAGATTTATTGTTTCTATTAACTGGAAAATCGTTATTAACCTTAAATGACTAGCAAGTTATCTGTGAAATGAAAAGTACTTATTATTTCATTTTTAATCTCAACTGTAATACCAATGATAACAGACGCAATTCTTTATTAAAAATATAAACAAATAATATAAAAAGTATAGAAACATTAAGCACCGTACATTAATAATGAGTTATTATTCCTTAGTATTAATCTGCAGTGTAACGTTTCCTTATCACTCAATATTAATGCTTTAAATAGAAAATAATTGGAGCAACAAAAAACATAAAAAAGTTTGAGGCAAATATTTCAGTAAATGTCAGCTAAAATTTAAAGACTTTTTTAAACAAAAAAGAAAAAGTAAAAGCTTGTAAAAAACGTACTTATTAGAGTAGAAACTGGTTGAAAAAAACGTTTATTGAGTGTGTATCCTTTTTTTAAATAATTCTCATAACGTGGAAAATAATGACCTATCGTTTAAAGTGGTATACATTATGCTCGCAGAACGCATTTTTCACCTCCTTTTAATTATCACGTTTGCACCAAATTAAAGCAATGATGGCATATGCATACATTTATGCCATCTCAAAAACAAAATAAACTATGTAAAATCTATCAACTTCAATACAATAGACGTTTTATTAACCTTTTAGTGGAGGAGAGCGAGGAGTGAATAATAGTTTTTCTACGCTTTCAGGGTGCAAAAAACGAAATAATGTTTTAAATTATATATTATTAATATTACTGTTATCAATTACAAAACGTATCTCAGAAGATTTATTTATTTTTTGTATTTTTATCGATTTATACTTATAAAAAATTGTGTCAGAGTTAATCCATACACGAACAGAGAAAGATAATGTACCATTGACCAATCAGAAAAATATAAAAAAAACTAAATATGATTAAATTATAAAACATATCTCGCTTTGCTACACAACAGTTAAAACTGTGTATTAAAATATTTAAAACGTTTAAATAGGTTTCGAATGCCTATATCTTTATGAATAGATATGTTTTGCCTAAATTTTTATGAGATAGCCTACACACTATTTCTGAAATTTATTAAACATGTTGTTCACAGAAATAAAACCTTTATCATTATTCAAATAAGCAATAACTATTTTCCAAATACGTTCATAAATTTACGCAATATGTTTACATTCTCCATTAGACAGCTTGTTCAGTCATAAATTTCATAAAAGGTACCTTACACTGCAAAAATGCTAGCTACAATTTTACTTCATAGCTATACGGTCATAAAACATAATTATAGCTATATGCACATATGTTTTATAATGCATATAAAAAAGTGTAAAGTGTAGGATAAATAGTAATTCATTACCAATTTAACTTAATTTAATTTAGGATTATGTCAGGCCCACCCTCATTTCCTTTCACATTATATAATTTAAACGCTGTGTGTCATTTGTAACACTTTCCAACAAAGTTTAAAAGTGTTTATGCATTCGGTTTGTCTGTCCGTCTGTCCACGCTCTGACTCCCTTAAATATGCTCGGATTCTCATGCAATTCATAAGCGTTCTTTAGGGTCACCAAATAAGTGTAGTATCGCATATGAAGCATGTGTGTTCATCCTTTACAGGGGCACTCAAAAGAATTCCATGACGTTATGGTATATGGGGTGGGGGATCGTCTGCAGTGTATTTTAATGAGATTACGTTATTTCAAATGAAACTGATAGAAATCACTGAATTTCACTACAAGATGATTACGATAGAATTGGGCATTCATAGCATTTGTCGTTCATTTACAGGGACACTCAAAAGAAGTCGGTTACAGTATTGTCTTTGAGTAATAATTTTTGGATATGCATTTTAAAATTCCGTATGCGCTTTAAAATTTAAATAATATTTTGCATGTTACTCGTTGAATATAAATTTTATACCTCATATACAAGGCTGCACAAAAGAATTCACGTACCTATCTCCTTATTAGCGGAAATTGCTGAGGGGATTTTTCAACAGAAGTATATGTATTTCTTAACTGAACTAAATCTTCGCATGCATGTAGTTAATAGATACATATCTATATATCATATACAGGGAGACTGGAAAAATTCGTATAATTTTCCAATTGTAGATGGGGACAGCTGAAATTGGGTTTTCAAATGTGTTATGCGATTCCACATGGTTGAATTAAACATAATATTTTAACTTATTAAACGGTTTAGGTTTGTTAGATCATTCTGAATGTTTTGGAGAGTGTTTCATAATCAATGCTTGCCACATGATTTTTTCTTTCTTGTTAAAGATATTTTCAACTGCAGTTCAAATGCAAAATAAATAAGAAAAATTTTTGTTCTTTACAGCTACTGGAATAATCTTTAAAAATCTGTAGTTTTTTTTTCTTTTACTTATTTGAAAAGGATGATTTATAATAAGAAGAACAAATAGCTGATAAATATTGAATTCACTTATTAATGGTAAATTTTCGATATTTCATAATTTTATATAATCATTTTTTATGAATTTTTAAATTATTTGTAGTCTACAAGAATACTAAAAAATGCTTTAGATTTTTTTTTCACTATTTTTCTTATCCGAAACATTTACAATAATTTTTAAGATAATATTCGAAAAATTGTGCAATAAATAAATAAATAAATAAATAAAATCCCGAAAAGAATTTAAAAAAATTATGTTGTTATATTAAAACTTATTTAAAACTTTCTTTATAATATTTTTTTTCGTAATGATTTCTTCCTATTTTTTTCGTATGATTTATTAATTTAGCTTTGAATTAATTTTTATAAATATGGTTAGATACACGAAATACATCAGCGTTTCTCACTTATGCACTTCTCACAGTGACGTCATTTAAGTGACACTCTTAGTTATACGCCAATTTCTTCGCAGGGGTGAATACAGCGTATTTTCTTTGGGGGGCCAATTATTGAAAAGTAAAAGCTATTTTTGTGAAATTTATTATATTTTTCTTAAAAATAACATTTTGTACAGAAAGATGACATGGAATTACTAAAATTCGAAGCAAATATATTTTTTAAAGAATAACTTCTTTATGTGCGTCTGCGAAAGTTTTCCTTTCTGGTGAACTTGTTTTCTTTGCAAATTACACATTTTTAAACCTAAAAAAAATTTAAAAGTAACATGTGGTGTAACCATCCATTCGCCGTAAGTGCCCAACCCTCTTTTCTAGACCATTGGCCCTGAAGTGCTATACAGCATATGCCCCGGTCAGGTGTTTAACCTAAAGCGGGACTCTCAGTGTTTAGTTCCCAAGCAAGCTTGGTACTCATTTTATTGACCCATTTTATTGAAGAGATGAAATGTTTAGTGGACATTGGCTAAGTCCGGAATTGAACTATAGACCTGCAGCGTGGTAGCGCGACGCGCTGACCACTAAGCTACTGGGCTTCTCATTTTAAAATCTAACAATATAAAAATGATTAATGAGTAGTATATTTTTATGGAATGGAATTTTGTAAAGGGGCCTATTTTATTTAGGGGAATTTTGTGAGGGGCCCTTTTTTATTGAAAGGTACTTTGTGAAGGGATCTGTTTTATTAAGAAGAATTTTGTGAAGCGGCCTGTTTTATTAAACGCAGTTTTGTGAAGGGGTCCTAAATAAGCCTCAAATTTTGTGCAGATAGACCCCTGCTCCAGGTCTTAAAAATGCGTTTTGGTACTAATGTAAATGTTCTCTTGGATATAAGACATTTTCTCTTACTTATAGGACACTAAATTATATTTGTCATTACTTTTTTTGACGTCTTTCTTATTTTTTCATGTTATGTAATTTTAATTTTAATTAATTTTAATTTTTATTAATATTAGTTACAATGAAGTCTATTGTATTATATAATATGGAATTGTGTTATTTAGCAATTTAAAAGTTTGTATGTCAATTTTTGAGAAATTTGCCGCTGTATTGCGCAGCTTTAGATAATATTTAAGAAGAGTTTTAAATAATATTTTTAAAAAAAATTACATCAAAATGCTTTTTCTAAATAATAAGAAAATAGATTAAAATCATCGCGATAAAGCGAAAATAATATTTATACATCACGTTCTAAACAAAAACAATCCGATATTACTGCATTTTCTTTTTTTAAAAATACAATGAATTTTTTTTTTTTAAATTTAATGTACATTTTGAAATGAAGAACATATATATATAACTTTCAGTATTTTTTTTTTCATTTGATAATCATATTTTTATAAATTATATTTAAATTTTAATATATTTTATTACGATTTTAGGCGTTTAGAGGCAGTATGATGTAAGTCAGATTTCCTTAAAAACTCGTAAACAAAGATTATTTGGAAGCGCTACAATGATTTCGTATTGTGTAAAATATATTCGGCTGCTATGCAGGCAAATTTCGTGCAATTATTACGTATGTCTATATTCCTATGATATTGATTGACATGTCTAGATAATATAGCCTCCATGCACTTACTTCATTTTTTTTTAAATTAGTGATTTACAACACTGCTTTTAAACTCCCCAATTATTTTTTTTTTTACTAGATTTTATATGTTATAATGTATGCATGAAGAAAATTTAATAAAGCATAAACATTTTAATAACCCATGAAAATCGTGAGTGAGCAACGGGCGTTTTGCAGGCGTTAATCGCACTTTTTCAAGCTACAATGCAATCAAAATAAAAATATGCTGGTGGGTTCAAAGTAAAATAACTAACTATTTATATTTAATATAAGTATTCATTTTTTAAGTAGGTAAAAAAAAAATACAAAATAAACAAAAGCTGTCAAAAGAGAGACTTCTTCATTAGGCAAAAACACGTGCAAGAGCTACAATAGCAGAAGCAGTTTGTAGTTCATAATTTAACCTGAAGCAGAAAGATTCCCTCCTTCACAGGCATTGTTTTTTCTTTTATTTTATGACGTTTAAAAAAATTCATTTCATAAAATGTACCAGTTTTATATTTCACAAGAAATAGGATCAACCATTTACACGGATTAATACAATAGCCAGCAAGAATTCATTTTTTATTGATTAGCAACATTTGCGCAAGAATATATGTGTGTCGTGACCGGACAGAAACATTCGAGCATGATAACGCCAGTTTACTCGTGACCATTGAGAAAAGTGTTAAGATAATTATATGGATAGATCTAGAAAATTGCGTGAAATGAGCAATTTTTTATGAATTCTTATACCTTTTGAATAAACTCATAGTTTTATTAACTTCTATAAGACTTTAAAACCGCTTGTTCATCAAAATCGGTAGATCTTTGATTATTCAAACGTGCATGCATAGCATCAGATTCGCTTTTCCTCTTAAAATAATAAGAAAAAATGAAAAAAAAAAGAACGAAAAGAAAGATAAGATCAATCAGGTGAACCCACCTTTAAAAAAGAATGAAGAACAAAACTCGCCCAACCCTGCTGTTTAAGAGTTCGGAAACTATTTATTATGTTCATAGGCATGTATATTTAAAAGATATATACATTTGCATCAATAACATCGTCTATAATTAAATGATAAAATCTGATACCTCTATATTCGTCTAAAATTTTACCTCCTAGTTGTGACCTTGTATGCTATACTTATATAGATTTCAGTGCCAGAAGTGGCATTTTTTTATTCGTACTGAAGTTATTATCAATAAGTTAAGCTTTAATATTCGTCAACTAATATGACACATCACGCCCGTTATACCCCATTAATTCATCCTAACTATAAATCACGTCAATCTTTATTTCGCATTTCAGCAGTAACTGACAGGTCTCTTGATTTGTTTGATTTACTGAAAAATTCCCAAGTCACATCTAAATAATTTGTTTCATCGAAAAGCTTATGGGAAACGCTTGCAAACGGCTTGCAGAGTGTTGCACAAACTGCATGGCTACAAATCCCGTTATCGACATGCTGACAGGCGACAGTGACTCTTAAGAAATACCTAATCAAAAGAACGGCGCTGTTTGTTTCATTTTTTTTTTCACATTTTTCTGAATTAATGTTGATAAGTTTCAACACATTTTAAACAGATTGAAAGAGAGGCAGATATTGGCACAGAGTAACGCAAGAGTTTCTCTCTCTCTCTCTCTTTTTTTTTTTTTTTTTTTTTTTTACATGTCCAAAAAAGGGATATGTATATGTATCTCTCTTTCGAGTTTGGTTTTATTAATGTTTTAATGCTTTAATAAAGTTACATTTATTTAAAAATACTAATAATACAATATGTAGGTGAACTCTACGTTATTCACTATTAAAGATAAATATTACAATTTATAAAACCGTGTGTGTGTAATTACTAGGTAACAGCAAATTTTTATATATACTGTATTAAGAAAGAATGACTTGAAGAGGATCTTTTAATGGGAAAGCTATCCGAATTTTGTATGGAATTTCTTTTAAACGTGGGGACGGGGGAGAGAATCTATTAAGAGAGTAAATATCTTTTGATACAATTACATTTTAAAAAGTACATTTTTATGGAAAGCATCAAATTTGAAGCTGCTATAGATTTCTTTAATTTTAATTGCATTGCTAAGGATTTCTTTTAAATGTATAGTGTAATGCCAGTGTCTTTTGAAATTTTAAGCTATTATTTTTATTGATAATTTTTTTAGATGTCTAAGATAAAGACAATCAATAAAATAGTCCCATTAAGTGCATGCCCAGGCAGTACATGTTTATGGACCTATGTGGGAAAAAGTGGAAAAGCTATACGAACCCACATGAGCCGATAGTTCTGTGCTACCTAGGTAGACGTGTAAAAATTTATAATAAATATTAAAATGTTGTTTATCCTGGTCTGATGCTTTAAAGTAACCCGTCATAATTTACGCTAGATTTCAATTCTGTAATTCATATGTAATCTTTTCACATGCATTACAAATGGTACTCGACAATAGTCGAGTATAACGCGAATATTAAATTAAGATTATTTCAAGTCGAATTCGTGTGCAAAATTTCTTCGTAATGCCATGTTTTGTAGAAAATGGGAAATTGTAGGATAAATTCCTCCATCACATTACAAATAATCCTATATAGTACTGATATGTCATACATACAATATGTACAATCGTGTGGAAAAACAGTATATCCTCACACTAACTCTGCCGCAAAACATCGTGTAAAAATGTGACTGGTATTAATCAATTAGTAATTAAGTCTGCTAATTAATGTTACACTTAAATTATGCTCAATTAGACGTCTACATATTAAAAATTATCCCAACTTCAATTTTACAAATGGTAACACCAACTTTTTATGCTTTATTTTGGTTCTTGGATCAAATTCGCCCGGAAAAGTATATAGGTCATGAATTTTCTTTAAATTTTCATATAATTAGAATAGATCATAATGTTAAGTCCACGTGAGAAACTTCAGTTATGACTTTCAAAATATATATTATTTGAAAATAATATTCGATAAAAATATGAATCGTAACTTTTTAATTTTTTAACAGAAATCGATATATAGAAGCTTCAAATATGCACATCCAAATTTACAGGTCATTCTGCCAAGTTGTTTTTGAGTTATGATTAAAAAAACTCCCGGTATCGCAATCTGTTTTGGGATGATTGAAAATTAGTTTAACATTAGGAATTCCTAACTTTAAACCTGCATATTTTCAAAACTACTTGGCCAAATGAATTTTCGTTTGGTGTTCGAAGGTAAAATTTACCAAAAATTACAAATATGATAGGTTTCTCAAAATTAGTCGTTAGTATAGACAATTTCAAAGTTTGTTGCAATTTGTTTATGTAGATGACTCCTTAAGCAAAATTTAAGCATAGCATGAATTAGTACACGTTATTACTAATTGATTAGTACCAGTCACATTTTGTACGGTGATTTGCGGTAGGGTTAGTAAGGAAGTTTTTTTTTTTTTTGCAGGATTAAGTAAACATAGGCTATAATAAAATAATAATAGGCTACAGTGAAAAACTTTACTGGATACTAATGTCTGGTGAAGAGAGATGCAAAATCATTCCTTTCAAAAATTAGTCGTTTGATAAGCATCTCTAAAGTTAATTTTTTTTTTTTTTTTTTTGCTATTACTTTTATAAATTTATTTTATTGTCAGGCTATTTTCATTATTTACTTTACTTGTTTTAATATTTTATTGTTGAAACATTCTAGATGCATTTTTTAAAGATTTCTAAATAAATTATGTAAGAAGTATGTAGTTCCATTTCACTTAGTAATTAACAAGGGGCGTTCTAAATCTAAACTGGACGTAAAAAAATTAATAGTTCGCATTTAAATATATTTTGTGAAAAATCTCGATTAGCTTGGCCAATTCGGAAGGCTATAATACGGCATAGGCGTAAGATCTTATTATACAACATAGCCACTGTTCTTATAAATGTACCCGAGGATACTTTTAGAGATATTTGGTTTAACACTGTTTCTACCGACGTAAAATGACATTTTGTGAGATTTTTTTTTACTGTTATTCATTTTTAATTCTTAAAAAAATTACAAATAAAGCATTTAGGGCTTTAAAAATAATTTCTGATTGTTTTCAATTAAAAATTACAAATAAAATCATCATAGTTCAAAATCATAAAATGTGTCATTTGACAGCGGTATAAAAAGTGTTAAAAGAAATGACCGGAAAATTTAATTCTGCGTAAGAGGAAACCCAGAATATTTTATGATAAATTACTCCCCCAGAAAGGCTCATGTTCGAACCGAATTTCTGAGATTTTCATTCTCATAGAAACACGCTTATGACAGGCTGAATGTTTAAAATCATTGATTAATTCCCCGTTAATAATAAATAAATACGATATATTTTCATTTGTAATATCTGTTTAATTTTTTCTTAATACATCTTATATTTTATTATAAAGAGCTATCAATTCAATATCGACTAAAACATATCACCTTTAACTATGACATTATTTCATTCAATAATGTCGTGTATGCGTTTCATTTTTCAGAAGCGTTGTATTTTGACTCATGAAGTATCGTAATCCTTCAAAAAACACTTCCTATAAAAGCGTCACTGACAGAGTAATGAAAGCATTTTTTTCGTGACGTCACGAAACTTTCGGAATGCGTCAACATTTTTGTTATCTCATCAAAATCACCCTTCGGTTACTCATGGCATGCGGCAACAATCCGTTATCTTTGTTTTCATTCTTAACGAAAAGAATCCAATTTAGTTACAAATTACTAAAATATCTTATCTGAAGCTATTAATATCTGTGAATGGCACACTGAGACACTAAGTGGTCTTGCGTGAAAGGAGAGAGACTACTTCAAATGTCGCCCAAACGCAATATTCATACATACGCTGCTGATAAAACCCACATTAAAATAACACGGATATTATCTCTAGGAATTCAAAACTGAAATTTAACTGTAAATGGGTGCCATCAAGGGGGAGGGAGGGTCATTGCCCCTCCTGAAATGAGTTAAAATTTAAATAACTAAATTTCCTATTCCTCTGATGATATTGAAAATATAATAATAAAATTTATTATTTACAAGTGACTTAAAATATTGCAACACTGAGCGATAGATGGACTGCGTATTTTTCGTCAGTGGAGCATACCCCCGCCCCGCCCTCCCCGACCACGTGGAAGTAATTTTCTGTTCTGTTTTTCTTTTTCTGTTCTCGTGTTTAAAATTTATCTTAAACAAGAGTTCAGAAGCCAGAACCCTCTGACGAAAAAGATAAATCATTTTTTAAATTCTTTCTTTTGAAAAATGCCGGTAAAAATGTATTTTTACCAATATTTATTAAATTTTAATTTTAAAATTTTTGTGTCGTTTTCATGTTATGTTTTAAAAACTTTCTTGCACTTTGTGGTTAAATAAAAATTCTTAGTTTAACTTATTCCGTGGTTATATTCTCTAATTTTAAAACAACGCCGTTAAGGCTGTGAACCACAGGCATATCTGTCTATGCTCATAAAACTCGCATTAAAATAACACAGATATTATATTTAGAATTTCAAAACTGAAATTTCGCAAAACGTAATTGAGGGATATTAAAATCAGCAGCATATTTCTGATAATGAAAATCTAATAAAAAAAAAAAAAAAACCGCCGTGTACTTGGTATTAGAGGACTTATCATTGTGTAACATTTTAAAGTATTTTATTTTACATGAAATTAATAAAAACTTTTGTTGTTATGGCTAATTTCTCGATTACTAAACGAGAGTTTCTACAGGAATTCCCTCCTAACACCACTTTTCTTTCAAAAGTTTATACAATGGTACGACACTGATCATGGGAAAAGAAAGATGTTTATAATAATTCTAATATAGATTTAATACAGCCATCAAGGCTAGATATGTATTAATATTTTTTATATGAAAGCGGTCTATCCAATTTCACATTTTCTATCATAAACAGACACAATACGGAAAATAAAAAAAGTTGAGGATAAAAACCAATAAATGTGTTTTATATTATTTATTATCAATTAAACGAATATATTCGGTACAGTTTAAAGCAGCCCTTATCAAACACGGACGTTTTAAACGGTGAAAACATGTTTTATCACCACTGACAAACAATTCTCCCCTCTTTCATTCTCCCTCTTTTCTCTTTCATCCGCTCTCTCTTTTCCTCTCTATCGATCTTTATGATCTTCTTTCGCGGTTCCTTTGAAAAAATAGTGGAATTGTTAAATATTTTTCAGTTTAGTAATGGAGCTCTCGCGTATGATTTTGGAAAGTTATCCTAAAAAAATCTTTACCGTGTTAAGTTTTGAAATAGCAAATCGCAATGATGCGCAAAAGGCCTTATTTTATAATTATCAAGCTATAAATGAAAATAATTTAATAGGAATAAAATGTTAAATATGCCATTAAAAAATAGTAAAAACAAAGCGCTTTGAAAGTATGACTCTTTTTTTCTTCGAGATAAAGTATTTGGAATTAACTACGAGAGTAACTTCCTTATTTTATAGTTCTTTGGCGTACAATCGACTGGAAATTGGGTCTTTTTTCAATTTATGTTAAATAATTTGGTTTAGTCTTCGTAATTAAATTGTACCAAACTCTGAAATTTTTAATACGAACCCTTAATTCTCACTTTATATTTTGCTTTTTCGGAAAACTGTCCCTTCGGATACTTAACAGGAAGTCAGTCGGCCAAGCATTTTAGGAATTGTGAAATTTTAAAGTTTGGAACTCGTAATATTAAATTCATTTATAATCGTTGCAAAACTGACTGCAATGAGGGCAGTTTTTTTTAAGTACAACTCAAAAACTACTTGCGGATTGAGCTGTAATTTTATATTTACAAATTTTAAGTTTCTAAAAATGAATTTCTGTTAAAGTTTTTATCGGTTACAACTTATATTTTTTTTCGAAAATTAATTTTAAAAATACATTTCTTCGAAGAAAATATGAAATGTAACCTGTGAATTTTTCAACAGAAATCAATTTCAAGAATCTTCGAATATGTGAATTTCAAATTTTCATTCCGCCAAGTAGTGTTTGAGCTATGCTTAAAAATTGCTCGCATTACAATCTGTCTTGCAACGATTACAAACGAATTGAACATCACGAGTTCTAAATTTAAAATTTTGATAATTCCGAAGCTACTTGACCGAATGACTTCCCGTCTGGCATTCAATGATAAAATTTACCGAAAAAGCCAAATATGATGTCAGAAGTGAGTGTTCTTATTCAAAAATTTCAAAGTTTGATATAATTTCAGTATGAAGATGACCCCTAAGGGTATTTCTGTTAAGGAATTTCTGTTAAAGTTTTTATCGGTTACAACTCATTTTTTTTTCTAAAATTAATTTTTAAAATACATTTCTTCGAAGAAAATATGAAATGTAACCTGTGAATTTTTCAACAGAAATCAATTTCAAGAATCTTCGAATATGTGAATTTCAAATTCTCATTCCGCCAAGTAGTGTTTGAGCTATGCTTAAAAATTGCTCACATTACAATCTGTCTTGCAACGATTACAAACGAATTGAACATCACGAGTTCCAAATTTAAAATTTTGATAATTCCGAAGCTACTTGACCGAATGACTTCCCGTTTGGCATTCATGATAAAATTTACCGAAAAAGCCAAATATGATGTCAGAAGTGAGTGTTCTTATTCAAAAATTTCAAAGTTTGATATAATTTCAGTATGAAGCTGACCCCTAAGGGTATATTTAAAAATAAATTGGAAGAAGAAAATTTTCCAGTCGAATGGATATTTTCCTTTTTTCCTAGGAATATTTGGTAATTAAAATGTATTGGGTGCCCTCCCCCCCCCCCCCCCCCTCTCTCTGTCTTTTTTTTCTTTGCCGCCCGTTTAAGCTTCGATGCTTTTGTAATATATTCAAGGAGTTTTATTTATTAAGTGCCTATTTTGTCATTTTTTACCTTTATTTTACCCTACTTAGAAACAATTCTATTAATTCGCCGTTCTTTGAAATTATTTCAGATTTATTTTTTTTTTAATATCATTTATATCTTTCATTCATTTTCTATCGTTAAGTCAAATTTGTGTAAAAAAAAAAAAAAAAAAAAATGCAGTTTAACCATCAGTATACACGAAAAACCTGAATTAGAGGAAAAATTTGCTTTCAAAGTCATCTTTATTCATGCATAACTTTAGAGTCGATAATGTACTGAATTGATGCTGAAATTTAAGACAAAAAAGAGGTGAAATGATCCTGTTAATCTCTTTTTCAGAACAATCAATATCCATTATCTTAGATAAAATCAATAGCAGACTTTAGTTTTGTTTTTTAAAATGTCTAAAGGCTAAATATTACTGTCTAACGGTCTGCCGTATTATTTTCAACTGTCAGAACAATTGACACTAAATGTTTGTATTAAAAATAATTTATATTGATAAACCTGTACGCAGCTCAAAAGAAAGTATATATTCTTTTAGCATATCTTAAATGATTTGGTTAATTACAGTGGCATAAATGACGTATAATTTGTTAAGGATTTTCTTTATAAAAATGAAACAAAAGAAAAAAATAGCGAATTATAATTATAATCATAAACGTTTTTCCGTAAAAATAAATGAATAAATAAATTGACCGCCCGAGGGAAACTTATTTCTCTTTTAAGTGAATTTACTTTACCTACAAAGATGCTAAGATCCATTTCATTTTGAAAAAAATTAGATCGAATAAATCTAAAATGGTATCTTTCCAATCTGTAATAACATTTTCATTAATAAAAAACTGATAAAGAAAATTTTGCATAAAAATTTCAGTAACAAGTTGTTTTTGTCAAAATTCTTAAATATCATAGTATTAATTATATAATTTTGATGAATTCCTTAATTAAATTTTTTAATTAGTTTTCAACTTCATAACTGTAAATACCGTAATTCCAGTGTATGTTCCGCGGATTAATTAAACTTGTTTAGAACAAACGATTGTATTTAAAAAATTGAATAACTTATTCCTGCGTGGAACTTATTTAATTTTCATTTAGTAAGTAAAGTTTCTGGTCCAAAACAGGTTTCTTTGATCCGCGGAATATACGTCATAGAATTATGGTAAATATTTGAAATTTCATCTAAGAACTTCAATAATTAGAAATTGTTTATAATAAATAAATGGATTGTATCAAATGTCTTAATTTTTATTAAGAACCATATAATTTAACTGAATTCTCATGAATCTGAAACAATAACTTCCGATGAATAATATCATTTTCGCAGAAAATAAATTCCAAACCGAAACTTTGTTTAAAAACATCATCTATTAAAAATATTTGAGAGAACTAAAGATAACTTTTCATAAGTCACAAGTTTCACAGTAAAAGTCGCTGCAGAAGATTTATCGCCAATATATCTGAAGTGATAAGTTTTCAACATATATCATCTTTAAATATATCGGATCAATAAATAAAATTTGGCATGTAATTTTGAGTATTTAAAAAAAAAAAAATAACCACTTTGAAAAGATACACATTTCATATTGATAACTACTTTAGTTTAAGCCGGAATAAATCCGAAATTACACCTTCTTAATTCATGTCACTTTTCGATAAATAACAGATTATAAAAAAAATTCTGCATAAAATTCAGCAACTTAAATATTCTCCCAGTATCAAGGAGAGCTATTTAAAAGTCGCAAGTTCTATAACAAGAAATTTTTATTTAAATATATTTAGTTTGATAATACCCTAGTTAATTGTTTTCTGTATATCCCATTTTATTCATATAAAATAAATTAATAAATGAAATTTTGCAAAAGACCAGAAATAATAATTTTCAACACATGTCATCTTATTAATGAATTGAAAAAATTATTAATAAACGTTTCCAGCTACTATAAATATTTGAAGTAATTAAGGTTTACTCTAATAAATTTCAAATAATAAATGAAATTTTGCATATAAATTTCGGTATCAAAAATATATGGGAGAATTAAGTGGACTTTATGAAAAAGTCTACATTTATAACACGAAAAATTAATTTAGATATAGTTTGATAAAGCCCAAGTCATTATTTCTCTTTATATGATATCTTCTTCATATAACATAAATTAATAAATGAAGTTTTATCTAAAACATTATGATAAATATTAAATCTCAACACATTTCAGATAATTAATTATTTGAAAACCTGATAAATATATATTTTTTTTCATCAATTAGAAATATTTGAAAAATGAAATTAGTTTTATGAAACGTCAAAAAAGTTCATTTAGATTTTTTTCGTTCGAAATTTCCAACTCATGACAACTTTTTCATAAGTGGCAAATTGCTAACGAAATTTTCTTACTAATTTTCTTTTAATTGGAAATATTTGAGAGAACTCAATTGATCGTCTTAAAAATTCCAGTTTTAATTTTGATGAAATATATAAATAAATTCAACTACCTGGAATATTGAATAGAATCCAAAGAGAGCGTCACCGGTTAGATACGTCCGCACGTTAGTAGAATGAATACTAGAATGAAGTAAATCTAGCGAAGAATCAACAAAGCCGCGCGTCGCCAATATTGCTCGCCAACGAAATGCACTCAGCGTGCAGGATTTATCTTGAAGAGAGCATTTCTTACGTCACTGACGAACGGTGTTAAGAGGATGGAGAGCGATCAACAAAGTTATGTCATTCTTTTTTTTCTTATTGTTATTTTCTTGTCTCATCGAGTGGACTGGAAGTTGAGGAGGCGATCCTTCTTCTTGTTTATCTATTTATTTTTGCTAGATTTTTTCGGTGATGAATGGGGATTTCACACTATATATGGCAAAAGTCGAATGTTTTGAAATACGGATTTCACGTCCATGTCACAGGAAATGGCAAACTTCAGATCGTCTTCACCATTAGAATTCACTAATATAAAGCTAAGAAAAATATTCCCGCGCTATCAAATTAGGATATCTAATAATTTTCAAAGCATTTGAGTCTTCTTTGAAAGTATCTTGCTTTTTTCATGCGTTTTAAAGATATAAATTTCCACAGAAAAGAAAACGGTACAAAGTATGCAATATGTATAAGCTGATAACGTTTAAAATGTTATATAATATATATATGATGCATAACATTTTGTTCTTATTCTTACAACTACAAGATATGCAAAATTCAAATAAAGTTCACGAAATAGGCAAATATGTAAAAAAAAGAGCATTAAATTAAAATAACAGTTTAATTTACGACATCGGTTTGCGGAATATATTTTAAGAAATTAAAAATCTTTTGAGAGAATTAAATTTTAAAATACATTTTTTTATGGACGAATATCGAAAGTAAAACTACAATGTCATGTCATTTCTTTCGTCATGTCATTCGAACTCATGTCATTTCTTTTAAATGGCTGTATGAAACTGTTCAGAAATTTCAAGCTAACCTTTTATTGATAATTTCTTCTACTGTGCGAGACAAAGACATAAAAAAAAAGAAAGAGTTGACATAAAATATTAAAAAGGCTGTTTGTCCTGGTTAAGGTGTGAACGATGTTAAGAGGATGGAGATAGATCAACAAAGTTTTGTCATTCTTTCTTTTCTTCTTATTATTGTTATTTTCTTGTCTTATAGAGTCTCTTGGAAGTTTAATAGGCGATATGTTCTTATGTCTATTTATCTTTGCTAGATTTATTCAGTGATGAATGGAGATTTCACACTATATATGGCAAAGGTTGAATGATTTTGAATTCGGTTTTCACGTCCCCGTGATATAAAAAATAAACTTAAAATCACCTTCAGAATTGGTATTTTCTAAAATGAATTTTGAATAGTCTAATACATAAATTAGATCTTCATTTTTGGTGATACATTTGGAATTACTTGTTTATTTCAATATTCACTACTGCTGTGCTGAATTTTTCCAGTAGATCAAAGAGGAGAAAGAATCTCTCCAAGAAGTAAAAGCGGTAACAAAATACAATTATTTCTTTTGTAAGCTACTTACTTGTTTAATATTATTATTTTGATAACTAAATATCGACTTAGTTGTGTTTTACCATCCTAATTTACATTTAATAATCTCACAGAAAAAAATTTTGAAACACTTTAATATTCTAGTAAATTTATGAAATCGAGTGAGCTGGAAGTTGCGGAGGCGATGCTTTGTCTTGTTTATCTAATTATATTTGCTAGTTTTTTTCAGAGATCACTGGGATTTCACACTATATATTTCAAAACTTTAATGTTTTTAAATATGGTTTTCACGTTCCTGTGACAGGAAATGACAAGGTTCAGTCCGTTTTCAGTATTGGAATTTACTTTGATAAAGCTAAAAAAGGTCCTTGCACTATCAAATTAAAAATGAAAAAGAAACGTTATTTTGATATTTTATTTTAAGTCACCGGTCCTTCTTCATCAAACAGAAATGTTTATCGACAAATGGCATAACTAAATTAAAATTTATTTCTAAATGAGTAAGTAATTTAATTTACATTAAAGTAAGGCACAAAGAAATGCACTAATTATCAGTGGAAGAATAACGTAATGGAACATTATCCATCCAAACATGAGGAAAAATTTGAAAAAATTGTCATGAAAAAGCATTCCTAATTTCTTTCCCGAGACCAAAATAAGAACTGCAAGGTGGATGAAATTGGGACCATGCTACTTCCCAATATGGCGGAGCTTCAGTTCCCGTAAGATGAACTGAGCGTCCTAAAACTCACTATATGCTACTGTCAGAATCTTACCTACGTAAAATACATGCAATGAATAAGAAATAAATACTTACAGTACAGTAAATAACGTTCTACAAACGACGTAATAAGAACTCAGGTCTTCGAAAAATAAGAAATTCGGCGTCTTTAATTTATGTATGCGTCTTGGCGAACGAAACTTTCAATACTGACCCCTTTTACCTTCAGTCTCCTGTGCCTTGCGTCATAAGTGGCGCCACTTTCGCAGAAGCGGAGAAGTTAAGGGGTCGAAATATGGACACTTTACCCTACAGTGGGAGGGGATAAAACACATTGTTTTTCGAAATGGACTTGGTCTACTACGATTGTGAGCCCCTCAAATATGAAAGTAAATATATATATATATATATATATATATATATATATATATATATATATATATCACACTATGGAATTAAAATAACACGCATCCTTCCTTTAGGATCGAAAAATTAGATCTATTTTTATGGCGATATAAATTCGCGTCGACAATATGCAATGGCATGAGTGAGATGAAAAAAAAAAATTATGTCATCGTTTTTTTCCCCTTTGTCTTCATATTCTTGTTTCGAGTGGAATGTAAGTTGAGAAGGCAATCCTTTGTTTTCATTCCTTTTATTGAGCTTGTGCGATTTTTTTCAGAGGGGAATAGAAGTTTTACACACTATATATGGTAAAAATTACGTGCTTTGAAATATGATATTTATCTAACCCTGCCATGAAATATAAAAATTCATACCATCTTCAAAATATAATTCATAAAAACAGAAATTTGAAAAAAAAAAAAAAAAACTTTTACACTATCAAATTAAATTAATACGCTATCTTCTTTTTGAATAAAAAATTTTCCGGATTTTTATTCAAAATGTGATACTGATTTTTATTCAGAAATTCATGTCTATTGAACTTAGTGACACGAGTGCGATCAAAAAAATTATGTCACTTTTTTTCCCTCTCTTTTCTTTGTCGCTATAGTCTTGTCGCAGCGTGTGGACTGGAAGTTGGAGAGACGATCCTTCTTTTTTGTTTGTATATTTATTTTTTTCTCTAGTTTTTATTTAAAGAGATGAATGGGAATTTCACACTGTATAAGGCAAAGTTGAATGTTTAAAATATCGTTGTCATGCTTCTGTGACAAGAAAGTCACATTTTAGGTCGTTTTCAGCATTACCGTCCATAAATATGAATGTAAAATCTGTGTCCTGACACCTTCGAATTAAAATAATGTACAACCTTCTTTTCAATTCGAAAAATTTGCCGGTCGTTTTTCAGGTGAATACACGTGTCGGCAAAACTCACGAATAGACAAGGGAGTTATGTCATTCTTCTTTTCTGATTGTTATTTTCTTATCTCATCGAGAGATCCGGAATTTCTGGAAGTGATATTTCTTTTTGTATATGCACTCATTTTTTTTTTTTCCATTTTGCTCTTTTATAGATGTATACGAGTTTTACACTATATATGACAAAATTGGAACATTTAAAAACTGCCTCATGCTTTTCCGATAAAAGGTAGACATTTTATGGAAATTAGAATAACACATATCGCACGGTTTGGACTGGAAAATTCATAAACTCATCTTTAGCTGTGAAGATGGAAGTCAAAATGGCACAATAAAATATTTAGAAAAATTTACAAATATTAAGGAAAATATTGTATTCATATCATTAAAATAAATTTAAAGTTTGTTCTGACATCAACTTAAAATACAATTAAAATAATGTACAATATTCTTTTCAATTCGAAAACTTTACGGGTTGGTTTTCAAGTGTAAACACGTGTCGGTAAAACTCGCGCGGGCAGGCGAGGGAGTTATGTCATTCTGTTTTCCTTATTGTTATTTTCTTATCTCATTCAGAGATCTGGTCGAGAGATCAAATTATATTAGAAACAGATAAAAAAATTTAAACGAGGCAAAGAGAAAAAAAAAACCCAATCATTTATAAATATAAAATAATCAAAACTTGTTTTGGCATCATAAAAAATAAAATCAATGTACTTTTCATATTGAAAAATTCATTGGACTTTCTTTAGATCCATTTCCTTTTGTTAATATGTGTCAGAAAAACGCACGGAAACGGTAGACCTACTTTTACGATTGAGGAAGAACCACTGGCGCCAACTTCACGCAAGCAAAAACGACAGCCAGTCATACTTCAACCACTAATTTTTAAAAGTTTTATTGTCTTATTTAATCACTGGATTAATTAAGACAAAAAAAAGCATTTTAATTTAGTGGTAAGAGATTGCCCGATTGTCCCCGTTGCCCCACTAAGTTGGCGCCTATGGGAAGAAACAATATTTTGTTTGGTTCGAAATCTACGCAGTATCCTATTTTAATATAGTAGTTCTAAACAAAATTAACTCTATTTCATCTTTTTTAACTGTTGGAACTATTGCAAGTCTTTCATTTTATTTATAATGTTTCGTACTTCTGAATTTAAAGAGTGTAGAGTATAAAATATTTGAGAATGAATAAATTAATTTTATATTTAGTTTTTTAATTTCTGATTTCAAAATATTTTTTAAACAAGTATGGATGTAACCCAATAATTTGGTTGAAATGTGAGTGCTACGAATGAAATACTTATTTATTCTGATATTATGCATGCTTAAAGTTAAAAATGATATAATATATTAATTTCTTGAAATCCTTAAATTCACCTTACTCACTTCCTTAAAATCAGTCCTTAATCCTTAAATTCACCTTATCATTAGAAGCATAGCAAATGATAATGGTTTTTCACTGCAGTTTATTAATAAACTAATTTACCAGACTCAATACGCAAGTAATTGCAATAATAAATTTCAATGCAATGAAGTAAACTTACACAAATTTCAATATTTTCCAGGCTTGTTTGAGTGTTTAAAGTTTAAATTAAAGAAATACAACATAAATTTAATCGTTCCCCCCCCCCTCCTCCTAATAAATTAAAAGCAAAACTTCACAATAGCATCGATCCTATCCTTATGGAAGATTCAGCAGGTATATACATAATCAAACTACTATAATTGAAGATAAAAAGAGGGCGGGTTATATTGGTATGACTACATGCAAATTTAAAGAGCGTTTAACAGAAAAGCTATTTCTAAACTAAACCAGGAGCAAGAAGTTATAATTCATTTTAAAGAAGCTAAATTAATAAAGAAATTATCAAATTACTATAAATTAATAATTATGGAATCAATAGAAATTCTATGACGTGCTAATTGCACTTGTAACGTTTCGGTATCCTACATTATTCCGAAAAATTGGTGTAGTATGCTTGAAATAACCTGAGCCCCCTCTTCTGTAGAATTTTGTAACAGTCTGACTTATTTACCTTACTCCTTTTCATTTTGAAGTTTTGGATCAGCCCAACTGCATAAAGGACTCAGCCTCTGATTTATGACTTTTGTTTTTAACCCTCATGAAGAGCATGATATGCTCGAATGTACTGGGTTTTTAAATGTGTCATATTTTAAATAAAAAACACCTTTAAGTAATTTGAATATTGTTTGTGTTTACAAATTTTAAACTTACGCATGCTTTTATAGGATTTTCATGATCGTGAGAAAAAACAGTTGATATTTCACTCAAAAATACAATTGGCACTTCACTATAATCTGAGACAGTATTTTTGGTCATAACTTTAATAAAGAAAAAGAAGATATTTTAAAAATATTTACAATAGACTTAACCTGGTTTGTGAAAAATCCGACAAAATCGCGAAAAGTTAAACTAGAAGTACACAGTTAATCCTTTGGTGCGCCGTATGTAATATCAACTGCATTCCGAAAAATGCATATTTTAATTTTAGAGCTAATTGGATGCGGATAGAAGCCTCTTCTACAATTTTAAATGAGACAATATCACAAAATGTGGTGGAAGTAGCCATCATCTACATTCAATCAGCCCTAAATTAAATGATGAATTTTTCGGAATGTAGTTACCGACCTAATTACGTTTTATTTCTAGTACTTTTTGTGATTTCATCGTAATTTGCATAAAGCAAGTTAATTCTGTTGTAAATATCGTTAAAATACCTTCATAATTATCAAAGTTATGACTAAAATCCGGGCTCAAATTATAGTGAAACACCCTGTATTTTTGACTAAAGGAATAAATTGCGATCCTGCTTTCCTACACAAAAATAATAAAAAAGAAATTAATTCATTTCGAAACTATTATGGTGCATTTTTACCTTTTCACAAGTATAAAGACATTTTTGTGACTATTTTAATCTGATACTTCATGCGCTTATGATTAAACAAAATAATCTGTTGAAAAATATTCATTTTAGAAAACAAATAGCGTAAGAATGGTTTTTTACTTGTGTGTATGCATTCATATTCTGCTGGTTGAGCCTTTATCTAACGACACCTCACTCTCAAATAAGCAATAGTTGAAGATATAATACGGCTACTTGTTTAAATAAATATTTCAGATAAAAATGAGAATACCTTTTTTAATTGCTTTTTATTTTTAGACAATAGTTATTCTCGCTTTTCTTGGAACCATCATCTTGAAAGCGAAGATGACATAATGCCTGATTTTGAACTCTCTGGATGCGTTTCTAATATCGGAGAAAGGCATTAGTTTCCATGACAACGGTACTTTTCTCTATTATTATCTACGACACCAACATCATTTTTCGACATGGAAGCCATATCGACAGTGTTCAAAATCAGGAAAATAGATGTGTTGGGCAGTGGCACGTGCAGATTGTGGCGTATTATTTTATGATTTTATTTTTTTAATCTCGTTAAAGTTCCTGGTACGTTTGAATTATTTTTAATATTTTTTTCTGCGTTGAATTATTAATTATTTTACTTTCTGAACTCCTCTTTGTATTTTATTCAAAGTAAAATATTTGGATTTCGTTGTATATTTGGACTCCAGGCATCATCTTCTACTAGGCATATTTTGCTTTATTTCATTTACACTCTTACAATCTATTATTGTAAAAGATGTTTGTGCGTGTGTGGGTATCGGTTTGTTTGTTGGTTACCTAGGGCTAGGGAAATTATCGCACGCATAGGTCTTCAAATTTGAATAAGGATAGACGAACACACAGGTCCAAATGCATCTGAGATTCAGATTTTTCATTTTTTGATAATTAGTTGAGATAGTGATTACAGCTCTGCCAAGGCGATTATATTTTAATTCTATTTCGCACCACTTTTTTAAAACAAAAACCTTTTACATAGGCTTTGACAACATTTGCAAGAGAAATATGCTACAAAATGTATTTAAAAAAAATAGTGTTGCGAAAAGAATATAAAAATAATCGCCTGTGGAAGCCCTGTAATTAAGAACTCTAATGAAGGAGAGTCAATTTTCAGCAGTTTGCCGACGTTAAAATCACTTCTGGGCATGCCTGGGGGAATCCTCGCTTTTCAAGCGGTCGAAGGCAGAAAGGTTCCGTCTGTTCTGTATTTTGAACCGTCGCCTAGTTTTAGAGTTATAAAAAAAGAGAGAGAGAGAGAGAAGTAAAGAAAACTACGGATGTTTTTGTAGCACCTTTTTGGTTTTAACGATATCTTTCGTTTAAAAAATATTAATATTTACTATTTCAAAAAAATATTTTGGGGAAGTCGTTTATCTCAAACGCCGCAGATATATTTTTTTCCTCACAAAGAATGTTTCCTAATTCAGTGCGGAATTTCAATAGAAAATGTGTAAAAAAATAATAAACTATCAAGTTTAAACCGCAGAAGCGATTTGGTGTCAAGCTGTTTGGCATGAAGATTGCTACTCGACAAATCTTCTTCATAGAATATGCAATAATAATCGAATTTAAATTTAAACAATAAAATAGTTTACAGCTTTTTTGTATAAATTTAAGCTATAATATATGGAAGTTATGTATATTTCAGTTATTTAAGTTCATCATTGAAATAACTTTTAATATGTTTTATTTTGTAATTAAGGGTAAATACTTATTTTAATCTATAGTCAAGTTAACATTTTAGACTTTATTTTTAGACCCGGAAAATTAATCGTTATCTGGATTTAAAAAAAAATAGCTATATACTTTAGAATCAACGTTTTTAATATCGCCTGGATTTTAATTATTAGAGAATATGCAGAAAAAATATGAGAGTGAAAAATGTGACGGTAGGAGGAACTGAAATAAAAAACTACTTTGCCGAAATTTTAGAACGATAGGAATATGTCTGCTGAAGAATATCAAGAGATGTTTTTGATATTGTGTCTCTCTGCGCCAGTTAATTACACTATTTTTGTTTGCTTGTTTGTTAATATAGTGTGTTTAAATTTAATCAAATATGGATTACATTTTAATTTTTATGTGTTACATTTCAACAAATAAGTTTTGTAAAACCAAACTGAAGGGTTCGCATTCGAACCATTCCAGTCCGCAGACTCTCTCTGCGGCGCATGTGTTATAAAGCAGCTTGACAAATTTATTACTATATTATCCGAATATTTTATTACATTTCTATTCACTATTTATGTCAACGACTTAAAATGTGACCAATTAGTAACTATAAAAAAATAAATTGCATTTCTTTTCTGTTTTATGACGATGACTCTATCAGAACACATTATATATTTCCTGAAAAAAATGTGGAGAACAGACAGTAAGTATCACAATCAAGAGATGAATTTCTCAAATATTTTATTGCAGCCAGTTCTCTGGTGCAGAAAGAATAAAAATAGGTTTTATGAAAAAATTTTCTTGAAATCAAAGTCAACGTCATCAATTCAAAAGACAATTATGTAACTAAAGCCGTCTTATGTTCAAAAACACTGTATTAGTATAACAAATGCATTTTATATATTCCTTTGACAGACGATAAATTAGAGGTTAAACCCCTAATCGCTTCCTTTGAGCAGACCTATGATTTAGCCCATCCCGGATCATTCGCAGCCCGCATGAATATCATATTAACCCTGCTTAGATAGAAAATTCTAAATAACGCTTTGTATGCTTCTGACTCATTAACACTAGAACGTCCGGAAATTTTCCGCAACGTTAATAAAAACATTTTAACCACCAGGATTTTTATTTAAAACTATTTCACTTATTTATTTAACTCAGTTTTTTCACGTTACAATTTAACTGATTTTACGAAAAAAATTCTGGTTCGATTCGATATTTTATCATTTGATCGGTGTCGAATCGGCACCAGCTGGACGTTCTAGTGTTAACTTGTTTTGTATTTACTCCTAGCTTATAACATACATATTAATGTTAACAGTACAACACAAAATTATTTTTTCAGTAGTAAAATTTTTGTATAACTTTGTAACTTTCAAGGCTTAAAATTTACATTTTTATAAAATGATCTTTACAGTAAACTCTACAATACACATTATAGTATTTTTTAATAATGTTATCAAGTATTTTTCTCGCTTACCAGTGTTAAACAATATCTTAACGATTTCTTTTATAGAATGAAGTATTTTATGTTAATTTGCCGTATTCATAGGATATTTTTTCCTAAGATACTTTACGATGCTGAACGTTATATGAACTCTGAATTTTCAAAGAGCATTTTAGATGTATGAACATGCCTCACATATTTGTAGTATATAAATAATTACGCTTTGCAGATTTAGAAATCACCTGTCATAGTGAATATAAAAAGATCATACGCCAGAGCAATAGACAGTTATGAAAATGTAATATGTTTTAAAAAGAGAGTATTTTATAAAAATTGTGGGGAGAGGAGCTTTATATTTAAAAATTTATTATGACATATCAAATTTTTATGTGCACTGAAGTTTGCCTTGGGACGTTTTTGGATTCATTAATACTTATTTCGAGTTCTACACACACCCTCTCTCTATTGCCTTAATCATTCCTTATCACTTTGTAAGCCAAAAACTCTTACGTGTAGCTAGAAATTAAAACTGTTAAGGGTCACCGATACAAATTTTCATATTGGTAATCGTGAAATACCATGCTAACCTATGGGGAATTTTTTCCTTAATTGCTGTTTGTGTTTATCTTGTAATTTTCTGTTTAACTATAGATAGTAGTGAAATTTTGTTTTGTTTCGAGCTCTAGTACTATCAATAGGGACTTCTGAATAGGGGAGTTTTAATTATAATAGTCCTGTACACAGAGATGTAGTCGTAAAAAAAAGTGCATACACTTGTAGGCAAACGCTATAGCGTTACTTAAAAAACAGAGGATATACGCAGCTACTTAAAAAAAAATTCCAGAGTGTATACCACATATCCACCATCCCTCTATTACAACCCTATCTGTACGTAAAGTTTAGTACAGAAATAGTTTTCGATCAAGCGGTCTCAGAGATCGCTCGCAATATCTATACGACAATTTTTGTCACGGCGGTTAAGGGTTAACCTATGGGGATATTTATTTAATGCAATTATTCATTACCTAATACAAGTATTGAAATACGATTTTCATCATCATAAAATAGACTTCAGATGCAGACGTGGTGCGTTTAAAGAAAATATCTTCCCATATTTTAACTATCTTTTAAAACGCTGTAAACTTCAAAAATTTCAAAATTCCTAGTCTTTTTAAAAATTATTAAAAATGGACGAAAATAATTTTTGAAAATGCACTATGTCTGAAACTCTCACATCTATTTTCTGATGATGAAAACCGCATTTTAATATTTATATTTGATAATAAATAATCACATAATTAAATTTCCCCATAGGTTAATATAGGATTTTGCAATCGGGACTCAGTTATTTACATTTGATGCTTTTGGCGTTTTAATGCCTTTTGCTTTGAAATAAAATTCATACGTGAATCAGGCCCTAACAGCGGCAAAAAGAGTTTCTACTCTCAAAGCTGGCAGGCGGGAGGTGCTGGCTAGAGGTCTGCACAGACCCGGGCTTGGCCCGAGGCCCGTACCCGGCCCGGCCTGCGGGCTGGGCCGGGCCAGAAGAATTAGGACAATTTTTTCAACGGGCCGGCAAAAAAATTGAACGGGCCTGCAGGACCGAGCCGGGCCGATAAAAAAAATTAATCGTGCCTATCGGCCCGATATAAGAATTCAAGCGAAGCAGATAGAATACGAGCCATTTTCAATGAATATGATTTTCTCGAGAAGCATAAATTTACGTCACGAGCCGATGCGAGTTTAACAACATCAATACAGATATGTAACATGTCCATCGTAGAGATCGGCATCGTACAGTTACAAGATGTCTGATTACGGGTTTAATTTTTTTTCAGCAGACTGGTGCCGGGACGGAACTGGTCTTAATCAATCTCAGGATGTGTAGGACAGGCATTATGTTTTGTAAAAGTATTAATAGTGATAATGAACTTCTGTTAACAGTATCTTTGGAAATATACCTTAAGGGGTTCTCATATTCACTGCTCAACAATGCGAAACTTTCAAACACATTTTCTGACTCATTTTTAACTATAAAGGCATAAAATTCACAGGCCTGACTATTGAAGGCATTTGGAAACGAATAGTTTTCTCCATATTTGATAAATTACTTACAGAGATAACAGAGATTCTTGTCATGTGACTGTACGTTTTTCTCCTTTCCTGTGCTATCGCTTCCGGAAATTCGATTTATAACGCTAACTTTGGCAGTATTTTCAGAGAAAGATATATTGCTTTTATCTATGAAAAAGACGGCATTTACATAGTTTCTGAATAAGAATACCTGCCAATCTTACGCGTTTCCGAAAAGAAATGAATTCTCAAATGTGTCGAAATGTAACTTCTTTCGATTGGAGAAAAGCCTTAAAAATGAGAGAAATATTTTCGAAAATCTACTTTTTATCATACAGCTTCAAAAGATATCATGTTTTTAATCATTTATTCTGAACTACATTAACTTTTTAATGAATTCTTATTGGAATTTCGAAATGTCTGTAGAGACGATGACTAAAACACTGTGTAATCGTTAATGTTTACTATTGTGTGTTTTCTGCTTTGCGAACACATAGTAATCTAAAATATACTGTAAAATTTTCCAATAAATATGTACGTAGTATTCATTAAAAGAATCTTAATTGTGTGTCGAGAAAAAACGGATTATTTTTGTAGAAATTGAATCGGGCCGGGCCTGTTTTCACTAATTTTTGTACGGGCCGGGCCGAGAACTGTAAAAATGCAAACGGGCCGGGCCGAACTTTCAATTTTTACACCGGGCCGGGCCAAGATAGCTTTCGTTCGGGCCGGGCCGGGCCGGCCCGTGCAGACCTCTAGTGCTGGCTCCGAATTTATGTTCTGCTCGTCGGCCTAACAGCTCAAAATTTTCCGTTATTTTTATAGAACCTTGTGTAAAAAGAGGTTAGGTTCTCTTAGAAAGATCCCCACGGAGGCCAATACCAGATAACAGACTATAATAAACACCAAATAACCATACGTGCATGGGAGCCAGACTTACAGAAAGTCGAACGTTAGGTAGCTCATATTTGTGCTTAGTTAGTTTATCCGGTAGTGTTATTGTAGTTATAATTAACCGATTTCCTGTTATTTAAGTGCTTTAGAAACATTAATTTTATATCAATTATTTGAATCAATATTTTTGTTTACCATAATAAATTGCATGATGTGAAATAATATGAATATGATACAATAATAATAATGATGATGATCAGTGATTTTTAATACAGTTTTAAGGACTTATGATAATAAGTTAAAATATATAATTGCAAAACAGTTATCACTAACTTTAATCGAAATATAGATATAAATTAGAAAAATAAAATGCTTCTGATGTCAGAAAATGGTAGAGAACTGCCTTATTATATTTTAATAAAGTCAATATTAATTTAAAGTGAACTCGGTCATAACGATAATTCTTTTAACAATAAAAAAATATATCCAATGAATAGTTTAATATGAAAGAACATTTCAAAACAGTTGGTTGCAACGGAAGAAACTTGGATTTAACGAACAAATATTTTTTTCAAACTCGAAAAATCGCCCGATTATTTTCTCACTTTCAATTTATTCTCTTTGAAAAGAAAAAAAAAAGTACTCAAATTTAGCCAGCTTAAGTTTTTCCAATTGACACGCACACACACAAAGTAAATCTCGCCTTCCTTTACTTTCAATTTATTTTCCTTGAGCAAAATAATGCTATTTTATTTATTCTCTACAATTATACTGAAATTAGATGAAATAGTGAGAAGACTTCTTTCTGCCGTCTTTCGTCCTAATTGGCTATGTGACTTCACTAAAGTAAATCATGAAAATGTTTTTTATTGAATTCACTGATTTTAATTAAAAGAAAACATACGATGCGAAAATAATACTTTTTAAAAGAAAAATAAATTAAAATAACTTAATAAAGAAAAAAATCCTTAAACTAGAAAGTAAATTAATTTTGTTTTATTATTATTATTATTATTATTATTATTTTACTTTTGCAACAATTTTTAGTATTTATTAATTTTGAATTGAAAACTTATGACAATGAAAGTTAAGTTACAGTATGTAATTTAATTTAACTTAATGTGTGGACGTAAAATTACCTCTGTGCTGTTAGATTGATCATTCAATAATTTGTAATAATCTATTTTAATTTTTACTTATCATATTATTTTTGCAATCTACGATTTTTAATCTTGTTATTGTGAAATTTCTATTATAAGCAATAAATTTTGTGATGTCAACGCCTTTGATATGACAGAATTCGGCTATAATTTTAACTTCTACTTTATCAATTGTCACATAAAGTTGAGGGGTTAGGTACCTTTGAGATGTCAAAAGCCAGCGGAAATCTTATTATCAGCGAAAGATTTATTATGCTTGTTATTTTATAAACTATTAGACTTATTTGAACAAAATTTTAAAGGAGTATTTATAAACATCTACACTTTTGAACTTTCTTTTTAAATAACTTATATTAAACTTTAAC
Organism: Maratus speciosus; assembly: GCA_963932465.1. Lineage (NCBI taxonomy): Eukaryota > Metazoa > Arthropoda > Arachnida > Araneae > Salticidae > Maratus > Maratus speciosus. The sequence goes on from OZ010787.1 coordinate 481,014,525, forward strand.
AATAAATATATGTATTTTTACAAGAACATGTGAATCGCTAAAGTATTCATTTCATGTGCAGAAGTTGCAAAATAACAGCTTTGAATAAAATAGTTTTAAAGGTGAACATTATGTCGTAAATGTATGTGGCGAGGACTGAAGTTCTTTTTACCATAAGTTTAGTTCTAACGCAACGTTTTGAATGTCGTTTCGTTTAAAGCATAACAAATTAACGAAATTTTAATACATGCGAATTAATAAAAAATGGACTTTTTTGGTTAATTTTCCACCAATTGCCAAACAGAGTTGCTTTAGCACTGGATAATTGGCTTAGTTGAAAGATATACTCTTATAATTAAGGCTCGTAAAACATTATAAATTTTCTTTTTCTATTTCTATTTGTATTCTATATGCAAAAGTTTTAGTTAATGTATTTAATTTCTTTAATTTATAGTAGTTATTTAGTTTGTTTTGTTTTAAAAAATGTTGAGGTTTAGTCTTTCTGTAACTTAGATTGTTTTTTGTTAAAACGAGTTAACCTTGCCCTGCATATGATCACACTACTTTTAACATTGTGGCCTTGAGAATAATAATGTAACGACATATCTTAAAATAACACTTTCTTGGAAGTTTTTAATAAGTGTCACCTTAGAAACATATTTTTTCTAAAATTCTTGAATTCTACAAGGAGGAGAAAAGATTTAAATTCTAGTTAACAAGCTGCTGCGCCATTCTTAATATTTGTTTGCTTTTAATTTATATATTTTTTTCCGGCAATATTTTATCTTTATGAGAGAATTCTGAATCTTAACTGAAATGCAGCTTACAATTTCGTTTCCTGTTGAAGACGTTTGTTATTTTTAAAAAAAGGGTCCGTTACTCTTTTTTTTTTTTTTCATTGGCCACAAACGTAAGCACAAAGATGAACTTTCTAGTAATGTATGTAAGAACACTAAAATAGATTTGATTTACATTCGTTAGAACGGGCATGGCCACTAAAGCTATGAAAGTTGTGCATTTAAAAAAGAAATAAACATCCTACTCAGAATACTTGAACGCCAAACGGGGTGAAAAGCTTTCTTAAAAGGCGGTCCAAACGAGTTGGGAGACCTTTCAGTGCGTCTTCAAATTTCTGCGGTATCCTGATTCTTCCTCACTTTCTCTTCAATGAATCGGAACTGGGAGAAGATTAAATAAATCAGAAGGGCAAAATTATTTTTATTTTCATGATACGCATCTCTTTAGCGGCATCGTTCATTCATACACTATTTTTGAAAGGAGAAATGGTTCTGTTAAAATGAAATTTATGCTAACAGTAAGCATTCTTTTTTATTTTAACCGACTTCACTAAAGCTAAAATTAGTTTAACCGGTGAGAATTTGTAAATAATTTTAACGGTGGGTGTACCAATTTTGATACTTTCTTTCAGTTCATTTAAAGGGAAAGTTTTTGAGATTTTCAAATTAATTGTCAATAACTGTACTGATTGCAGTTAATAAATGAAACCAAATAATTACCAAAAAACAAAACATTTTATCGAATAAATTTTCTGGTTCAATATATGTTTTTTTGTCATGAATAAAACACGAGAGGTCAGCAACTATGTAATTTCCTTCATTTTCCTGAAAAAGACCGTTTTTGAGATTTTCCATATATTTAACAGCATCCAATAACACCTTCCTTCATCTTCCAATTTATGCGGTGTGCTGAATCTTCCTCAATTTATCTCTAATGAATCGGAACTGGGAGAAGAGTCACTAAAACAGCGCAAAATTATTTTTATTTTGATGATACGCATCCCTTTAGCAGCATCGTTCATTCTTACACTATTTTTGAAATGAAGAAACATTTCTATTAAAATTAAATTTATGCCAACAGCAAAGACTTTTTAACCAGTGTCAATAAAGCGAAACTTATTTCGACCGGTATATGCATATAATTTTATCGAGCGATTACACATAACTACAGCATAGGCGTTCCAATTTTTATATTTTTCCAGCTTGCATAAGAGAAACTTTTTTGAGATTTTCCATTAAATTTTCACTACCATCTAATAATGTCTGTTTGCACGTCTTCAAATGTCTGCGGTGTCCTCCTTCATCCTCATTTTCCCTTCAATGAATCGGAAATGAGAGAAGTGTAAATCAATCAGACGGGCAAAATTATTTTTATTTTGATGATACGCATCTTTCTGCGGCATCGTTTATTCGTACACTATTTTTGAAATGGAGAAACGTTTCTGTAATTCTATTTGTACTAACAGGAAAAATTTGTTGTTTTAACCGGTTAGTTTGACAGGTATATGCTTATAGTTTTAACGTTATGTTTAATATAATATTTGCAGGGTGATTTGAGGGCACTGATTTGATAATGTGAAATTCATCAAAATTGGTGAAAGGAAATTCATGCCGCTATATTTATTACCGTTAAAATGAAATCTGTGCAAACATGAAATGCTTGTTTTTGTAAATCAGCTTCACTAAAACGAAAGTCAGTTTGCCCGGTATATGCATATAACTTTAACGTGTGTTTACTCATAATTACAGTGTGGGTGTACCAATTTCGATAATTCCTTCCACTTTGTTTAAAAGGAACGTTTTTGATATTTTTATTATTATTCTCCATTGCATCCGATAAGAGCCCGTTAGCATGTCATCAAATTTCTTGGGTATCCTGCTTATGGGAACTGGGATAAAAAAAAATAGTAAATCAGGCGGGCAAAAATATTTTTATGATATGTATCTCTGTTCTCTTTGGCCTCTTTCGTTCGTACACAATTTTTGAAATGAAGGAATGTTTCTGTTAAAATTAAATTTATGCTAAATGGGAAGACTTGTTCTTTTAACTATCTTCACTAGTTCGTTTGACCGGTGTGTGTCAGTGTATAATTTTAACACAAGTTTACGCATAATTGCAGCGTGGGTTGTATGGATTTTTATACTATAATTTACTTCAGTTTGTTTAAAAAGATTGTTTTTAAGATTTTCCTTGACATTTTTAATATCCTACTTCTACGTTCATCCTAATTATAGTTTCTGTAGATATGTTCACAACCCCACGAAAATTTTATTAAACAGTAGAATCCCGTAAGATAGCTATTTCTTCATATCTCCAGAGAAAAAAAAATATCTACCTTAACTACACTTTTCATGTAATTAAACTTACATGCCGATTACAGTAAATGTAATTCTTTATTCAAATTCAAATTTCTTCGGTGTTCTATTTCTTCTTCACTTTTTCTTCAAAGAATAGGAGCTGAGAGAAGAGTAAAAATAATCAGACGGTCAAATTTATTTATATTTTGATGATACACAATTTTTTGACAGCGATTTTCATTCGTATACGATTTTTGACTTATAGAAACGTGTCTGTTAAAGTGAAAATTATGCTTAACGGAAATACTTGTTTTTCTTTTAACCAGCTTCTCTAAGGCGAAATTTATTTAGACCAGTATATGCATATAATTTTTCTTCATTTAATCGGAACAGGGAGAAGATAAAAATAAATCAGACGGACAAAATTATTTTTATTTTTATAATACGCATCTGTTTGGCGGCAGCGTTAATTCATACTCTATTTTGGAAATCGTAAGCGCTTGTGTTAAAATCGAATTTATGCTAACAGGAAGTACTTATTTTTTTAACCAGATTCAATAAAGTGAAAGTTAGTTTGCCAATATATGAATATAATTTTTATGTGTTTTTATGCCTAGTTACAGCATGAGTGTACCGATTTTGATAATTTTGAAATTGCTTTCAGTTTGTTTAAAGGGAACGCTTTTGAGATTGTTCATGTAATATTCAAAACCATGTGTTAATTACCCTGCTTTCACATCTTCAAATTTTTTCGACGATCTGGCCGTTCCTTACTTTCTGTTTAATGAATCGGAACTGGATGAAAATTAAATAAATCAGACAAACAAAATCATGTTTGTTTTATGATACGTATATCTTTGGCGTCATCATCATTCGTATACTGTTTTGAGAGGAAAAACCTTTCCGTTAAAATGAAATATATGCTAAAAGGAAAGGCTTGTTATTTTTTTAACCAGCATCACTAAAGCGAAAATTAGTTTGATCGTTACATAATATAATTTTAACATGTGTTTATGCCACATTGCAGCGTGTGTGTACCGATTTTGAAATTTTATTTCAGTCTGTTTAAAAGGAATATTTTCGAGATTTTTCATATAATTTTCAATAGAATCTGGTAATGGCCAGCTTTCATGAATCATCTGTATTTTATTTTCAGAGAATATCTTCATACCCCCCCCCCCCCCAAAAAAAAAAAAAAAAAAGAAAAATATATATATATATATATACAGATATACAGTATAGAAGAACGTTATATAGTTCTTTTTACATGTCTCCCGAGAAATTAAGCTATCTAGCTTTACTAAATTTTTAATTAATTAAATAATTGTACATATTGTATAGTAAATGATTTCAGTAACTTACCCAATTCATATTTTTGGGGTTTCCTGCTTCTTTTTCGCTTTCTTTTCAATGAATCGGAACTGGGAGAAGATCAAATAAATCAGACAGGCAAAATTATTTTTATTTTTATGATATGAATCCCTTTGGCGGCATAGTTCATTCGCACACAACTTTTTGAAATGGAGAAACGTTTGTTAGAAGGAAATTTAGAATAACAGGAAAGACCATTTTAACCAGCTTCACTAAAGCAAACGCTAGTTTCACCGATATGTTTCAATTCTATTACAATTTTCTTATTAAAATTGTGAGTATAAACTAATGTTTTGGAGACAGATTGCAAACATTTACTTGTAGATTATCAGCTTTCTTAAAATTTATAACAGTCTCGGCATTATCGAAAAATATACACTTTTATTCTCTCCGGCTTTCCGGGCGTTGGTCATACCAGAAAGGATTACTGTATTTTAAGAAGAAATACAGTATTTATTTTTTACGAAATAATAGTCATCTTTTTAAAAAAAATTTGTAGCTCTACTTAAGGGGTTACATACATTTTCGGCGGCGAAAAATTGACATATTTTGGAATTTCTTTTTAGGGAGGGGGTAAAATTAATTGAAAAACTAATAATTCCACATTTTTTTTTATTGCTTCAAGTAATTAAAAATACTTTTTGTTGTTAAATTTTGTCACACATTACGTCGAAAATCTACAGCAACGTTGACCTGCACCAAAATATCCGGGCTCGATGTGCAGAATCCTAACTTCATGTAGAAACAAAAAAAAAAAAAAAAAAATGTTAAAATCTCAGTTTCTTCTTGTAAAATAAGGTTGTACACACTTTTTTTTTTAATTCACCCAACAACCAAAAATCATAAGGAATAAAGTCAGGCGAAAGAGCTGGCCATTTCGAATGAAATGCACTAAAAGTTTTCGATCGTTGGTAAAATGCTGCCATAGAACTCTAAGAAATGATAGAATCAACGCTATTACTGATGACTTGAAACAGCGATCATTCTTATTTCTTGACTAACTAATTAGAACGTTACCTGCAGTTGACAAAAATTTGCATAAGTGCATATTCCAATGACTCTCCGGTGCAGATATTAAGTTAAGCTTACATAATGTATATTTTTGGGAAAGAAATGTGTCGTATGCTCAATCTTTATTTATCTTTTAAATCTTTAAATTTAAAAATAGCTAATTTTTAATATTAACTGCTGTTCTGATTATACAGGATGATTTAAAAAAACGTTTACAAAATGACATGGCAAATCAGACATACAGCAAGGATGAAAAATCACATACAGGGTGTCCAGCGAATAAGACCTGATTTCAAAATTCAATATCTCAAAAACAAAGATCAATAGAATTATGCGGTAAACGGTTTGCTTATTAGCTAAACTGTAAAAATGTTATAGAGAAGATTCAAAATTTAGTTGGAAAAACCGTTAACAGATGGCGCTGTAATCGCAATTCCTATACATTGTGTTTTGAAGTCGAGAGCACTAGCGTCTCATTCCTAGATGGCTTCCTATGGAAGAACGAAAATTGGGAAAGACCGCTTTTTCGTTGGGGTGATGTGCAGAAGTGGAGACATCTAGTCATAGAATTATTGCATCAGCTTAAATTTTAGAGAATTTCAATTAATAGAATTTTCAATAAAAAGTTTAGAAATATATAGTAAATATAAGAACTTATTAAAATATTTTATTAAATTCAATTTTTAATGCCATATAATTATTTAAATCAAAATGCATACATTTAGAAAAATAATTTTGCACTTTTTATTTATTTTTTATATTTTTAAATCACGGCATAATATTTTGGTTTTAGCACAACACATATATTTCTTTTCTTTGTAAACAAAGTTTTAGAGACAGAAATTATGCATTAAATTATTTCTTTTTTAAAAGGAATTGATGATAAGTCTTATCATCAACGTCAAAGCAAAAGTATTTTGGATGCTGCATTCCTTTCCCACATTTCGGATCCTATCGCTAGAAGCTGCACCATATTTCTGTGCTCAATGATAAAAAAAAATGAAAACAAGTTTTTAAAATTAAATTTTTTTAAAAACTTAATTAAGTTTTAAGAAATAGAAACTTTGTATTTTTTCATTCAAACTATTCTCTACAATTAAAAGAAATGATTTGTGAATCAATATTATAAATGCTCAACCATTTTTAAAAAAGGGGTTTCTTTTAGCTTAATTAACTTTTAAAACCAGAAACTTTGGATTTTTTTATCCAAACATTTTTCACAGTTTAAATAAATATTAAAAAGTAAAGATTTCCAGTTTTTTTTCAAATCCTCTTCTACTTGGATTCGATTCCACGATCTACCAATTAGGAGAGAAGAGACGTACCACAGAGATACTGGTATCCGGACCGAAGCAGCTTATAACAAAATTTGAAACAAATCTCAATTCTGTAACACATGGCTTCGCTTCTGCACATTACCCAAATAAAATATTTTAATAAGTTCTTGTGTAATGAATTCTAAACTTTTTATTGAAAATTCTATTAATTGAAATTCTCTAGAATTGAAGCTGATGCAATAATTCTGTGACCAGATGTCTCCACTTCTGCACATCACCCCAACGAAAAAGTGGTCTTTCCCAAGCTTCGTTCTTCCATAGGAAGCCATCTAGGAATGAAACGCTAATGCTCTGGACTTCAAAACACAATTTATAGGCATTGCAATTACAGCGCCATCTATTAGCGGTTTTTGCAACTAATTTTTCAAACTTTAGTATAACATTTTTACAGCTTAGCTAATAAACAAACCGTTTACCGCAAAATTCTATTGATCTTTGTTTTTGAGATATTTAATTTTGAAATCAGGGTCTTATTCGCTGGACACCCTGTAGGAACATAGGGTCACAAATACAGGATGTTTCATCCTAACTCAATTTTGGTTTACGGTAATAACTTTCAGAAAACTGAAGTATATTATAATAAAACATTTAACAGTCATTCTCACCTTTGTTGTAAATGTGATAACACCAAACAAAAGTGGTAGAGGTTTGCATTATGCGCGGCAGCAGTATCCATTTCACGCACCACATTTTTGGACTGTGATTATCAATCCATACGGTATCATCGATTGCTTGAGAACCACGTTTTTCCAGATCTTTTTCGTGATGTTATCACATTTCACACAAAACTAGGTACATATCGTTGCATTTTCATTACAATTTTTTTATTTTTCTCGAAATTATGGCCGTCAACCGGGGTTTAGTTTGGATGAAACCCTCTATGTTTTCGACTAAGTAAGTGATTTGCTACCCTATATCCATATGGTTTCTTTTTTTTTTTTTCATCCTTGCTGTATGCCTGATTTTCCAAGTCATTTTGTAAACTTTTTTTTTAAATCACCCTGTATAAGAAATTAAAGATAGTGGGTAAAAACATATAATGCTTATTCTCTGACTGATAATCATTTTACACGAAAAGCTATGAAAACTACATTTATTTTCTCAAAATAATGTAAAAGTAAAATGAAGTTCAAATCCGATAAATGGTATCGCACTCATTTTTTTTAAGTTGTATGAGCAATTATTCAAAACATCTTTGCAGCGCAATGCTTACGAATGCTGAATTTTTAACTAAAATGGCAGATTTCTCAAATCTGCCGGCGCTCCAATGTGGGGAATTTTGGAGCTCCGCATGTTTTTCCTAAAAATATTGGAGCTCCCCAGATTTCTAAGTTTCCAATTCCGCAGGAAAGAGAGAGAGAGGGGGGGGGGGTGATTGAACTGACTAGGAGATAAGGGTGTAGGGATTGCATTTCCACGGGAGAACCAGAAGGATGTGGGTGGGAAAAAATTACTTAAAAATTACGAACAATATCTTTATACGGACTCAAAAAAAAAAAAAAAAAGAACAACGGTTAATTAATAAAATGCAAGAGACAAGTATTCTAATAAATATATGCAGTAAGAGAGAGAGAAAAATGCTTTATATTTCGGATTTACAATTTATAAAGCATTTATAAAAGAAAAACATGGAAACATATAAAGAAATAGATGATTTAGTACTATGAAGAGAGGTCCTGCAAAATTGCATTTAGAGATCAATTTTTTTGTCTTTTTTTCGGGATAAAATTTATTTATAATCATGGTAAGAGCTGGAATTTGCAAACAAATAATTTCAAATTTATTAAAGAGTATACTTAGCTTGATTTTCTTACTATAATACTTTAATTGATTTATCCTGCTCACGTGTGTTAGTTGTATTAGTAAATGTGCATTTGTCTTATGGTGCCATATTTCTCCAAGCAATTAATGGTATAATTAAGTTGGCGAGTTCGATGTCAAAAAATTACATTTCATGATTTCTAATAAAGTTACTTTCAGATGTAAGATACCATTTCATACTGGGCATTCTAAAACTTTGTAATTGACGCTTTTTTTTCGGTATCCCGCACTCTTTTAGGGATGGAAATGTAATTCTCCAGTTTGCCACTAGGGAGCGCTGCCATTTTACTATATTTAGACACCCACATTCATGGCTGTAGCTAAGTCGGTTCACCAGTTATTTCGGAAGAATTAAAATTAAGGAAACACACTATATAACACCTCATCATATTAATTATACACCATGAGCACAGCCCCAAAAGCTAGGATGTGCCGTCAGACCACGTAATTTTGTTTATCTTGAAATTAGCGGCTTTTTTAAAGCAATATTGGAATTTCGGCATTTTCTGTTATAGTTATCATTTTATATATACAGGGTGTCCGGGATAAAAGTATCCAAAAGTTATGGCTTATTTTTACGGAACTACCCATTAGAATTAAAAAAATATATGTATATTTAAATCGAAAGAACATCTCACCAAGTTTTAATATCAATAGATATCGATGTGTGCAATATGTAGAATAACAAATGTCTAAACAGTTATCCAGCTCTCTCCAAGTGTTTCGTAGCATATCAGGGGTTATTAAACGAATTGCTTGAATGATACACTTCTTCAACTCATCCACAGTAAGTTTTTGTTTATACACAACAGATTTAACGAATACTCAAGCAAAAAAGTCTAATGAAGTCAAAATTAGAGACCTTGACGGCCAGGCAAATGGGCCATGTCTTCCAATCTAACTTCCAAGAAATTTCATATTCAAAAACCCGGTAACATCTCTGTGATAGAATGGTGGAGTCCCAAAAAATCTCGGAGGTGTTCTCAATCCACAGAGGATCAGTTTATTGTATTCTAATGGATAGTTCTGTAATAATATGCCACAACTTTTGGATACTTTTAGCTCGGATACCCTGTATAATAATTATCATATCGTTATACAAGTTTTAACGGGACTTTAGTTTGAAATGAGTAGTTATAGACGGAAAATACGAAATAAAAACTAATGAATAGCTTTAAATTTTTTTAATTTTGACTAAACTGAATATTTTATGCATATTTATTGATTTTATAGAACAGAACACTTCTTTAAAGAATTTCTTGTTGGAGTAATTAATAGAAATAATGAAAAATAGTTTGTTAAATCAACTTTTTCCTTAATGCCTTAACCCTTTTGTGACTGCCAGTCAAGAATAGCATATGTTTTTGCATTTGCTATTATTTTGTTTTTAAATTTCTATTGCTATTATGTGCATGTAGTAATGATAACATATTTTTATATTTAATATTAACTTCATTTATGTTCTAGTATTTAGTAATTTAAAAAAAATGTACTATTTTTGGACCAATGCTGAGATTTTTGTTTCAAATATGTGTTTCATTCTTTGAAAATTAAAAATTCTTCTACGTGTCCAAAACAACAATTTATAATAAAAGAAGGAAATAGTGCTGGAAATTTTTAATACCTATTTAATCTTGTTATAGGAATAAATGCAACATTTTTTTTTTCATAGAAAGGCATAGAAAAGGAACCTATTACCATATTAACAGGAAACAAAATAATTACTGAAATTTTCTGCCAATTTCAGTAAACCTTGATTTTTGGCATTTAAATAGATACTTTTTAATTTTCTACACTAAAGATGATTTTTTTTCTCAAAATAACAACAACAACAACAAAAAAGACGACGTCGAAATATTAATAAATTTTTTTTCCACATATTTCGAAAATGTATCAAGCATCGAAAGCCTCCTCATACAAATGCGATTTCAAGACTGTGATGTCTCTTAACCCTACTAATGACGTATTGGTTTTCAGTTGTTGCAGAGAAGCCAAGCATGAGTAAGGAGGGAAGTGAGAAATACTATCTTGTTTTAGGAAGTATCTATCTCTTTATTTTTCCCGCGTGAGATTGTACTCCTGTTGCGTTCTCCGGAGCAACAGATAGGAAGTGCAATGGCACAATATTAGTAAGTAAAAGATGTTTACATATCTGACCTTCCAACTGTCTTCATATTTTGAATTTGTTCGCTTCACGTGTTTATCTTTAAAAGGTAAGAGAAACGCGTCCGCCCTACTGACCTAGTTGGAGTTAAAGAAAGCTAAGCGAATCTGAATATTAGATGTGTTCTTAACTGAGATTTATACATCCAGTCGCTTCTTTAATGTATTGTCGATTGTGAACTAATGATGTAAAATCATCTATTAACCCATTCCTGTCTAATTTTGTTTTGAGGGAGGAAACTTTTTTTTAAAGAAAAATATTAAAAGTTGCTATACAAATGACAAAAATTAAGGTTTATAAGGCGCATACACTCCTTAAATTTCTAAGGTATATGACACTACTTTTTAAGAATAACAATTTACTATTAACTCGTGAACGCCACACTTCGGTTCAACACCGGCGCATCCCAAGCTAGTGCGATTTGGGATTCCTTAACTTCCTGCAACTTTGCTTGCAATAAATATATTAATATTAATAATATATGACACATGAATCCTATACAAAATTTAATGAGAAATCGAACTGTGATATTTATTATTACCAAAATTTTATTATGAAATGCAAATGAATGATGGCATGTTTTCAAAAAATACCGACATTTCAAATTCTGGTTGGTGCGAATTCGCACTCATGTCGGGTTCATGGATAAATACATTTTCTTTAGATTAAAAAACTATCTGCGATTAAATTAAACGAAAAATTCTATTCGAAAATTGTGGCAGATTTGTATGTAGCCTGGGTTTACTGATATTTAAAATATATTTTATTTACTGAAATCTGACGAATATTGTTATTTTTCTTGTGACTAATATGACAAAAGGCTATGGAAGAATGTTTGAAGTCACTTGGAAAATATCTTATTACAAGAGGATTAAACAGACATAACAATTTTACAGCAATTTTTCATAATAAATTATTAGTTCAAACAACTAGCCCCTATTTTTAAATATGAAACATAAACGAAATGAAAGTCTCAGGTGTATGCAGATTTAAGCGAACTTCTCTTTTGTTTTATTACTAAATGTTGAAGTATAATTGAAGTGATCATAGGGAGTGTAAAGACATATATTATAATTACTAAATAAACATAATAAAACAAATGTTCTATTATTAGCTTGCCAAACCTGAAAATATTACAATTTTGAAAAAAATAATAGAAGCGTTTAATGATAAACGAATCATGAAATATATCATCTCACTCACTCAATTATCCTTCTTAAAACTGCTGAAAATTAATTTTATTCTTTCGTTTTATTACACTGTTTATCTTATTTTATTTCATTTTACTAGTTCAATTCATTTACAAATTAAAAAGAAATAAGTTTAAATAAACAATAAAATTATTGGATTTATTAAAAAATAGATAATAGTAATTAAAATAATATATTAACCTTTTCATGACGGATGTTTTAAATGTCAGCCAGATAGCATTGCTTCTTAAAAGATGGTAACGATCTTAAAATCTACTAAGTGCTTCTTCGCCACACAATAAAATTTAACCTGCATTTATGGCATGATTAAAAATAACTCAGAGAAAAGAAATGCTGGTTAGATTTTAAGGTAGATTTTTGTCTTTTAAAAAGAATGAATCCTCTCGATACATAAACACACGTCCTCAAAAGTTTAAATAGAAGAAATGTTCAATTAAATATTTCATTTTTAGCACTTTCCAACGAAGTTGAAAAGTATTTATGACTCCAGTTTGCCTGTCCGTCTGTCCGCGCTCTTACTCCCGTAAATATACTCGGATTGCCCTGAAATTTTTAGATGTTATTGACAATTACCATAGCACGTTCCCTATTTCAAGTGAAGTTTGTAACATGTTTAGTTCATTTACAGGGACAGTCAAAAATTTCCATTACAAAAAGGCCTATGGGAAAAATCGTTTCAGATGATTTTTAATGGTGTTACACGCTTTCAAACATAATAAAATTCATGTGTATTAATGAAGTGCACTAAAATATGCATCCTTCAGAATATGCGGTGCAAATGATAGTTATTATTAATTTACAGGGACATACAAAAGAATTCTGTTACATAACGATATAGGGGTGGAGAGACCTTGTTTGCGGCGTATTTCAATTTTGTTAAATTATTTCATTTGTAATATAAGTGTTATACGTCGCTGAGGTTTACTATAACGTATTTCATGTATAATACGGAGTGCATAGAATTTACAGGGATAGATACTATAAAAGATTCCAGATACTATATTGTATCCGAAATACTGTACATTGACGTTGATTGCTGGAAATGCATTTTTAATTATGATATGCACTTTTATGTTTCACTATATTTATACATACTATATGGTGTGTATAAATGCTATAATTCACATACAGGGCTACACAAAATAATTCGTAAGGGTTACTGGGTATGAGTGCAAATTGCTTAAAAAATGGTTTTTAAATGGGTTATGCATTTTTACGCAGAACTGCATTTAGTTTACTAAGAAATGTTTTTAGAATATAGATAAAATGATACACAGGTTCAGGCAAAGAATTGGATACATGACCGTCTATAAATGATAATTTCTGGAAATGTGATTTCAGCAGTTTTAAGAGTGTTTTAGTTTAAATTAAATTTTAGCTAAATAGTGGTGTAGGTTAACTACAGGGCTGTACAAAAGTATTCAAATATGTTTGCTGAAAGAGAAATTTCAACATGTTATACGTTTTCTTGCTGAACTAAATTTCCCCATTATATAATATATATATCAACCTACAGATCAAATACAGAGCTGTTCAAAAGAATTGGAATATATATTTGGCTATGGGCGGTAACTGCTGAAATCAATTTTTCAAATGTTTTATACGTTTTCTAAAATGTTTACCTAGTTATCTTATATACCTTATTTCCCTAAATAACGAAATTTTGTTAAAGCCTTCAGGAAGTGTTGGAAAGTGTTTCATAATCTATGCTTAACGCATGATTTTTCTTTCTTGTTATTTATTTAATTGGTAGAACAGCCTATTTTTTTCTTTAATTTAAATGTAGAATGAAACTCTAGTGACGCTCATTTAGTCATTCATGGCTATGAAATTCCTCCGTCTGGGTGTATCAGTGCTATTGTCACCAAGTGTCCAGATTTTCAGAGGCTCCAAGATCTGTCCCACGTAACTACTGTGCCGGGACGCCAAAAATCCCAATTTTTCATGATGCACAAATTCTTTTAATTTTTTTTCGTACCATGCTATTTGTAAGTCTGCATCGAGTTGAACTTAATACAATAAAGTCTGTTAAGATAGCACAATCTATAATGGATAATGTTTATCGTCCCTTCGAAAGAAATTCCTTATACAAATCTACCAGCGCAAACAAAAATTAGTCTAAAACTAATTTTTTTGTAGTTCATAGAGATTATGTTTTCACAGGTTTTAAAATATTTTGTTTGGTACCTAAATCCTGTGAAAAGGACCCATTTGTAACAGGATTCTGTTTTAAAAGTACAAATTTTATTGTCCCAGAGATTCAGCTTTCACGGGTTTTACTGTAAAAAATCGCTGTGTTTATTTAGTATAGTAAAACCTGCTAAGAGAGAATCGCAAGAAAAACATTCCATTTTAAGCAGGTTTACATCTTATAAGGTATAATTGCATAGTATTGTTACCGTAAGGAGAATGAAATTTTTACTTTTAAAACAGGATTACGTTATAGGCAGGTACCGTTTTAATAGGATTTACTGAACTTTTATGTCCCGGTTTAGAAGGTGTCGCTAGGATTTTGGCCCCCTATACCACTTTTTGCGACATTGAACCTGGCAACATTTATCAGTGCTCCTTAACAGATTTTAACTCGCGGCATACTTAAACCCATGGTTAAACTTCCGCAACCCAATAAAATTATGATGATGAAAAACGTATTAAAGGAATATATGTGAAATTTCATTTATTTACTAACAAAAACGAACAAAAAAAAGAGCAAAACAATTTATCCTAAATAACTGGTCAAGTGCAAGTATTATTCGCGCACAGAGGGTTCCGAACAATAAATATATGAATTACTAACTGGGTATTGCATTACACAAATGTATAATTAAAAGTTGTTATTTAGGCTTTAAAAGGCGGTGGCGCTTAGAGTACGCCACCCATGTCTTTATGTGTGTCCAAGCCGACTGTATCTTAAGGATTAATATCTCGGCCAATTACCGATAATTTTTTTCGAAAATCATTATCAACAATCCTTTTATACTTCTGCGACGATAAGTACTTACAGCGCTCCTCAACTCTTTTATTAAACGTCAGCAAATCGAAATTTGTGTGCAACAGAAAAATGCGATTTTCTGAAAAACTACGTGACCTAAGGTAATAGCTATAGTTTTCCTACAAGGTTTAAATTAGCTCTGGTACCCCTAATTTTTTCATAATTTTAGTTTCAGTATATTCGCAAATGGGGGGGGGGGGCATATTTTTGCATTACATTTTCTACGATATCTATGAAAATATAATACGTAAAATTAAATGAAATGTATTTTTGAGTTCGGCGTTACAAAATCTTTCACACGATATGCAAAGAAAAGATTTTTCTTTTCAAGTAACATAATCAACCCCTCTACATTTTTTCTGAATATATTTGTGAATGGTTAATAATCTATAAATATGTGAGTCAATAGCCTTTATTACTTCAGCCAATTTGAACTTTCCATGTTTCATATTTTACGAGGAAAATGGCTGTGACAAACGGACAGACAGACACAGGTGTGATCTTATAACAGTTCCATTTTTACTTTTTACGAACGGAAATCTAAAAATAAAACAAAAATATTAATAAAATATGATTAAGATAAAAACTAATTTTTTAATTTTTAGTTTAATGTACATTACCGTTTGATGAAATATCAGAGTTTGATTTTTTTCAGTTAAAATATATTCTTTGCAAGGTAGAATTTTCAGATAAATCTCAGTTTAAATATTTTCCAAAGGATTTAGCCGGGATTTATTATTTTTATTATTATTTATTATTATTATTATTATTCGTCACAGAAAAGTTCATTTCAGATAAACATTAAATTTAGTGGGAAGGTGTATTTTTATGCTTGTAAAATTCATAGCTAAAAGAAAACCAACAAATTGTACTACAGTAGAGCGCCGATTATTCGAACTCCAATTAACCGAACTTCCAATTAACCGAACTTCCAATTATCCGAACAGCCTATTTCTCCCAAAAAATTTTAACCGAACTCCCAATTATCCATTGGCTTGAAATAGAAATTTAAATAAAGAAAAGCTGATAGTGGATCAGGAAATAAAGAATGTAAAAACAATAAAGGAGATGGAAAGAATCCTAAGCTATGAATAAAATGAAATTATCGAGTGGTTAAATAGTGAAGTATACATGACCCTGGATATCAGATTTCAAATGACGATGCGATTGTGGATGAGATTCATGATGAAAAAGAAACTGAAGAAAATGAAAACGAATGCTCAGAAAATAACCAAGGTCCATCCCATAACGAAGCCTTTGAATGTTTGGAAACAGCTATGGAATGGCTCGAACGGCAGAAGAACGTTGATCCTATTCAACTAACGTATTTAAGAAGAATTAGGGATATTGCAGCATTGAAAAGAATATCTTCGTTGAACCAAGCAACAATCAAAAGCTTTTCTCCATAAATTATAATCTCTGTAGTTCAGAAAATGATAAAAAGAGAGAGAGAGAGAGAGAGAGAGAGAAATGAATGATAAAAATGTAAACAACAACAATTTTTTTTTCTTTAAGACCAAAAGAAAAAAACAATTTTTAACCATGCCAGCACTAACTGATGCTGCCAGTCCTAAGTTTAGATAACGTATGAAGGTTTTGGTATAGTCAGAAACATCCCTTAAATTGTCTGTCCATTTATCTGAACTTTTGCTTATCCGAACTAGGGTCGGTCCCGACTTGTTCGGATAATCGGTGCTTTACTGTATTCGTTATTGTTGATTTTATTATTATGACTATTATTATTGAAATCTTCTGTCATATCTTATTTCTGTATATTATTTCCTATTTTGTAATATTTGAATATCTTAAAAGTATTTCTGCTCTAATCCAGGGAAGTTGCATCAAGCATTGGTGGGTAGTTGCGTTCTTCAAATTTTTGCAATATAGGCCTAAACTTTCTTAAATCTGTTCAATATATTTTTTATCATCACATCTCTTTTTAAACATTTCAATTGCATTTTATATTTTAACCCTTTGAGGTCGAGTATCGACAAATAGCCGCCCAAGCTTTATATACATGATTCTATTTTTATAATCTATTCGCACCACTATATTTTAAAAGTATATTTTTTACTAAATTTCTATTCCACATCTTGTCAAAGTAAAAGTAAAAATGTTTCTTTAAAAAAGTGGTACCAATCGAATAAAATAATAAACCCGCCTGTGCTAGGGAGGAGTACTTTCACCGTTAAGGGTTAACTCATTTACTTACTTTAGAAACATTTTTCTTCTCTGAAAGTATTAAACTTATATGAAAATGTGAGACAATTTTCACTATGTTTTTTCTTAGTAAAAGTGCAAACATAAAATAAACTTCCAAGAAATATCACTTTATGACACTAAATCTCATTCAATTATAAATCCTATAGTAAAGAAAGTCGATTATTAAAGTAGCGATACTTCTGGTTATTCGTAAAATCTTGATAAAAATTGACTAAAATTTTCGCGGCACACCTGAGGTAGAGTCCAGCACGATCCTGAGAAAAAATTTCGGGTTCGTGTCGGGAACCCAAAATTTTTGCTTAAAGTCAATCTGAAACAAACAAACAAAAAAATGTCAACCAGAAATCCGCCCCGAACTTAAAGTGAAAGAAAATTAACCCATACTTTAATATAATTATGAAAACATAGTGTATAATTATTTTTCTAATATAAAGCTTATATTTTTTCGTATAAAAATTAACAGATGTGCACTCATCAATATACAAATATATAGTTTTTCATTTGAAAAATATTCCAGACTTTCTTTTGAAAAATCGGGCCAAAACTGAATGCGAAACCGAATTCTGGTAAAACCAGGTTACCCACACCGGTTAAGAAACGCTGCGTTAGATACAGAGTGGGATACATATGATGGCACTGTTAACAATGAAAATCAGAACATGAGTTCTTTACCTCGGGAGATGAATATCGTGGTGTATACAAACTTACATATTAAATATATTAGAAAGTGATTTGCTTTATTTTTAAGATCTTTTTTAACTATTCATAAAGTTCACCCCAGTTTGAAAGGTTTCTTTTTACGTTTCTGTTCTCGGCTTGTCTGCTAAAATATGTAGTATAAAAGCATTTGCATTGCTCTTATTACAATTACGATTATTTTAATTGTGATTATAATGTGATTAGCTCGAGAAAACTGTATTTAACGTCATCGATGAGTCACTCAAAAAATCGAGGCCATCGAATTCTGTCACTCTCGAATTTCCATAACGGGTAAAGAGAAGAAATAAACCTTTGCTTATTTTATCCGGATTTTGCACAATGGAGAGGAAGCTATTGACCCAGCTATGTACCTTGAACTTCTACAAGGTAGACAACCTTTGGAAAAGTTTGAGATGTTTTTTGCCCTTCCAATATAAAATAAGAGATGAAAAATTCATGAAAAAACAAATAATGTATATCATTTTGAAAATTAAAATCTAGATTTTCATAAAAGAAATTAGACATTTCAAGGACAAATTCTTGACAGTGACAATAATATCTTGTTGGAGTGCAATTCTAGAGCAATGAAACCTCCAAGATCAAAAGAAAAATTATACTCTTTGCTGACTGCATCCTTTATAAATTGTCATTATTATTTTTCTTTTACTTACGGAATGTCAAAAACAAAACAGGTAACAACCCTTTCCACACCGTATGTTATTTCCGTGCAAAGGTTTAATTGTTTTACTTGGAAAAATCCTCCCAGTCTCGGTCAATATTTTGTGGTTCATTCAAAAGGCTCCGCTAATGTGCATGAAATATTTCACGTAGTTTTCAAAGTCCACCTTCTTCGCAAACACAATACAGCTAAGGATGGTCGATTTACTGCTTGGTTTTCCGTATTAGCTATTTTAAATATATTTTTCTTGTCGCATGACAATTAAAAATATGAAGTTTCCAATTGCACAGACCAGCAATGATTTACTCACACAAAGGTCTGTGGACTGTTTTTAATTATTTTTGTGATACTAAAATCATATTCCACCTTAAAAATTCGTTAATATGTATTTTTCACCTTTTGTTATGCTCACTTTGTATTTCCGTATTTATGCATTATGCTACATGCAATTCAGATATATAAGCGTGGTAATTCATACCCAATGGCGACTCGTGACTGTTGTTTTTTTTTTTTGCGGGCACTAAATGGACCGCTAAATATATTCCTTTTTACCACTATTTTTTAAAAGAAATCTTTACCTTATTTATTGACAGAGCGCTCTGCCATTAAACCAGGAAAAGATTTGTTAAGAAAAGAAAAAAAATGTCAGCCAAGTATTTAATGCCCTTCACTAAAAAGCAGTCACGAGCCGCCACTGTTCATAACTCATGGGACAAACTTTAACCCCTTCGGGACCGGTGGCTTTTACACAAATTTTATTCGGTTGGTACCACTTTTTTTGTGGTAAAACGGGGTCGATCTACTTATTCATTTAAAAATACAGAGTGTCGCACGCCAAGCCAAATTTTAGTCTGTCATAACTTAAAGAAAAGTGAGCATTTTATAACAATATTTTGAATATACTAATATTAGAATAGACTAGAATAAAATAATATTAGGAAAGTTTTTTTTTTTTTTTTTTTTTTTTTTTTTTGTGATAGGAATTATGCAACTGTACAAAATCAGCCATAAAACTGTGGACTGAACCGTGATATTTAGAAACATAATTAAAAGTATAAAATAATTTTTATGTTTTATTAATTGGAGTGAGGAGGAGTAAGGTATCGTTCAGTAATTTTTTATAGAAGGATTTATGACTTCAGTACTTTAAAATTTTAAAGTCGAAATAAATTCGAATCACATCGTTTGGCTGGAGTGATTCCTGATTTTTAATCCCATGTTTTTCACAATGTCATATTAATAGCTACTATTCACTTCATCATTACGGAATCCTTTTCATCTTTAGATATTGGTAAAATTTGTTCACATATATCTATGCATTGACACGGGTACACTGACACTGTTCTTTAAAATCTTTTAAAACCATATATAACCAAATCGATACATACAAAGAAAAAAATCGGGATGATCATCTAAATTTCTAGAATTTTTGTGTTATGTTACTGTTACAGTCATATCACTGTCGGTAATTAAGATTGGTTGGCTGGGACTCACTAATGTACGGCCCTGCTGGTTATGGGATCTGGGCCTCTAAATTGCATAGCCTCCAAATATCATATTTGATACATGCTCAATTGAAGAAAAACTTACATGCAATAAATGTTCATCCGCAGGGTTACTAAATAATATATATATATATATATCCGTTTCAAAAACTTCGTAAATTTATAATTTTTTGAGCTTTACCTTATTTTATAACATCATAAATTTTTTAATATTTTTTTATCACGAGTTTAAAGGCAGGGATCTCAAAATGGACCGGTATTAATGTAACACATACATCCATGCTGATTTATCCTAGCTCTATACAAAAAACTTTTCAAATACGATAATTTTTATAGCGAGTTTGCAGGCATTTTTAATTGGCACTTTAAGTTGTACCAGAACCTTTTCCCCTCTGTGACTTGGTCGTGGTCATGTTGGTCAGAGATGTGATTGTTGTTTGATTTGTTTATGATAGTTTTCATATGTTTCTTTATTTCAATTATCTTTTGGGGGGATTTGCGTAAGATTTGAATGATTAAAAATTACGAAATAACAAAAAATGTTATTACGTTATAAAACATTTACCGAATTCGGATGATTCAGTTTGATAAAGAAAAGCGTGGAATTCCTTTCATTGCATTTTTTCTTTCATTTATGATTCTACGATGATCCTCCTCTGGTGAAAACATCTGTCCTTCATATAACAAACTTGACTAGGTGACGTTTCAAGCTTCACTTATTCCGGATAAGAAGAGATTTGGTAGGGATTTCCGCGAAATGATAAACGATTTTTTGGTAATCTTTCTCGTTTCTATGCCCATCTCGCAATGAAAATGACAACAAACTATAACATAAAAATATTTTGGTAAATATAAACGGAAAAACGTTTAAAACGAAATGTTTCTGAGACTTGAAGTTTTACAGAAGTAGGAGTCGTGTAGGGAAATCTATTTCATTGTCCAAATTAAAGGACTAAGACAGGGATGTTGAATCTATAACACGCGTTCCCGAAGGGCACGCACGATAATTTTTCTGGCACGCAAAAAATTTAAATTTGATAATTACTGTATAGATAAAAATTAAAAATACCATTATTTTTTTTCATGCGTTAACAGATTAGAAAATTTTCTTATATTTTTGTGATGCTATACAACGTTTTCGTCAAGTAACTACTTTACCTTTGTATATGAATTTAGCAGGCAAAATGTTTTTTCTTCAATGAATTTCTGTAGACGAACGAGTTATAAAGCAATCTCTACTAAACATACAACAGTAAAAATCTCATTAATAAATTTTTATTGCAACTTGAATTAAATTAGTTGTTGCATGATTATTTAAAACTGACTCAAATAAAAATTCACAAAATGATTTTCCTTAAACGTGTTACTTGAATGAAAAATTTTTAATGTAATTTTCATAAAATAGTGGCTGATATTAATGACTGACAATAAACAGAAAAATCGCATTTTGATTCATCTTCTTAGTTATTTAAAACATGCAAACCAGGGTTTCGTATAAACAGTATATTATTACACTTTTTTATATGAAATTTTGGCACATTACAATGTGTTGATTGATATTATTTTTGGCACGCGAACTTAAAAGGATTCGCCATCTCTGGAGTAGGATCAATAAAACAATGAAAGTGGACCCTTTCAATGGTAAACATAAAAGCTTCTTCTAAAAACTTTTTATTTTAATTATTTTATTTTTCTATTATATCTATTCAATGCTACATAATATTTAGATTCACTGCAATTGTTAAACAGGTCATTTTTGGTAGCGAAACTTGGTTATTTTTTGCAATATTTCGACTGTACATTTTATCTATTTTATCCCAGAGTGAACGAAAGCACTATTATTGTTTTTATAAATGTTTATATTAGGGCTTTAACGATTTATGAAACATTAAAATAAATCTCATTCTTGATTTTACGCTTGAAAAAACATTTTTGTTTAAAGATAAATAAAGTCCAATATATATTATATTACATTTTTATATATCTATTGTATATATATATATATGTGTGTGTAATAAATGATATTTCTTTAGTGTCAACATAGAGGTCATGGAGAGCGGAAGAATAAAATAAGCGGACCGAGACAACAAAAAAATTCGGCCCAATATAAAAATTTAAAAGAACCAAACTAAGCCAATGAAATATGAACAGTTTTCAATGGACGTGATTTAGACGAGGATAAATATAAATATGCTGCACGAGCCGATATTAGATTGACAACATCAGTACAGAAAAATATCATGTCCAGCGTAGAGATCGGAATTGGCATTTGAATCATATTACCAGGGCTTACGTATTTCAGCAGACTTGGGCCGGGCCATGATCAGGTTTACATTTTCTTCCTACATACTGGGCCTACATGGTGGGCCGGTACTGATGCTATTCTGCATTGTATAATTTGCGAACATATAGTAATCTAAAACATATAGTAATCTATAACGTTAAAATTTCCCATAATGCAGTATTGTAGAAAAAAATTAATTGTATGTTAAGAAAAATCGGTATTTTCTATGAAAATTGCGCCATTCTGATCTCATTGATTTTTGTACGGTCCAGACCAAGATAGCATTCGTTCGAGCAATGCCAGGGCCTGAAAATTCCGGCCCGTGCAGACCTCTATGTCGATAAAGAAATCACTTTGCTGAAGTATCAATTTATATTAAATCATTTTTAATATCCATTATGCTAGAATTACATAAATTAGTTGAGAAAAAAGATTGGTTGATTATGCGTAGTTATAACCTTATAGTGCGTATGATTTTAAGATGGTAAAACACACAAAATTTACCTCTTTTTTTACAAATGTTCAAAGCGGCTGCCATTCGCTACTTTTCAAATATCCCATGGCACAGTAGTGTATTTTCAAGCATTCTTGGCCGAAACAAGAATCATTTTTTGATTTTCTGACTTTTCTTCTAAGACAAGCTACTAAAAATAACGGTGAATTGTATTACTGGAGGGGAAGATGTATTAGTATTTTATGAAACGCAGAATTCACAGATAGCATCGTACCATAAAGTGCAATTTTGTAAACTTCATTGCAAAATTCAAGCTACTATTTCGTGTATTTAGTGAGTTAAAACAATATATAAAACAGGTTTTTTTTTATAGCAAAAGGTAGCAATAAATATCTTGTTGTAAAGGTAAGGTTACAAACCGTTTCTTTCATTTGTTAATTTAACTTTATTCGATTACATTTTAACTATTTTCTTAAAAATACCTAAAAAAGTATAAAAATGCTCCTTCTGCGGTTACTTTTACAAAGATTTGCAAATGCTTACGATCAAAAGTTACTGATACATCTTTACTAAACACTCACTCCATTTACAAACTCCATCATAAAACACTAAACATTATCACCGGAAAATATTAATTTTCAATGTATCTTTTTGAAAAATGAAAGCCATTAATTTTCAAAATATTCAACATCTCGATGATATGAGCCACACTATAAAAAAAAAAAAAAAAACGGACTAAAATACGGAAAGATTACTGGCAATCTAGACGCCAGTACTATTTCCGTATTTTAACGGAACTTTTTACAGGTAAATTACAGAAAAATGTCCGTTAAATAAAAAAACCTGGAAATTTTTCTGAAATTTACCGGGAAAAAGTTCCGTTAAAATACGGAAATAGAACTGGCGTCTAGATTGCCAGTAGTATTTCCGTACTTTAGTCCGTATTTTTTTTTTTTTTACTGTGCAATACAAACTGTAATGGCCTAACTTTGCGCAAATAAAGGTGAGATAGGCATACATTAAAGGCATTGATATACAATTATGCAAATTTGAGTGTAACTTTTAATGCCTTCTTTTGACCGGCATTTTGAGGAAATTTTGCCATTGTTCATTGGTAAGTCAGTTCTTGCCTTATGTTTGTGAGCTGGAGGATAATAAACCTGATCTTTAACAAAACCCTTTATACAATGAAATCGAGGGGTGAAAGATCTGGTAATACTGGTAGACGTAACGTGAAATTCAAACTGCGAATTCAGCATTGATCAGCCATTTAACAAGAAACTTAAGATTATTACTAACCTGCCATTTAACTGGTGCCTTAAAATAAATATTTCACAATTTAGTTAATTACGAAATTGTCAAACTAAATTGTGTTCAACTGTGTATTATATGCTTAGCGTTTAAAATATGTATAATTGCGTATTGTTAGTTGAATGTCGCAAAGGCCCCTTTTATAGTTTTATCGACCCTAGCCATTTTTCATTCTTTTTTCCTTTATGGTTCATTTGCAGATAAATATTTACGAAAAGATCATAGCTACAATCTCCACTGTTTTGTCAATAAAACAACCCAATTTTATTTGTTGCGGATATAATGTACTTTTTAGCGATGTATCTCATTAAAGAAAAAACAAGTTGGAAATTGCTCGTCAAACGTGGCAAATGAGGTGCGTTCGTACTATAACAAGTTTTATAATTATTTTTTGCACCCCATATTGTACTGAATGTATAATTTTTTGCACTTCATAAAGTCCATAGTCTTTAACATCATTAAAATGCACTCCCAATAATTTTTTCCCATTCCCCGAACACTTTTGACTGTCCCTGTAATTAAACTATACATCCGATTTTCCTAAAATTTGAAATGGCTCGACAAAATTTTGTAACAATTATATATTTAAAATTTCAGACCATTTGGAAGGCTGTAACATCATTAAAATGCACTTGCAATAATTTTTCCCATTGGTCGTAATGTAAAGAAAAACTTTTGACTGTCCCTGTAATTAAACTATACATCTGATTTTCCTAAAATTTGAAATGGCTCGACAAAATTTTGCAACAATTATATCTTTAAAATTTCAGACCATTCGGAAGGCTGTAACATCATTAAAATGCACTTGCAATATTTTTTCCCATTGGCCGTAATGTAAAGAAAAACTTTTGACTGTCCCTGTAATTAAACTATACATCCGATTTTCATAAAATTTGAAATGGCTCGACAAAATTTTGCAACAATCTTATATTTCAAATTTCAGACCATTCGGTTGGGTAGTTTTTGCTCTGTTATATGCGGACAGACAGACGGACGGACAGACGGACGGACTGAACGACGACTATAGGTGCTACGTATTTATATAATTACGAACGCACCTAAAAAGCATTTTTATAGCAACAAATAAAATTTGCGTCGTTTATTGGACAAAACAAAAGGTGGAGATTGTAGTTATGATAATTTCGTACATATCTGTGAAAAGAAATTATTTCCAAACGATGTATATGTCGTAGGCTAATTGAGAAATCAGGCTCTTTGCAAACACCCTAGGCTCTTTGCAAAGAGCCGGGCTAATTGGAGAATCATCTCCCTTTTTCCAATTAGCCTGATATTTTTCAGGCTTATAGCAAAGAGCCTAGAAAGCGTTAGGCTAATTGAAAAATGACCACTTATTATCCAATCAGGGTGATACTTTTGGCGCTTATTAATCCATAACCCGAAAAATAAATTATAACAGACCGCACCCCGATCCGAGAAAGACAAAATAATTTCAGTCTGCATGCAACCCGACCCGAACTTCAAAGTTCCATTTGAAAAAACCCGAAATCTGACCCGAACCAAATCTGGTAACCAACAAAAATAGTCTAAAGCACCATAACCCGATCCGAGTAAGACAAAATAATTTCCTTGGACACGCAACCCGAACCGAACCTAAAAATTCCATTAGAAAAAACCCGAAATCTGATATGAACCAAATCTGAACCCGACAAAAATATTCCAAAGAAACATAACCCGATCCGAGCAAGACAAAATAATTTCCGTGCACACGCAACCCGATCCGAACCTAAAAATTCCATTAGAGAAAACCCGAAATCTGACATGAACCAAATCTGAACCCGACAAAAAATATTCCGAAGCACCATAACTCGATCCGAGCAAGACAAAATAATTTCCGTGAACAAGCAACCAGACCGAACCTAAAAATTCTATTAGAAAAACCCAAAATCTGACATGAACCAAATCTGAACCCTACAAAAATATTCAAAAGAAACATAACCCGATCCGAGCAAGACAAAATAATTTCCGTGGACATGCAACCCGATCCGAACCTAAATATTTGTTTGAAAAATTCCGAAATATGACCCGAAACAAATATGATAACCGACAAAAATATTCTAAAGAACCATAACCCGATCCGAGAAAGAAAAATAATTTCCTTGGACACGCAACAGAAACCGAACCTAAAAATTTCATTTGAAAAAAAACCTGAAATCTGACATGAACCAAATCTGAACCTGACAAAAATATTCCGAAGCACCATAACCCGTTCCGAGCAAGACAAAATAATTTCCGTGAACAAACAACCAGACCCGAACCTAAAAATTCAATTAGAAAAAACCCAAAATTTGATATGAACCAAATCTGAACCCAACAAAAATATTCTAAAGAATCATAACCCGATCCGAGCAAGATAAAATAATTTCCTTGGATACGCAACGCGAACCGAACCTAAAAATTTCATTTGAAAAAACCCTGAAATCTGACATGAACCAAATCTGAACACAACAAAAATATTCCGAAGCACCACAACCCGTTCCGAGTAAGACAAAATAATTTCCGTGAACAAGCAACCAGACCCGAACCTAAAAATTCAATTAGAAAAAACCCAAAATCTGATATGAAACAAATCTGAACTCGACAAAAATATCCCAAAGAAACATAACCCGATCCGAGCAAGATAAAATAATTTCCGTGGACACGCAACCCGAACCGAACCTAAAAATTTCATTTGAAAAAAACCTGAAATCTGACATGAACTAAATTTGAACCCGACAAAAATGTTCCAAAGATCCATATTGGATCCGAACAAGACAAATTATTTCCGTGGATACACAACGCGACCAGAACCTAACAATTCCATTTGAAGCCAATCTGAATCCCGACCCGAACCAAAGCTTAACCCGACAAAAATATTCCAAAGAACTGTAACCCGATGTGAGCATGACAAAATAATTTCCGTCGACCGGCAACCCGATCCAAACCTGAAAGTTTAAATTGAACTCAATCCGAAAACTGGTTGTGGTCGGTTTTCGGGTTGACTTCAAATGGAACCTTTAAGTTCGGATCCGGTTGCGTGTCAACGGAAATAACTTTGTCTTGCTCGGATCGGGTTACGGTTCTTTAAAATAATTTTGTAATTTTCAGATCGGGTTCTGGTAGACTTCAAATGGAATTTTCAGATTCTGGTCTTATTGCGTGTAAACGGAAATTAATTTGCCTTGCTCGTATCGGAGTACGGCCTGATGTATTTTTATTTTGGGTACTGTTCGGGTTAACTTAAAGTAGAACTTTCAGGTTCGGATCGGGTTGCACGTGGACGGAAATCACTTTGTCTTGCTGAGATCCAGTTATGGATCTTTGAAATATTTTTGTCGGATTTAGATTTGGTTTTGGTCAGATTTCAGTTTTTTTTTTCAAAATAAAATTTTTAGGTTCGGATCGGAATGCATGTCCACAGAAATTATTTTGTCTTGCTCGGATCGGGTTATGGTTCTTTAGAATATTTTTGTCGGGTTCAGATTCAGTTCGTGTCAGATTATGCGTTTTTTCTAATGGAATTTTTTGGTTCGGGTCGTGTTGCGTGTCCACGGACATTATTTTGTCTTGCTCGTATCGGGTTATGGTTCTTGGGGATATTTTTGTCGGATTCGAATTTGGTTAGGGTCAGATTTCAGGTTTTTTTCAAATGAAATTTTTAGGTTCGGTTCGGGTTGCGTGTCCAAGGAAATTATTTTTGTCTTGCTCGGATCGGTTAATGGTTATTTACAATATTTTTGTGGGTTTTCTTATTTGGTACGGGTCATATTTCGGGTTTTTTTCAAACTAAATTTTTAAGTTCGGATCGGGCTGCGTGTCCACAGAAATTATTTTGTCTTGCTCGGATCGGGTTATGTTTCTTTGGAATATTTTTGTCGGGTTCAGATTTGGTACATGTCAGATTTCGGGTTATTTCTAATAGAATTTTTAGGTTTGGGTCTGGTTGCGTATTCACGGAGATTATTTTGTCTTGTTCGGATCGGGTTATGGTTCTTCGGAATATTTTTGTCGGGTTCCGATTTGGTTCATGTCAGATTTCAGGTTTTTTTCAAATGAAATTTTTAGGTTCGGTTCGGGTTGCGTGTCGAAGAAAATTACTTTGTCTTACTCGGATCGGGTTATGGTTCTTTAGAATATTTTTGTCGGTTATCATATTTGGTTCGGGTCATATTTCGAAATGTTCAAACAGATCTTTTAGGTTCGGATTGGGTTGCGTGTCCACGGAAATTATTTTGTATTGCTCAGATCAGGTTATGGTTCTTTGGAATATTTTTGTCGGGTTCAGATTTGGTTCATGTCAGATTTCGGGTTTTTTCTAATGGAATTTTTAGGTTCGGTTCTGGTTGCGTGTTCACGGAAATTATTTTGTCTTATTACGATCGGGTTATGGTGCTTTAGATTATTTTTGTCGGTTTTCAGATTTGGTTCGGGTCAGATTTCGGGTTTTTTCAATTGGAACTTTCAGGTTCGGGTCGGGTTGCATGTAGACTGAAATTACTTTGTCTTGCTCGGATCGGGGTACGGTCTGTTGTAATTTATTTTTTGGGTTCGGGTCGGGTTATGGGTTAAAAAGCCTAGAAAATCACCCTGATTGGATAACAAGTGTGGTCATTTTCCAATTAGCCTAACGCTTTCTAGGCTCTTTGCAATAAGCCTCAAAAACATCAGGCTAATTGGAAAAAGGGAGATGATTCTCCAATTAGCCCGGTTCTTAGCAAAGAGCCTGATTTCTCAATTATCCTACGACATATATATAATTCGAGGCTAACGAGAAAGACAGGCTACCGCGGTGCATCTTCGTATTTTTTTTACAGACCGCTGGAGTCACGTGATGCTCGAATGCAGCAATGAAGGTGTGCGAAAAGAGCAACATGTCATTCTAGTGTTCTGCAAAAAAGGACATGCGGGATGCACCGTGGTTCTTTTTCGTTAGCCTCGTATATAATTAATATGAAGTCACAAATGTAAAAATAAATTGGAGAGAGGATTCAAAATATGAGCACAGGAATTTAGAAATGTAAAAGTAATAAACTATGAATAGCTTATCGATTCGTCAGACGAGCTACATGAGCATAATTCATAGTAAAGATGTGTTAGTTCGTCAAATATTATCAGCATTAGACCTAAAATGACAATTATATACATTTTACAGTCCGTGCAATTAACAGAAACACGATGTTTATAAAGCAAAATTAAAGTTTAAAAAATAAATTGAAGTCTGTGTTAAAGTGCACATATCAATGTTAAATTGAACCCAGTTCTAATTAGAATATTTCCATGCGGTTCGTTTTGTTTGATTCAAAATTGTATATACATTTTTAAAATATGAAAAACAAACAATCCATTTTTTGAAGGTTTAAAATTGATAACTAAAACTGATATACCCTTAAATGGGATTTGTAACGTAAATATGACTCGCGTGAGGAACACACTCTAAATTAAAATGTCTGAAATTCAGACACTTAAGTGTCTGAAACGGTGTGTTCAATTTTCAGACATTTTAAAATGTCTGAAATTTTTCAGACATTATTTGTGTCTGAATTTCAGACACTTCAAACGTCTTAATAGCATCCATTTTTTTTCAAGCATCATACGTAGCCATGTTTGACCACGTTGAATCCTGGAAAAATATTTGGCTGGGGGTCCTGCCCCTCCCCTCCCCCCCCCCCGCCCCTACAGCCTGATTTTTTTGGTGCTCTCAATTTTGGTATGCAATTTTTGTTAAGCTGATAATTTAAATCTTTTACGACATTTTACTGATTATAATCAATATTTTGAACTCAGGAGTAGGACAAGATTAAAACAAAAAATATTTATCTAAATATTAGATTTTTTAAATTTGTTTTATTTTTAATCTTATTTTACTTTAAAAGTTAAAAATATTGATTATAATCAGTACAATTTCGAAACAGATTTAAAACATAAGCTTTACAAATATTGCCCATCAAATTTGTGGGCACTAAAATCGTAGGGGGGCGGGCGGGGCACGGCCCAGTATGCCCATTCTTTAATTAAGAAGTTCTTTTGAAAAAAATGCAACCCTGCACTATTGTTATCTAAATTGAGATGTCCGGTACTCGGGAGTATCCGTTGTGGAGGTTAATGGACATTCCCGAATAGCTGAAGCATCTATTTAGCGAATACTTTTTTAATCCGCATGGCATACATATTTGCATATTTTTACCTCACAAAAGCAGACATCTCCGATTATCGGACAAATTCAACGGCAAGGGCTATTGATGGCTTTTAAAGTACATGGATAAATATATATATTTCTTATAATCTTGTCCTGCTCTACTTCATATAATTTAAAAATAGATTTTTTAAAAATTTATATTGCCACATAGGCAATTTTACATATATATCAGATGATAATCACAACTATGAATAAATAAATAAATATTCTACTTTATTCCTTTGCACTCGAGGGCTCCGGAGCGGAGCCATTTAAAATTTGTCTTCAAACTCGAGGGCTCCTCTACGGAGACGATGCAAATAATTTTGTGATACCTGTCTAGAAAAGCCAAGATTACATGGTATCACAAAATTATTTGCATTGTCTAAGTAGCGGAGACCTCGAGTTTGAGGACAAATTTTAAATGGCTCCGCTCCGGAGCCCTCGAGTGCAAAGGGTTAATATTGAAAAAAAAATTACTTCGGTATTT
The DNA here is from genome assembly GCA_963932465.1 of Maratus speciosus. NCBI lineage: Eukaryota > Metazoa > Arthropoda > Arachnida > Araneae > Salticidae > Maratus > Maratus speciosus. The sequence goes on from OZ010787.1 coordinate 481,045,323, forward strand.
TGTTTATTTATATTTTGTGTTTTTAATCTGGTCCTACTCTAAAAGTTCAAAACTTTAATTATAATCAGTGCAAGATTTAAGGTATCAGCTTTACGAAAATTTCATACAAAATCCCCCCCCCCCTCCCCGAAAAAAAAATGAAAATCCTTATCATTTAAAAATTAGAATTTTTAAAAATTTATATTGCCACATTGGCTTATTGTTATCATTCCTATTAAACACTTTTCATTAGATATCTTTAAAGCAAAATAAAGCCGCAAAAAAAGAAGTTACCACATAATCACTATGATACACACTTACGATGCTTATCAGTAAAGTCTAATTGGAAAATGACCTTCGAAGTGAAATATATTTTCTACACGCAGCAAAATCAAAATAAACAAATGATTTCCTTTTTCCTGACTATGTTACCTCTCTGATCATCTATGCTATGGGTTACATCTATGTTTCCAAGTCAAAAGCTTTGCACATTTAATCTACTCGGTAAAAGATTTAATAGCTTTAGAAATATATCTAAGAAATATTTGAGATAAATATTCTTTTTCAATTACATATAAATTTCATAAAAATCAATTGATTTTTTTTTTCCAAAAGCGAAAGTCTATAAATATATTTTTTTGTTTCAGCTAAATATTGTTCAATTGAAAAAAAAAAAAAAAAAAAATAGGCAATCCCGAAAATCGGGATTAAAATTGAAGCGAGATCCCGGGATATCAATCCGGGATTGTAATCCCTAGCTAGGAAGTAAGAAAGCTTTAGGAGATCTTTCAAAGTTTTTTTTTCTATTTCCTTGTGGTCGTTTAGTATGAGATAAGCATTAGTCATTGAAACTAAGAACTGCCATATTGAAAACAAAACAAAACAAGGGAATGAACTTAACTTTTAAATATGTCTGTTTTTTAGTGATGTTATTACTTTAAATTTGAGAAAAAAGATGAGAATAAATAATACATAATTTGTAATAAAAGACAACGTCATAAATTAAAAAAATATATACTTCTAGAATTATTATTATTATTTTTTTTTTTTGCAAAAAGATTCAAAACTAATTAAATTTCATGTAAGATTTTGTTTAGTACAATAAATAAAATCATAAAAGACACTAATTTTAGTACTATAAAGAAATTATAACACTTACTTAAATCGCTGTTTGCAAGAGGTAAGAAAAATTGCTCGATTTGAAATTTTAAAAACTACCACAACCACAGTGAGGGAGAAAGACTTGCACCAGTTTAAAAGGTAATCCCATAATACACCCGACTAGCCATATTTAAAGAATGAGATGTTTCATCCTCAAAACAGGACCTGCCAGACAAAAGTTTCTTTTTTTTTTTTTTTTTTTTGCCAGCTTCGACAGGACGAAGATGAATAACACAATATTATTGATATAAATTAATACGAGTTAACACTAAGCCCATTGCACACGCTTTGTAGAATTTCCGGGTGTAATCTTCAACCGTCGTCTACTCCTGTTCTGTGTCTATCCCGCCCTTATATCGACGACAGCTTCTAAGAGACATTTGATGTCGAGCACACACGTCAGATGTATGTATTCAATAAATAAATAATCCAAGTTAATACGAACACAGTAAATCACAGTACTTCATATTTTGCAAAAAACGAATTAAAATACACGCGTACATAAAAACAAACTTCGTTTGAATTACAACGTATACCACTTCGGAGGAAGACATCTAAAGCGCATGCCCAACTGGGAGTGTGAGTGCCCCCTGGTGGTTATTGCGTCGGAAGAATCAAAACGTCTTAAATTAAGACACGTTTAAAGCAATAAAGTGTCTTAAAATAAGACGTTTGCGGATATTTTAGACATTATTCTCAGTTCATTTGCACCATGGTCACAGTAAGACACTTATGTATCTTAAATTAAGACATCTATAATGTCTGAATTTTCAGATTAAGACACTTAAGTGTCTAAAATTCTTTTTCAGTCACATATGTGTCTAAATTTAAGACGCTTCTATTTGCAGTGCAGGTGTTTTAATAAAAGTATTGCGAATAGTACACAAAGTATTGTTTTGAAATTATGGCAAACGAAAATAATACTGTGTATTGAATGGTTTTCTTTGTTTATTTTTAAATAGTTACTGTATTTTACCTGTCGCCTTTTATTCTTTATATTACAACATTTTAGCTTCTAGGATAATTCCTTTTTAATAACAACAGAGATATTTTGACAGTTATTATTTCTTTTGCAGCTTCCTACAATCAGCCTACATCAATTAGTAATTTTACCTCTGTGTTTGATTTATTATTATTATTATTACTTATATTACAAGATAAATGCTGCTTTTTTTAACATGCTGAGACCTTTTTTTTTTTTTTTTTCATTTTTGCAGACTTTAATCTTAAGTCACACACTGAAAAAAAAAGTGAAAAAAAGAAAGAAAAAATGTTGATTTTACGATATAATACTGGCACTCCAGATGTATTATACCGTAAAATCAACAATAATCAACTGTAAATAAAAGTAACATACGTTTAAGCAGTAATGTACCATATATCATAATACGTATATTTATAATACGGCATACTACTGCTTATTTACGTTTTATTATTGTTAATTTTACGGTATAATACTGACAGATGGGATGCCAGTATTATACCGTAAAATCAACATTTTTTTTTTTTTTTTTTTTTTTTTTTTTTTTTTTTTTTGCAGTGCACACACATATGTATAAAGGCAAAGATAAACTTATTTTTTATATCTTTATATTTCTCTAACTATTGATTTTTAAATCTTCTTTTTTATAGTTTTAAATTTTAAAATTTTACGCAACCATTTCAAAAAATTTATTTTTTTTAAATAAATTTTTCGTTTTTTAATTTAATTTATTAATGAATTTATTTTTTTACCAAATTTTGCATTTGATTATTTGTCTCGAAGAAAAACTAAAATCAGATAGACCAGCTCGAGGGTTGTACCTTTTGGCACTTTTCTTTTTTTTTTTTTCATTTACGTCTTTTTATACCATATATAAATGAAAAAAAATAATAAAAAAAGAGTATACTATTAATGGAGTATTGAGGCTCTTCTAATACAAGGATGCTGTTAGATTGTACCTAATGTGCCTAAGCCTATAGCCGGCCATGGTACACATAATATGGTTATTAAATTAGAATTTTCTAACGCTGTAATATAAGTATTATAAGTACTAAATATAAGACTTATAAACATAAAAAATTACATCTGACCTGTAGAAAAGTTTCAATTGTAATGCAATGTCTAGTGTTACTGGCAAATGAGTGGTTGGTATGAAAATTCAGATTTAAATAACTTTTATTAAAAGTCAAAATTTTGAATCATTAATTTTTTCATTATTTTAGCTCTTAATATGTTTCTACATGATAAGTATATCAAAATACTACATAGCATATTAGTATTCTATAATATGTCTTACCAATATGCTATGTATGTTATATTTATTTATTACATTAGTTTTATTTATTAAGATTTTGTTCGGGTATTTATTGATTAAAACGGTCATGAATATCGCAACGTGTTTCTAAAGATTTTGTCTTAGACATTTTCTCTTTTTAAAGTACATCTCACATCTCTAAAATATCGCCAATATTTACAAATTGAATTGTAAGAATTTTGCGTTTTGGACGATTAAAATGCTCCAAATTCTTTTAGCAAAATTAACAAAAATTTAGTATAAGTAAGAATCCTGTATGAAAATAAATCATAATATCCGCTACAATGTACAATGTGAAAATCTCTGCTTTTTACAATGCTACGAAAAGGTGTCGACTTGCGTTCAGACTTTTGTTTTTCGTAACTTTAGATCACGGCTGTCCAACCTGGCATCAATTAAACATCAGTAATGTCTTACCGAAATCTTCGCTTTTTTAATTAGACCTTATTTAATCAACCTTATTTCAATCCAGAGATTAAATAAAGCGAATATTTTCTTAAGAACGTGCCGCGGTCGCCAGGTTAGATAGCCCTGCTATATATGATATGTGAACTAAAAATTTAAAGAAAACTCTCTTCATCTTGTTTTGTGTATGAGTTACAGCCCCAAACTAATAAAGTAATGGGTTCCATCTTCGACGCTTGTAACGGTTTCGAATCGGCTTTAAATTTTGAGATCTGGTCTATTTAACCTTGGAGAAGAAAATCGTAACACCATCAGCAACAAATTCTATTCCAAAAATACCCGAAATCGCTATTTTTTTTACTTGTCCCACTGCTAGTCATACGGGACGATATATATAAGTTTAAAAACATAATATTTCCTAGATAAGAGCTACGTAATATGAATCGAATTGTGTGTCACTCGGCTATCTTGCTAACGGAATAAAAAAAAATTATTCTTTCCCATGTTTTATACGCATCTGTGATATCATAGGAAAAAGACGCTAATGATACTTTTGACTACAACGTGGAAAATGTTTCCAGATTTTATGTTGCAGTGAATTTTATTCTCTTTTTTTTTCTGTGAGTTTTGTTATTTTCATGAGAAAATGGCGTTAATAACGAGATAAATTTACTCAACTTTTTATTCTTGTTGCAGATTGCATTTTTTAAAATTATTAATCTGTAAGAATCAGCATGCTTTCGGAATTTTATATTTACTTTTTATTATTTAAAATATTTGTTTTTATTTGCCATCAAAAGACTATCTGGTGTAAATGGATTTTTTTTAAGTTTTTTAAAAATCTGATTATTCATAATTGTATACATTAAAAGTTCAAATTAATTATTCAAATTAATACAGTGTGAATACCTTATTTCTCTATTATGTGTAGCAAAAAAAAAAAAAAAAAAAAAAATGTATAAAAGTAAAAACATTTTTTAAGCACTCTTTTATAAATATTCAGTGTTTGCCGAAGAAATCACGCATAATTTCATTTTTTGTGTCGTTTTTGTACGTATTTGTGCGTTAAATCGTTGTTATAGATTTTAGCTTTTGTATTAAAAGTCGCACAAAGTGTTTGATTTATGCTTATATTTATGCAACTCATGTTGTTCCAAAACATTTCAGTTGCAATACGTTAATTTGGCGTCATCTTTGATAATGGAAAATTCGCCAGTTTGAGTTACGCTTAGTAGTGAACGGAAACTAATTAATTTATTTTTTAAATATACAATTTTTGTTCCGTTTCTTTTTTAAGATACGGCAAGCATTCTTTAAGCTATTTATTCAGAATTTCTAACTTGTTTTCTCGGCATATAATAATAATTTAATGAATGTTAAACTGTTAATTCATAAAGATGTATTTTTTAATAAAATTATTACACTATTGATTTTTTGTTTTATTTATATAATTTTTTTAACTATTAATGTTTAAAATATTTTATTGTTGCTGTTTCACAGCCAGTTGACATATTTTAGCAAGCGCGGATTGGCGTATAATAACTCCATTGTTGTTGAAACTCGTATGCAGTCGTAACTATAAATAATAATTGGCGATTTATCACCTGCGACCGGCTAACGAAAAAATGGTCTTAAAATTCTCATTAATTTATAGTTAAGTCCTAAAAATATTAAAATGTTGTATTATCGCAAAAATACCTGTGTACATAATTTTTTATAGCATTTGAAGAAGTGAGTGAAAATCGATTACAGAATTCCTTCTTTACGTATATATGTACCAAGTTCAGTTAAATGAAATAGTGTAAAAAATCAATAACCTATAAAAATAAAATAAAATAAAACTATGAAAACATTTTCGAAGAGACTATGCTGTAGCCCGATAAAGCAGAATTCTTTTATTTGAAACTTGGTGCTCTTTCTATATTTTTATATGATATTTAAGAAGTTTGTGTTTAGTTAATATTAACCCCATGACTACGGTCACGCACGTGGTTATTAAACATACTAATGTGGATTGGACGACGATATAGTAAAGGGATAAGGCCGGGGCATTTATCCGGCGTGCCATGACACACTAATGTGCCATAAGAGAATCACAGGGGTGCCCGGAAAATTGACAGTAAAGTTCTATCAAAACTTTATGAATTAACAAAAGTATCATACAAATGCAACATTCTACATTCTACAATCTGCTAATAATGAAGCTTTTTGTTGTAAAGTGACATTTCTTGCAAATTTGTTTTAGCATTTGTATTGTCATACTCTTATTAAAGACTACATGAAAAATCGTGAAAATGAACTCACGTATTCAGATAAAGTTGAGGCTTCAGAGAAAGCTTAATCACTTGGAATGGAAAAGGTTACAATAAAAACTGCAGTAGAAATGTTCGAACTAGTGATAAAATGTAAACTTTGTAAAAATTCTTGCTGAACAATCTTTAAAAATTTTAGATTTATGGCAGAACTTTAAAAAAAAACATACGCATACCAAAGCTTGACATAATTACTCTGGATTATAATATAAATGCTTTTGTTTTATATGCTGTTTTAAAGAAAATGAGAATTAAAAAAAATAATAAGAAATGGCAGAGAATTCCAAGGAAAATAATTAAAAAGTATTATTTATTATAATTTGTTTGTTCTCTCTCAATTACAAATTTAAAAGTGTTAAAGAAAAATATCTAACGCTCGCAGCATTATATTTATCGAAAATGAGCTTTCCCACAGAGAAAAAAAGTTAAAAATAAATCTCGGTAAAATCCATAGAAAAAGACTGATGTGAAAATCTTAAAAAGATATTCATAAAAAAGCAAACAAAAATAAACAATTAAATTTAAAAAATCAAAAGACCCGACTGCGTAAAAAGCGAACTAATTAATTATTTCTCATCAATGTGAAACTATTTTTCAATTCCTACTATTAGTTCACACTCTCCCAATATTTATTTTTTTTCAATTCCTACTATTAGCTCACACTCTCGCTATATATATCTTGTTCAAATTTTCAATCGTTAATAAAATATTTATTATTCATCCAATCACGTTCAAATAAATTTTTTTAAACTTGTAGTGGATCACACTGGATGTTAATCCAGTTTTTTTTTCAAATATTAATTCATTAATTTAATTTAATTAATTAATTTTCAATAATCGAGAGCCCTCTTCTTGATCAAGGTATTTTAAGACCGAAAGAGCCCTCTTCCTGATCAAGGCATTTTAAGCGTTACTCAAGTGGAAAGAAGAATGGGAGAAAAAAAAATATTTCCTTATTGACCTAAGTAGGAATTGACTTAAAATATTTTTTTTATATTATTTGTTTATATTACTTACCTATTTCTTTATTTACTTGTATTGATGACTTTTAAGTTGCGTTTAATGATTAGTTCCTATCTATAAACACTGTTTTGATGAGGTCTATAGATGTCGCTCTATCTTGTTGAGAATAACTTTTAAAAAAAAATGATAATGACATCATAATATCGAAAAGGAAATTTTTCACCTGGATAAATCATATTCATTGTTGGAGTAGCACAGTTGAGGTTTATTCTAACAGATAACTCAGATGAATGAAACGAGCGCTGCAGTTCGCAGCCATGTCCAACAAATAAGAGTGAATTATGTCAGTCAGGTATCGTTCGGATAGATTAATAGGTAAAGCATTGACACGGTAAGCCAAGGTAACCAGGTTCGATTCCTGGTCTGGATATTTTTCGCTCTGTTGGAATAAACTTCAACTGTGCTACTCCAACCATGAATAAGATAATGACATCGTTTCCAGAAAATTTACTTCACTACTGTCTAAAATAAGTTGCACACATTTTGAAATGTAAAGTGACTCAAAATAAAGGCTGGGAAAGTGGTTTTACATTCAAAATTCTTCATCACATAAGAGCATGGAAAGCATTTTCTGATGGAGTATTTCGGGGATAGTTAAAGGATTCATAATATTCTATAATGATAATGATTGCGGATATTGTTTGCTCCATCTTCTGCGAAAAAACATTCATCAATCTCCAGAACGTCTTTATCAAAATTCGGATGCCTTACTGGACATATATTCGAACTAATATTGTTAAGTACTATATTTTACTTTCTGACCTGCCACACTCCTCATATTATAAACAATAATTGTATATCTACGGACCAAACTTCAAAAAATGAGCCGACTCCGAAAGAAAATTCTAGCTACATGCCTAATTTTAGCCACTAGAAGAACAAAAAAGCGTTTGCGATTTCAACCTCGAAGAAACCATTTGCGTGAAATTGTGAATGTTATGGTTTTAAAGATCTAATATAACATGTGAGTTTTCTTTCCAAACAGAAAATGGCATTTTCAATGTGAAAAGTAAATAAGCATGTGTAAATGTATTGTGAGTCTATGCAGAATATTCAAAATTTTCCATTGCGTATTATTCTCCGTGTTTCTTGTGATGTCTGATAGTTTTTGAAATATGATTCCCATTCAGAATGGTCAATTTTAAACTAAGCATACCTCGTTTAATTTTAAAGGTACGTATATATGCAGTTTTTGTAAGATCTTGTTTCAACAAAATGGAAATTTTTCACATCAACCAACTAGGGGATCATAATTTTTTTTAATGTAATACTTTTTAATTAACGGCAGAATTTTTTCATTTACATACTTTTATTTCCTACCTTACTTTGAAAATTTATGCAATTTAGACTGTCCACTTATACCCAACAAGCAAAAAATTAGAATGTGCTTCAACTTTTGTCGGACGTTTTATTAGTAAAATTAAAAAATCACCTGGAGGTATCCAAATCTGGCTACATAAGTATCTATAGAAAAAATACATAAATTTAAACGTGCTCTTAATGAATATTATATATTAAATAATTAAGAATGTTATCAGAGTTATATATATATATACATATATGAATCGAAGCAGAAGTATCTGCAAACCGGGGGTGAAAAAATATCAAGCCAGAGAGCCCAAGAGGCCGGTTATCCACCTCTGCTCCCCCCCCCCCCAAAAAAAAAAATGGACCTGAAAGGGATAACCCTTTCAGAGGCAAGGAACTTCCGTTTGTAAAATGCAGAAATGAGTGAACGACATCAGAATCTCCAAACAAATTTATTTTTAAATAAGCAAAAACTTTTTAATTTTCATTTCATTATTCTGATGCCAATGTGGTACATAGGAATTAAAATTAGGTGATCCAAAAATGAACCACCGCCCTTGAAGGGATAAATAGATGATTTTATATGATTAATTCACAATCGACAAAGTAAATAAAGAAACAACTGAATGTATAAAACTCAATTTTGAGAAAATTCTTATTGAAAGGACATTTAAATTTTAATATCCCTACCTTACTGTTTCACTGGAAGAATGATATTTGAAATTACCGTTGATCTAGAAAGAAGAAAAATATGTAAGAGAAATCTGCAAATAAGTATCATTGCATACGTATTTTATTTTCGTCACGGTTTATTGAAAAGAGATTATTAAAACCATTTCTTTTTGCACCATAAAAAAACTATTAAGAAGACGCTTTTCATTTCCTTTTATTCACCCAATAAACTTCAGTAGAACTTATCACATACTTAATAATAATAGCTGCACACGAAAAGATTTCTATATCTGGACGCAACACCTAATCGGTAGCAATCGGTGAAAACAGAATTATCGAGATTTGATTTATATCCTCTTTAGCTTAGTTTCGCGTTCAAATTTCATCGGAAAGAGTTCGCTGGTGTTTCCCATGGGACTATCTCATTTGTTCTGAAGTACCTCCGAAACTTATCATGAAAGAGAAAGGTTTCATGAGGTGGTTGCATTTGAATATGATGAGAACTCGATTGAGCAATTGTGAATAAAGGCAGGTTTATTTCTTTTCTGGTTTTCCTGCCATCTGATAGTATTCCAAGGCAGTAGATATTTCGTAAGATATCATTTCGTGTTTGATATCGTCTTAAATGTCATCGATATTTATTTTGATAATAAATAAAATGTTTTCGAAATGAATCGTAAACGTAATTTTAAAACTCGTCAAATTCATTTGTCGACTCTCTTTTGCGAAACTCTTTCGCGTTACTTCAATGAATTCCTTGCATCTATTTTAAACCTTCATTGATTTTGTACCATACATAATGCATGCCAAAAAATACTATATATTATGTGCCATGTATTTTCACAATGTGAGCCTTGTTCGTCATCGTAAGTAATTGATTAGTTTTATTAAACGGCACCAAAATACTTTACGTGATGGCGCTGGTATGCTAAATATTGCACTTTTTGTTTTGCAAAAATACAGAAGTGCAATTCAAGAGTTAACAGTTAGATAAACTTTTATATCATTTTTATTAATATATATCTGTCATCCTGCTTCAAATAGGTCACCTGTACTTTACTATTAAATTCAACTGTAAAATGAAAAATTTTAGTTGAAAATTAGAAATAATATTTAAAAAAGTATATTTCCTACTTTTTAGACAAAACTGTAATAAAAGACAAATGTTCCTTAATTTAGGAAAATAAAATATAACCATGAACAAAAATATACGATAACCTTTTCCGAGTTACCCATGATTCCGAAAAGCGTTCCTTATCTTTTGAATCCTCAGAAACCAATATTTTTTCGAGATTTAAACAAGCATTTATAAAAAACAAAGTTCCATTTGCAGACCCTGATTTTCGGAAACATTTCCGAGTGGTTTTTATAGTGTATAAATTAGTTTTTTCAACCCGAAATATAGATTTTTAATCCTCAAATGCATAGTTGAACTCAGGAGTTACATGATTTTTTTTTTCTATTTAGCGCTTTATATGGGTCTTTTGGTGAACTATTGTGTGTTACTTAAGTGTGATAACATGCATTTAAGGTCGTGAAGTCTGTTTCTGTTCTGATTTGATATCACGGGCAGGTTTTAACATCTTTTCCTGAAACTGCTTTTAATGTGCTCGACTGGCGTTTTTTCTCTATCTTTACAAGGTAGTTATTATTAAGTCTTCGAACTATTAATCGTATTAAAAAATTATTATACCGTTGAATAGTTGTTATGGCACCGTGTAAACACTTTTGTAAGTATATAATTTAAAATTATCATTTTATGAGCAATTTTTGGGATGTAACCCAAGAGTGAAATTATGAAATTATATCCAACAGAAACATAAATAATTTTTTTCATTATTTTTCTAGTGGATAATTAACTAAAATAGACTCAAATATAATGCTATCAATTATCAAATAAAATTTTCATGTTCAACAAACATGTTTTGCACGCAAAAATGATAAATTAACAGCATTAAGCTTAACATCAGTATTATTTTTCTATCCTCCCATATATAAATTCAATTACGCTGCAGAAAACGTTAAATTGAGACTTGATAGTATCCTAAAACTGATATTCCGTTTTGAGAAAACTAATTAATATAGCTTAAAAACTACTCGGAAACATTTCAGAAAATCAATGGCAGCAAAAGGTCTGTTTATTTACAAATGCTTCTTTAAATATCAAATATATAATTGTTTCTGAGGTTTCACAGATAACAATTATCTTTTGTTCAAATTAAAAGAAATCTCAACACAGAAATCAATATTTACATTTTCGTATACAGGTATACATTTAATACTGAGCCTAAATTTGTTCTTGAAAAACCTATTCTAAACAAACAAAAAAAAAAAATCAAAGTTTTATTATATACTTTAAACAAGAAAATATATTAAATTTAAAATTTTCTGATTAAAAGTTTGCGAACTTTGACATTTTGAGAAATTTTAACTTAATCGCTTATTGAATTTTATGTCTTATCGGAAATCCAAAGTATGGACTCAAACATAATGTTTTAACAAAAAAAAAATCATGTATTAAAGGGTTAAGGTGCTATCAATTCTCAAAATGAATATTTTCATGTTCAACAAACATGTTTTGCACACAAAAACGATAAATTAACAGCATTAACCTTAACATCAATATTATTTTGCTATTCTCTCATATATAAATTCAATTACGCAGCAGAAAATGTTAAATTGAGACTTAATAGTATCCTAAAAACTGATATTCCGTTTTGAGAAAACTAATTAATACAGTTTAAAACTACTCTGAAACATTTCAGAAAATAAATGGCCTCAAAAGATCTGTTTATTTACAAATGGTTCTTTAAATCTCAAAAATATGTTTGTTTCTGAGGTTTCTAAAGATAACGAAAACTTTCCAGAATCATGGGTAGCTCGGAAGAAATTATTATTTTCATTCGTGGTTGTATTACATTTTCGTATATTAAGAAAAATTTGTCTTTTTTACAATGCACCCACCATGCACTCATCAAATATTTATTTTCGTTAAGGGGACGCAGTACTTTTTACCCTACTGAAAAGAAGGGTTATATGTTTCACGCGTATCTGTGTATGTGGATTTCTTTATACCCTCAAAACATCCCAACGGCTGGATGGATTTTAATGAATGAGGTCTCTATCAATTTGTCTTAACGGCCCGATGGTTATAGGCTAGGTTTTGTTTTTATAAATTTAAAATGGCGGTAGAGACGGAAAAAATGAATTACGCACCCGATTGAGTGGCATATCATTTCAAAATGAAGACGATGTTTTATTGACTATTTTACAGTCAGAAGCTCCGTTAAAATATTATACAGCCTGGATGTTGTGTAGGTAGGATCTCTAGTTTTACTGCAATTCTAACCATCATAGACATCTATAGACCTCATCAAAACTTTGTTTATAGATAGGAACTAACAATTAAACACAAGTTAAAAGTCATCAATACAAGTAAATAGAAAAAAATAGGTAAGTAATATAAAAAAAGTATTTTAAGTCAATTCCTACTTAGGTCAATAAGATAACTTTTTTTCTCCCATTCTTCTCTCCTCTTGAGTGGCGCTTAAAAGGCCTTGATCAAGAAGAAGGCTCTCTCGATTATTGAAAATTAATTAATTTAATTTAATTAATGAATTAATATTTGAAAAAAACTGAATTAACATCAAGTGTCATCCACTACAAGTTTTAAAAAATTTATTTGAGCTTGATTGGATGAAAAATAAGTATTTTATCAACGATTGAAAATTTGAACAAGATATGTATAGCGAGAATGTGAGCTAATAGTATGAATTGAAAAAAAAAAATAGTTTCACATTGATGAGAAATAATTAATTAGTTCGCTTTTTACGCAGTCGGGTTTTTTTATTTTTAATTTTAATTGTTTATTAAACTATATTTTTTCAATTTTTAATAATAGTGTATATCTGTGATGACATTATATTTAATAATAAAAAGCAAATACAATTTCAATAAAAAAAAATCTTGCAGAACAGTGTAATTAACTAACATTTAATTTTTTTATTTAACTTTTTAAAAATCCCTACTACTTTTTTAAATATGGATATTTCTGCTTTAAATTTTATTCCACATTGCTTATATCCTACTACATAAAACTGTGCATTGATTTTTCGATGTATAGGATATTACATTTAATATGAAATTTTTCTCTAGTGTATAGTAAAGCCCCACCAGTGGCCGAGATGTTCTGCTCTCGAAGCTGGTAGACGGGAGGTGCTGGGTTCGATCCCAATCGCGCCCGTCGGCCTAATCGTTCGGAGTTTTCGTGGTTTTTTTCGAACCTTGGTTCTCCAAGCGTTAATACGGGTTAGGTTCCCTTAGAAAGACCCCCACGAAGGGCACTCCTCCCCCTTAGGGCCTATATCCCTAGTGTTGATAATTGGCCGTCAAAAACACAAACTAACGTGTATAGTAAAAAATCAAGAGAATTTCAACAAACTCATAATTTAAATATTTAAAAAATATAACTATAAACTTGAATGTTAAATTCACGCACAGAAATATTAAATACACCATGGAAAACGAGTAAAAAAATTCAAGTCTCTATCTGAAATTGGGAAAAAGGCCTTAGCTTTTATTGAACAAGCAAGTTATGAAAATATGAACATGGAGAGTAATTAGTTTAAAGTTTGCATTTGCGCAAATAACATGTTTTAACTTCTAACTTAAGTGAAGTTCATGCACAATTTTATCAAACACATAAATTAAAGTATATATAAACACTTGCATATAATTTAGTTTCAAGTAATAAGTGGGGTAACGTTTTAAAATCATTAATCACCGAAAAATTAAAAATGAGAAAATTGTCTCATTTTCCCTTATTTATATAAAATATTACTTACTAATAATATATATCATGCTAGAACGTTTCATACACATTTAGTATAAAAATTAAAAAACAGCCAGCCTTATGTGTAAGCCCTCATTTTTAATTTTTGGGGCATCTTTGCGTCTTCGAGCAAGCTTATTTTTTTACAGTGCTAATTCATAAACAGTACTTATTTTCCTCCTTCTTTGGTGCATGCGCCTAGTCTTTTCACACGGCCAAATTAACTCAAACTGTAACGGTTAAATCATACCCCGACTTTCCACCATGAAGGAAATAAAATAATTCGCCATGTCCTTTTGTTTGTTCACTACTGATCTAAATTAACCAAGATTGCTGAGTGGGCGTGCGTCCCTATAAATTCTGTCATTCCGCATAAAATCTTTAATAACTCCTTTATTTTTAAAAATACACATTTCAAAATTCACCAGTTTTATTTTTTAAGATGTACTTATACTTTAAGCCAATAATAATATAAAAAATCAATATTTTGACCATTTTCAAGGTACAAATTATTTCTGTAAAGAATTGATTTACGAAAATTAATTGTACGCCGCACCACCTCCATCCCGTTATTTAGCAACGCAAGTCTCGAGTCTTACTCTTCATAGCTTATTTTCAAAGAAAACTCACAAAAAAGGGAAAGTTTCAAATTTCGGACAAGATTTCGGGGAAATTCCCCATCGTGCGTTGGTAAAATGGCAATGTAATATACATATTGATACATCAAAATGATGTAACTCAAAATGTTAATTTTCCCATGAAACACCTGAAACGATGTTTTTTCAGCAAAATAAAAAAAATCTTTTCTAAATAAAATTAATTATAAATTGATTAGTTATTCATTCATCCATAATCAAAGGTAAACTTTGTATTTTCACCTCAGTATCATCACAACTCACGATTTACAGACAGCGCTGTTTCACTCCAGTCACGAAGAGTGACATAAGCGCTCTAAGCTTACCATTCTGTAAAGGTAAATAATTACACTTTCGATGAGTATTTGTAAAGTTATTATAATTATATTGTCTGTGTGTGCGTGTGTGTGTGATTCCTCCGTATAATATCTTAAAAATCACATTCTTTGAGTTGAATTATTTTGAGTAAGTATGGGTAAGTATGTCGTCGTCCGCCCCCCCCCCCTCACCCCCGTCACAAAATGTCAGTGAGATACGAGGTAAAGTTTTTCACAATATCTGAATTCAGTGGATGCTTTAGTAGCAAGCCTATATTCATTGGCACAAAATGCTGCACCAATATATATATATATATATACTTTTACATTTTACCAACATTGCACTAATATTGTCAAAAGAGACGTCGCCAATAAAGCCAACATTTGTGCAATATTGGCTGTACTTTGGAAATATTTTGAATGAAACGACAGTATTGCCAGTAATGAAACGACAGTTGGCTTCACAACGGCGAAATATTCCTACCCAACATTGCTGCAATATTCGAAAAACGTAAACATCTAATATTGGGACAGTATTTCTTGCCAATATTTAGCCAAGGTTCCAATATTTAGTGAACATGTAGCCAATATTAGTTTTTCTACTAGGGTGCGTTGCTTACTTTATTTCTATAATTTCTACTCTTCCCAACAAATGAAATATATTCTTTCATGTAACTAAAAACGTGTGCAAGCTTAAAGCAAATTTAATAAACATAGTATTAAAATTTTTAAGTGTAAATTGATCAATATTTTTCATAGGAAAATGAAGAAAAGCATTAATCTTTACTTTTACACGGAAAGAAAATTGCAGACATATACCTAAAAAAGATATATATTGTAAGGAGATTCAGTAAGGGGTACAATTTCTGACTCTCGCAGGTTTCACCCACAAAAAGAAATTTAAAAAACCAAGAATTGTGTGTGTGGGGGGGGGGGGGAGGGGGCGATATTAAAGTTAACGAATCATGTTTATAAAAAGTCTCATTTTTTATTATTGTTAATTTTTCATCAGAACATATCCTAAAAGCACAGAATAAAATCGATTTATTTATATTTATTATTTTCAAAGAACAGAACTGCTCCAACACTGCAAAAAGTTTTTCATTTTAAACAGTTATTAACCAACCTCAAAATAATCCAAAAAAATTTTAAATCTTCGTCAGAGAATGTGAGCACATATTTCGAGAAAATTTTAGGAGAGAATCTAAATGAAATAATTCATTTTTTATAAATTTGTTGTTACGAATTCACGAAGTATTACAAGGTAATAATAAAATCAATATTTTTATAAGCTAATCAGTAGCAATTTTACATCAAGAGGTGATATTAATAAAGATTTTGCTCCTTCTCAATACACAGACAAGCTAATAGATGAAAATTAATTTCTTCTGTCAATGTAGAATTTATTGAAATTTTTAAACAAGTAATCAATCTTCAATCCTTTATAAATGAACAATCAATAAGTTTTTAAAATAAATATAGTCATGTTTTGAAAGATGTGTGTGTATAAGTGTGACTCAGCAGAATTTTGCAGAAATTGTTTTAACAAAAAGTTATGTTATCAGAGAATTTTCGATTTTTTATTACTATGTTCTTAACACTCTCGGTAGAAACTCGAATAAAAATTAAATATAACTAGAACCTTAAATTTTCCTTCTGTTCTAACCATACGTTAGAATTTATATCGTGTCTAGATCAATTATATAATATTTCTATATTTTTTGTTCATGTCTACTGCAAAAAAAGTCTTTCAATCCCATTTTTATTTGGGTTTTGAAAGTTAGAAGCATCAGGCATAAGTTGGGCATAATATTATCTTACAATAGCGTAAAGGTAATTTCAAACAACGGAATTCACTTTCATCATTCATGATTTCTCCGAATTTTTCCTACCGACACTTCGGCATCCTATGCTTAAAAATCCACTAAGAGATTCCAATGCAACACAAGTTGTCATTACGATTCGCAGCTTTCATCTAAAGAGAAACTAAAACCAGGCGTGAAACTGGAAAAATAAAACTACACTTGCCTGCACCATGGTTTTTCCTACTAGCATCAACTAGTTTAGAAAAAAAGAAGAGGAGAAGAAAAAAAAAATTAAGTTAATTCTTAAAAATACTTTCAGTACCATTAATATAAGTAGTTTATCTCAGATGTTTGCAATATTAAATAAAATCCCTGCATGGAACTCTAAGCACGATGATTTAAGAAAATATTTTAGAAGATACAGAGGAACATCAGAAATAATACTTTACAGGGGCTTTCTCTTATCGTCTGTCACAGTGTTTTTCATTTCTTTAATGCAAAAGATGTTTCTCAGCATGCCTGTATCTGAACTTGTTATTTAAGAATGTGAATTATCCTCTATTTATTGGGGAATTTTATTATTCATTATTGAATGGCCAAAGGGAAAAAACATAAATAATCTGCAAAGCATTATAATTAGCTGCTTGTAAATTACAGAAATTGTGCGATGAATTTGTTAGATTACATATCTGCCGGAGAGAATTGTTTCTTTTATAGGAATATGTGTAGTATTAATATTACCTATGCTGGAAACAACATACAACTCAGGTGAGCTAGCTAAACTCTTCCAGAAACGAATATGGTTATTTTCAGTGCCAAAGCCATGTGTTATTGCTGAGATAGAATGCATCCGGAAATTATTTGATAAAGAATTATTTTTTATTTTAAAAATAATAGGATTTTCTTACACATGGGATAACATCCTTCAAATTTTGCACATGCCATGAATCTTTCTCTGGCCATTCCTATTATTTGGTGTCTAAGACAATAACTAGCAATGCTGTCTGCCTACGGTACCAGGCAAGATGCAAAATTGACAGTGCATTTTAAGGTGTCTTTTCTAAGATGAACGATTTTTTCATTACATTATTATTAAAGGATGTTTAGAAAATCACATTATTATTAAATAAACCTCATTCACTGATAAATTTAAATTTTGATGAATAATGGAATAAATATTTTTGAAAATAACACTGAAATAAAAATGAGTACCTGAAAAAAGGACAAATCAACAAAGAGATAAAAAATTCTTCCAGTTTCAAATCTTCCGATGCTTTATCTAGAATGAAAATAAAATTTCTGTTACTTATATCATACTTATCATTATAATTTTAACTTAGTGTATTTAAAAAAAATTCTTTGAAATCCTTCTCTAATCCTTTGACTAGCAGAGGTGTTACCAGTAAACGTTGCTTGTATTGTATGATCGAAACTCACACGCCAAGAAGTTAAACTCTGAAATATGAAATTAAAATGATCTTAGCAGACATGTCATAGTAACAAAAAAAGTCATAAATATTTTTAATTTTAATTTTAATTTGGACGAAAGTCATCGAAATAAAAATAATAAAAAAGAACTGCTCTCTCCTGTCGGACATTTCTCAGGATGGGCGGTACAAAGTTAATAGCAATTTAAATTGAAAATATTTTATGAAAATCCTTTATTATTAACGGAACATTTAATCGTTTCTAGTTACCCCAAACTGGATTAAAAGGACCTTAGAGAAAGAAAGAAATCCGCGTAGAATGTTGCATGAAAATATAAAATTTCATGGAGAAACTTTCTATGGAATGATTTCAAAGATAACTGGGGTTATTCGACTCGCATGAATGGTCTGTTTATTTAACATAATTTCGCTAAGTTCCCTAACGACTAGCCGTTTCAAAGAAAGTGTTTTATAATTTATGCATAGTCGTAAATCTTTGCTGCTGCTTATTTTTTTTCTGGCATACAAACCTCGCCAGCCTCGGAAATATGCAGTACCGAGTAACATAACACGAGTGGAGTTTTTATGATAATATTAGGTTCTCATCATCTGTTCAGCTCAATAACCTCAAATCTTTTTGTACATTTTATAAAGAAAGAATGAGAAAATTTAGATTTAGATTTTTTTAAAACTAATTTTTAGAAAGTGGGTGGGGTGTTTCAAGTAACAAAAAGATTTTTAGAGCAATATATTTAAAAAAGAAAAGAAAAAGAAGAGAGAAACTTCTTATTTGTAATGTACTGTTATATACAAATCTTATATTTACCTGATAATATCCACTGATATTTTACAGTCAGCATGAAGAATATTTGGCATATTATCCTTCATTTCTTCTTCAAAAGCACTGATCGATATTTAAAAAATCTTTTCCAATAAATCGCACGAATTGCTTTCTTTCAACTCAGTGAAAAAGTATCCAGGCCGGAATTTGAACGCAAATCCTTGGTTTAAGCTGCCAACGCTGTACCAGCTGAGCTATCCTGGACTAATCGAGCGGACGAAATTCACTCGGACAACCTTTTGATAATACCCATCTGGCCTGTTATCCGAAAAAGATCAATAAAATAAATCGCGGGTAATGGAATTCCAATGAACATTGGATACGTAATTACAACTCATTATTTTAACACAATTTAAACTCAAATCATTGGTTTAAGCTGCCAACGCTCTACCAACTGAGCTATCCTAGACAAATCCGGCGAGCACAATTCACTTGTACAACCTTTTGATAATAGCATCTGGTCTGTGTTCTGAAACAGATCAACAGACTAAATTTCAAGTAATGAAATTCCAATAAACATTGGATGCGTAATTACAACTCATTATTTTAACACAATCATTCTGTTTTGTACATAAATCATACGCGTTGTAAACTTCCAACTGAGTGAGTTTCCTGGTTTAGAATCCCGTCCTGGACACTTTTACACTAGGTTGAAAAATTTGAACTGGTAAGATTTATTTACCATTGAGAATGATTATGCTAAATTAATGAAGTGATTTTCCACTATTTAAACATTTGTAATATAATTCAGTAAATTAATTCGTAAATTATTTACTGAATCATCAATAATTAAATTCGTAATATTCATCCTGCAATAATTTCATTTATCAGTTTTTCCGTTTATCAGAAGTATTTTCGGAGTCGCATAAGATCTGAAAACTCGAATATATACGTTCTTGTTTGATTTCAAATAAATCGGTCGAATTCTGCGGGACTTCAAAGTAGTATTTTGTGATATTGTTTTCAAAGTAAACGTGAATACAGACAGGCCAGATTCGCTAAACTTTTCTCCTCTCAAGTCATCTTTACACCTAACAGGTGTTCTAGAATACAGAAAAATCGCAGTTCTATACTTCTATAGTTAATCTAAAGCAAACAATTAGTAAAACGTTTTTAGGGCTTCAGACGTGTAAACAATAAATTTTCTTATGTAATTTCAGAATGTGTTTTGGAGCTGTTTTATTTTCATTACGAAATTTAAAATTTCAAAGCTTCTTCAATTTTTATAAATTCATTTTTCATTTTGAATCAATATTCAGCTATCAGTAAGTATACCCAATAAATCCATACTCAATATTGCAATCCAATATGCTATAGAAAATGGCTCTATAGTGTCATCCTTTTAATTTAAGTTGTCTAGTACCAGGTGGGAGTAATATGATCATAGACATCTGCAAATTCCCCTTCCATTTAGGCCTGCCTTTGTCCATGGAATATAATAGAAATAGATTTAGGAGCTAAAACTGTCAGTTAAAGGAGAAAAATATTCCCACGGAAATATTAATAATATTTTAATAATAATAATAATTTTTAATACTTATTAATTAAATGTTAATAAGGTTTTCTAAGAGAGTTTAGTATCCCCTGTTAAAACATTTAAAACATTCAACCAAGATGAAAAAAATACAACAAAAGTTTTCGCTTCAATTTTCTCAAAATTCAGTTTTTATTAGAAAACATCTTCTTCCAGTCATATCATCAATTAACGGTAAAATGTAAATAACAATTTTGAGGGAAAATGAAAAAATCTGATTCATTTTTTTATTGTGGTTTTGCTCTCGTATTCACCACATATTATATAAATAAAAGCTAATCTATTTTGCTCTCTGCAATTTGATTGAAAATGCAACTAAATTAACAAACTAGTGATTAAAATAGACAGAATTTATTTCATTAATCGTCTTTTGTCTTTTTTTCTGATATTTAGAGAACAATAGAAAGCTTCTCCTTCGATATACTTTAGTAATAAATAATAATTCGCGTATTGTTATTGATATTCCGCGTGTTTCAAAATAAGGAAGCAGTGGTTTGGTGTTTTAACCATTAATTGTATACCTATATTCGCGGTTGAAAGAAGTAAACAAAAAAAGTTACGTTTAGTGGTTTAGTGTTATGTAATAAAGAAAAATATTACGTTTAGTGGTTTCGTTAAGTAAACAGATATTTTATTTGATGGGTTTTTTTTCTTTAAGAATTACAAAATAATAATAATATTATCTGTAGTAAAACCAATCTCGCTAAAACGCATAATTTGAATGTGGTATCAATATGGACCATTCACTATTGATTTTTTAGAATAAAATTTTCGTATAAGAAAAAAAGAATGCCGTATGACGAAAAATCCGCGGATATGTATTGGTAAAGTTAGCAAAGCAATTTCTGATAATACAAACCAGCACATATTATTATTATTATTATTGCTGTAGTTGTTATTACTATTATTATTTTTCTTATTATACATGTTTTGAATAGCGTAAAATAATTCCACTGCTTTCCACACATAAACTGCGAAATTTATATGTTTATCACGAAACTTAATTTTTCTTAAAATTTCATTACAAATTTAATCTAATTAAATTTCGATATGAGTTACACATAAATTTCACACATAAAACATCCATTTTTTTATTTAGAGAATTTTCAATGGAATTTTTAAAGAATAAAGATAGGAAAAATATATTGGGCCTCTTTCTGTGTTCTCGTCTGTTTACTATCTAATTCCTTAACTGTTATTTTTAGTGGTACACTTCCAATTACGAAATTTTTCAAACATTGTTCTCCACCCTATTTCTATCTGCTTATGTCAAATGTGTTATTTTTGTGAAAGTTACTAAATTAAAAATTTACATGGTTAGTTATACTTACAAAACATTTTCCATGCTCAAGGAAGTAAAATAAAACAAAAGGTCATTTTTTTATGTCCAAAACATATTGAATGATGACGAATTTTTAGAATTTTCTGTGAGTAAAATCTGAAATGGACTTTTTTTCTCCGGAAAAGATTGAAAATTCATAAAATTCAAAGTATCAGAACTCGATCAGTTGTTGTTGCAAAAAAAAATGTGCTTTTTTTTATTGTTAGAGCCAGGAAGAATGCATAAATGATTTTCTAAATAAAACCTATAGGACCCAAGGATCTTATAAAATGTAACTTTTACAAAAATAATTATTTTAACGTAAATGCAGAGATACCGGCTTTTTGGATACCCGTATTTAAATACAGAAAATATTCTTTTATTTAATTGGAACATTCTTAGATTTAAAAGAACAACATTTTCTCTAAGATAATACTGGTGTGTAAAAAGCCGGAGACTTGGCAACTCTGTAAATGGCTTTTAATACGATGGAGATCATAATATGAAACATATGTATGTGTACTTCTAACAGGAAGGTATCTGGAAGTATATCTTTAAAATTAACGGTTTAGATATTACCTATTGGTCAGCAATCATAGGGGGCACCTTATATAAAAGAATAAATGAAGCGAAATGACATAATTTACTATATTTATATTACAAAAACTAAACTTCGTTTTTTATGTGCAATATATTATTTTCAATAGAAATTACACAAACACGTAGAATATGAGGATAATTGTGTTAAGTTCTTATTTCAAAATGTATTTAAAACGTGTCTTTCTTTGTTATAGACTCTTTCATTGGAAACGTAATTATGTCGCTGTAATGAAGAAAACGCACCTTTTTCAAATAAATTATAAATGCAAAATTTTATATAAACAAAATTCTGGGGAAAAGTTTCGCATTTGGTGATTAGGATTAACCGTTATAAATATATACTGCCGCCCTTCGTAGGCTTAAACTTCAAAAATTGCATTTCTCGGTGTTCTAAACATATTGTAAAAATATTAATTCAATTCAAGCTGAATCATTTTGGGCGTTAACGAGTTTCAATCATATATAACTCCACCTAAGGTACTTTTTTTATCTAAATAATGCAGTAAAAGTTATTAAAAGTATTACGCATATGTGGTGTATTTCTTTTAATTATGTATTAAAAGATAGTTTTTAAATGTCTGTAATCAGAAAGATATTTAGAAATGTAAAATCTTTAAAGCTATGTGGTCAAACAAAAGCAACGTGAAAACTGGTTTCTGCTATAAAATGCTTGTAGTTAACTTGAATTTCTATTTCCAGTTCTCAAAGCATTAATTATCAAAATCCAGGTTCGAAAAGTATATGTCACGAATTGTTCATTAAAAGCCAATTTTATAATTACAAGTTTTCGAAAAATAAGTAAAGCAAGGAAAAAAATCAATTAAACAAGGAAAGGATCTCCTGGAATTTTAAACTGATCTGTTTTAACTGTGGGCAAAAATGTAAATTTCTATGCTACATACAAGGCACTTAATATCTGCAATATCGATATTTGTAAGTTATGCACACAGCTATGAAATTTTAAAAGCTTTTCTTTTTTTATTTTTGAGCATTTTACAGTTATGTAAGTTTAAGTCTTCCGGGCTTCTTCTTGTATGCATACTAAATCTGTGTGGCACATTTTTTTTTCTTTTCTTATCTTCCTCCTTTCTTTCTGTTTTGTGACAGCACCTGACCGATGATGAAAATATGCAGTAGGTCTGTAACTTTATACAGACCAACATATAAGACCATTTTTCTGTCTGGTTAATTTTTTTTTTAATCTGTACATTAATTTTGATATCATTATCCGCTTACAATGTAAGTTGTGATGAAAGCATACTTTGACATTTTTAATGATAAGAAACTCGCAAGACTCTCCAAACATTAAAAATAAAATGTATTATAAGGAAAAAGCAAAGAAGTCACATTATTTTTATCTTTATTTCTGAGAAGTGCACTTTATTATTTGGAGGATTTTGTCAACAAACTATATAAGTTCACGCGTAGGATTAAAAAATACATAGAGAAATAACAAATAGAAAAGAACTTGGTAAAAGTCATGCTCTGTGCTTTGATCAGAATAAACATTAGCACATTATATTAGTAGAAATGCAATAATACAAACATAAATTTCTCCATGTTTGCCAACATATAATTACTTACAACACACACACACACACATATATATTAGAAAATTTACAAAACGCACAATTTGAATAACTGCAAGCATAACTGCATCTAGATGTAGAAGCCATTCCGGTACTTTGCTAAAATATAGAAATTTTATAGAATTAAACAAAAATAACCCTTGATAAAATAAATTATTTTAGTGTGAGAAAAATTTATTGGGGAAAGGTTTAGTTAAATTTAACGATATTGACAACTATGACATTTATTTAATGGAAAGAAAATTTATGGGAATAAATAACCAGAAAATAGTAAAAGTAGACTGCTAATTGTTTGGTCACAATAAAGTTTCCCACATTATAGAGTTAGAATGCAATGACATCAAAATGAATTTAAACGGTGTTAGAAATGTTAAGACAAATATAATAGAACCATTCACTCACATTCACTTTAAAATAGATGCAAAAATAACCTTTAATGATGAAAATAACCTTGAATAGAAAAGTTTCAAACATATATATATATATATATATATATATATATTTTTTTTTTTTTTTTTTTTTTTTTTTTTTTTTTTTAAGTTACAAATACATTTTAGATTACTAGCCTGAAAATGTCATTAAAAATATCTTCGCTTTGCTGACTTCGAAAAGGATCCTTTTATTTTGCCTCTAATTAAATATATTGACAAAAAAATATATCTAAAATTAAGTCTTGTAGTTCACATGCATTTTTTTAAGGCTAAAAGCTGACGACATTAAAAATCCAAAGAAATATCAATTGTGGTTAAAAATGTTTAATAGTGTTTTGAAATAACAAAGATTTTCTTTTTTTTGTAAAGTATTGAATGCAGTATAATGAAGTTGTTTGTTCTAAATTAATTATAATTTGACGCATAGCACAGGGCTCAGATAAAATTAAAGTTACTGAACGATGTTTCTTGCAATTAACTTTTGTTATAATACGGAGCAAAAAAGAGAAAAATCTTCTTTTCACGCAAAAATCGAAATTTTTAAGTAAATATAGCAGCTACCACTTTTGTTTTAACATTGAAACATACTACATAAGCAAACTTAACGGCAACATACATTAATTTTATTTAAATGAATATACTATTTTTGCTGTAAGGACAATTACACTCAATTTTTTTTTAATGAAAATTTGAAACAGGCTCTAATTTCTAAACAAACGTCATAGTAGGTTGCTCTGAGAGCATTAAAAATAGTTATCTTAGAATATGTAATCGAGTTAATAAAAGTTTTTAATAGGTAGAAAGCATTTAGTTAAAGTCTTAATAACAACGGAAAAGCATTTTGCCCGCTAATGATCGACGTCTTCTGAAGCAATTTTGCAGCTTTACCTCAAAAATAAAGCATGACATTTATTTAAAAAGTTATTTATAAAACTTTAAAAGTAATATTTTTATAGGGTATGCAATAAAAGCAAACACAATGGATAAAATTTGAATAAAATACATTAGTTTATTTCTGTCAGTAATCTAAATTAAATTCATATGTAACTTTAACTGATTTTTTCCTTAAAAGTTCAATTAGTGTTACAAACTATGAATTAAATAAATATTGCTGATAAAGTATTTTATTCCAATCTTTACCACGCTTGTATCTATTTTCATTGCATGCTGTAAAAGATGTGATTCTTTATAAATGCCCATAAAAGCAAAATAAAAAAAGAATTAACTCCATAAAAAATGAACATTCACTTCTATGAAAGAGTGACTATTCACTCCTACCAGGGGTGAAAAAATGCACTTTTTTAGCAAGAGTGAATAGTCACTCCTCCGAAAGAGTTATTATCCACCCCTGTTTAGAGTGAATATTCACTCTTTCAGAGAGTCAAAAATTTCACTTTTGCTCAGAGTGAATAGTCACTCTAAAGAGGTTGGGCATATTTTGACTCTGCGATAGAGTGACTATTCACTCCTCTGGAGTGAATAGTCACTCCTTTTTATTTAGAGTGCAGGAAAACACAATGGTAAACCTACGAGTTAGCCACTAAAATCCGGTCTTCCGGCGTTTTCCTGCATTTTAATATGCGAATCAAGATTTAACTATTCCTGGAATTGCATCCGTGAACTCGATGAGGTGATTGTCTGTGCTGCCGGCTCCCGTTCTAAAAAATAAACATAGGGGAGACCGGGGCTAGTTGGCTACAGGGGTAAGTAGGCGCAGTCCTCATAAATCGCCTGTTTGTGGATAGATTGCGCAACCAGTCACAGAGTACCTTTCTTCTTGCTTTTTACAATCCTCATTGTAGTTTTGCAGCGTTACTTACGTGCAGTGGACATTTATTACGATTTTTCTGTTTTTTGTACTCATAAGTAATTTTTTGTTGCTTCATTCTTTTTCTAACTTCTAATACTTATCTTAATAATTGCGATTTAACTTGTGCATTTTTTCTTAGTGTATGATTAACTGTACCTACCCCATATGTGATTTATTTGGATTATTTATGTTTAGAAAGTTACGTGTCCCTTTTGTGAAGAAATTTATTATGAGGCTAGTAGGCGCAATGAACACGGGGCAAGTTGGCTCGGTGTCTGGTGTGTGCTGGTAACTTGAAAAACAGCAAATACCGAGAAAAGTGGTTGCAATGCAAGATTTTGGGCGCATGAGGTTTGCCCAAACAGAGACAGTCGAATTTTTATTTGTGACAACTGTAACTTTGATTATGACGTCGAGTAGGATAGAAGTTACTCAATGCTAATGTTTTATTCATTATTTTTATGTCTGTATAATTTAGAATTTACATTGTACGGCGATAACGACTTTGTTTAAACTTACTGGTAATAATGAAATTGATTTCGCTTAACTGCGTGTCTTATTTGAGTTTTATTTAAATTTTTATAAAGTGTGTTCCAACTTACCCCATAGGTATAGGCAACTTGCTCCGTGACGGGGCAGGTTGGCGCACAATTTTCCTTTTAGTTTAGGCTTCCGCTAAACATAAACTACAAAAGTTACAAACTCAAAACTCCGGGGTATTTATAGCCAAATGCCTGTTCTTTAAAAGTGCAGTTAAAATTTGTTAAAAAACTTAAACAAAAACTTAATAAAAATTAATAACTAAAAACTGCGCCTACTAGCCCCGGTCTCCCCTAATGCTTTAGCTTTTCAATGGAGTATTGGCAAAAATTTGAAAGTTGCTGGTTAGTTTAAATAGGTCCCTTTAACAGTGCGAAACAATAAAATTTCTTCATTATCATGAAATTCAACAATTTAATGCCTCTATACGTCTGAAATTTCAGTATTAATAAAATTTATTGACTTAAAATTATTCTTTTTTGAAGAGGATATGACTAGTATTGCGGATTAAATCCCTTTGTGGTAGATTAATGGGATAATATGCATTCATTACCTCTGGAGTGCTTTTTTCATTGAGAAAAGAATATTACAAGAGTGTATTTCTAGAAATGCTAAAAATATAAAAAAATAGAAAGTTATATATTTTATAACCGAGAGTTTCTTGAACAAAATAATAATGTATGTTTTTTCACAATAAATGTGTTCCTAAAAAACATATTTTTGTCTTTTATTCTTTTTCTTTTGCTTGCTCCCTACTCTATAAGAGTTAGTTCAAACTTACATTTAACACATTTGATCCGCTTGGGAAGATTTCCTGTCAGCTTAAATTTTCATGTTTCGTACCACAATTTCTGAATATTAAAATTTACCTCATATAATGACAGAATTTGTGACAAAATAAGGGGATTATTATTATTCGGAAATAGTGGTATTCTAAAGTTTAAGAAATACGAACCTTGCTTTTTTTTGTATATATGTCAGATACATACAGCTCATATTCAAAATATTAGAATAATTACTTTTCTTTTACAAATTGAAAATATCGTTTGGTAATTTAATGTCTTTTAATGCAAATATACGAGCTATATTTTTATTAAGAACTTATTATTGATTTAACTTATTTATTATCTTAAAATTAATATAATTTTTGAAAAGGTTGTAGTTGGTTGTATTTATGTCGGCCAATTATCTGCACGTGGGATATAGGCCCTAAGGGGGGAGTGCCTTCCGTGGAGGTCTTTCTAAGGGAACCTAACCCGTATTAACGCTTGGAGAACCAAGGTTCGAAGAAAACCACGAAAACTCCGAACGATTAGGCCGACGGGCGCGATTGGGATCGAACCCAGCACTTCCCGTCTACCAGCTTCGAGAGCAGAACCTCTCGGCCACTGGTGGGGCCCAATTTTTGAAAAGATTAATTGAAAAGAAATTATTTTGAAAGGTCAAAATATTAGAATATTTATTGAAGTGTTTCAAAATATTAGACTATTTCACATTAATTCTTCTTTAATTATCACCAATTCATAACTGGTGGCATTATTCATTTAACTTAGACGATTTTATTTAAAATCAGTATTCTTTTTGCAATTTGTTTGCTTTTCGTCTTAAAATGGGTCGTGTGAGTGATATTCCTGAATCTATTAAACTTCGTGTGGTTGATTTGTATCGGCACGGTAAAAATAAATGTTATATAGCGAATTATTTACATTGTTCGCAATCAAGCGTTAGTAAGATACTAACATAACATTTAAAAAATCGAAAAATTAAAAATAATCGCCGAAATGCCGACCGAAAACCAAAAACATCTGCTAGAGATGACAGGAAACTGAATCGTATAGTTAAGAAAAACCGTTTTAAAAGTGTGCGATTCTTGCACCGAAAATGAAAAGAAGAAGGAGTTGAAGTTTCTACATCAACAACATTAAGACGTCTCCACAAATTTAAGTTTGAATCTCGTGTACTGAAAACAAAACCTCTCATGACTGCAAAACAAAAGCGTATAAGATTGAATAGGTGTAATTCAAGACGTTTATGGAGCGAAGAAGATTGGAAAAATATATTATTTAGTGATGAAAGTATGTTTTGTGCTTCATATGGTAATCAAGGTATTCGAGTTTGAAGAATGAAGCAAGAAGCATTTGATAAAGAATGTCTTAAACTTTCCGTAAAATTTGCTGCTAGTCTCATGGTTTGGGGTTACATGTGTGCAGAAGGACTTGGAATGTTATGCATCGTCTACAAAAAGGTTGACTCTCAGATATATCAAGAAATTTTGAAATATTACATGATTCATCATCAGAAGATTTATTTGAAGATCATTTTATCCTTCAATAAGATTTATCGTCACCGCATACCGCGGTGTCAACTAAGAATTGGTTCCTCCAACAACAACATTAAGGTCTTCCTTGGCCACCAAACTCACCAGACCTTAATCCCATCGAAAACTTATGGTGTATAATGAAGAAAAAAACTCCAAGAAAATCCTCCTTCAAGTAAAACTGAGTTAGTGGCACGTATAAAGTCTATTTGGGCTAATATTGATAGAAATGTTTGTAAACACCTTGTATATAGTATGTAAGATCGATTGTACGCTGTTACGAAAGCTAAAAGGGATGCTACAAAATATTAGATACCAATTTTCTTCATCATAAGGTAATATTGTTGCGGGAAATAAAATATTCTAATATTTTGAACCAATCTAAATTTTATTCTAATATTTTAATGCGTTTCAGAAAGCTGTATACCTAATTTATTGTACTGTATTTTATATTTTGTAAATGTTAAAATCTTATCTAAATATTCCATATTTAATTTATAAGAAACTTAATTGCATTTACTTAGTATCAAAAATAAGTAAATGAAAAATAATTTTTTTATTACTTTTTCTCAATTATTCTAATATTTTGAATATGAACTGTATAATGTAAAAAGCAACAATAATTCAATTAAACATTTATTTATAATAATCGACTATTACACTTAGTTTTTTTTTTACCGCATTAAATCTTATTACTTCATTCTGTACTGCCCTGTGGACTTTTACTTCTTTTGACGGTGTTGTTTTAAACTGGCAAGATTTTCTGTTAAGAAAAATCAAAAAATAATTCAACAATAAATGCCAAATATGTCCCCAGGTAATCATAGATGAGAAAAAAAAATAGTTGTATGTTTAAGGTGCAAATAATCTCAAGAAATACCTCTCGAAACTAATAGGTTAATCGTGTCGGTAATCTGTGAATGGATCATATGATATTGAAATTTAATTATTGCATTAGCTATCACATAAAATAAAATATGTTTCATAAGTAAAGTTCAATCTTTAAAAAATATTTATTGTGTGTTAAGGGACTCGGTGCCCTTTAAACTCATTTTTTTACAAAAGCATTTTTAATTACCTCTTATACATATTATTAGGCGTTATTACTCATTTTAACAGGCAAAATATAATTGTGTTGATGAAATTTTAATTTAAAATCTTCTTTTAAATATTCAACGATTTTAAAATCTTTTCTTCTCTATCAATTTACCATAATTACCGCTGATTTATTATTATTTTTATAAGAGTCTACTCTATAACTTTAAGGACTGATTTTGCAATTAATCAATTAGTATTCGAGACTAAAAAATAAAACAAATACAGTAAACTCTGTCTAAGGCAGAATTGGTCGGGACCGAGAAAATTTTCCGTAATAGACAATATTCCGCCTTAGCCAAATTTTACTCTATGTCTATGGGCTCGCAGGGACTTGAAAATCTTTCCGGGTTAGACAGATTTCCGTCTTACACAGAGTCCGCCTTACAGAGAGTTTACTGTATATCTATGGAAAAATGCTGGAAAAAACAAGGGTTATGTTACATTTTTATTTGTATATTTTTCCTGCTCATTACATTGCGAAATCCATCCCTAATTTTATAAAGTAGATCACATTGAATATATAAAAAAATAATCAAGACATTTTGAAAAATAATTGTTGAAGTTTTAACATTTTAAATACAGCAAGTTTTCAAAATAAAAGCAAACTGCGAAAAATTAATTTAAAGACTGCATGCTTAGAAAAAAATATTAAAACCTGTTCCATTTTTAACACTTTTCAACTATGTTTGCAAACATAGTTGAAAAGTGTTCATGACTTCGGTTTATCTGGCCATTTGTCAGTCCGCCCGTTCTCTAACTAATATATCGAATAATATACTCCGATTGGTTTAAAAATGTAATATGATATTAACATTCACTAAAGCATGATCCCTATTGAAAAGTCTGTAGCATTTATAGTTCATTTACAGGGTCAGCCAGAAGTATTTCTTTACATTACGGTTAATATGAAAATATCGTCTCAAATGCATTTTAATGATGTTGCACCATTTCAAACACAATGAAATTCATATGCTTTTATGAAATGAACTAACACATGCATTCTGAGGAATATGGGATGCAAAGCATTTATTTATTTACAGGGCCACACAAAGGAATTCCATTACATAATGGTCTACGAAGTTAAATTCTTTGCAGCTTATTTTAATTATGTTGCACTATTTCAAATGTATTGAAGTTGATATACATTACTGATGTTTACTACAGCAAGATTCTTGCTGTAGATCATAATGTGCATATCATTTATTGTTCGTTTACAGGGGCAAACAAAAGATTTCGGATAGAGTAAAGTATCAAAAGTTCTGTCTATTAGCGATAATTGCTGGAAATGCGTTTTCAGTTATAATATGATTTTTCAAGTTTAACTAAATTTTGCATATTCGAGGTATCTGTAAATTCCTTAGATCATATAGATCTACACAAAATAATTCGTAAGCATTACTGAATATGTGAAGAAATTGCTTCAATGTGATTTTTAATTAAGTATTTTAAAGCTGAACTATATTTAGCATTAGGTTAACTTTAACACAATCATTCTAATTGGTAAATAATTCATATAAGTTGTAATTTCCAACTGGACGAGAAATGTCCGGGCCAGGAATCGAACCAGGGATGTCTTGGCTGAAGCTGCTAATGCCTACTGAGCTATCCCGGACGAATTTGGAGGACCTAATTCACCCAGCTAACCTTATTTATCGTAGCATCTGGTCTGATATATGAATCAGCTCAACAGAATAAATCGCAGGTTATGGAACTCCAGTAAACGCTGGATACGTAATTACACTATGTTAATTTTAACACAATTATTCTAATTGGTGAATAATTCATATAATTTTTAATTTTCCAACTGGGCAAAAAATGTCCATTTTCCCATTCATTGGCAGCTTCAGCCAAGACATCCCTGGTTCGATTCCTGGCCCGGACATTTTTCGCCGTTGGAAAATGACAACTTACATATTTAGCATACTAACAAGGGGACCACCAAACACGATGCTCACCAATTTTGATAAATTCAAAGTATATTGTAGAGTTTTTATCACTAATTATTGTGTTAAGTGAAAGGGTTTCTTCAAATGGGCCCTCGATTTCGAGAAATTGGGTGTCAAAGTTCAGCATACGTTTCAAATACTCATTAGTTTGCATCTTCCAACGAGCATCTCATGGCTTGAGCTCAGACTGTTCGCCCGGCCACCAGAGGAACCGAGTTCGATGCTGCCTCCTGACTTTTTATTTTTTAAGATTAATCTCTTATTTTTGACACTTTACAGATTTTAATCCAAGTTATGAACTTTTACTGATTTGGCATTTTCATATTTTCCTTAATAAATCGATTTATGTTTCGGATTTTTCACGAAAACTTCTATTTTTTCTGTAATTTTTAAACTGACATTTCTGTTTACGGAAATACAAATTAATTTGCGCAGAAAGTTTCTTTTCATAAAATTATTATTATTTACCTTTTTGTATTTTAAATACAAGCCTCAAATAATGGACAATATTTTATTAGAAAAATATATATATATATCTTTTAATATTTGGCTTGTTTTAAATACATTAAAATATGACAAATGATGAAATACAAAAATGCTTGCTATTACTGACTTTGACATTTAAATTTAGTAAATATGCAATTAACCGGGTGACATGTATAGCAGAAATATTTAAACGGAATATTCATACAAAAGATTTTCCTAGAGCAACTTCTTACCCAGTTCTTGTCTTCAAAAAAACATAAAATATGTCAATATTTTCTTTTATTTTTTTATTCTTATATTATTAGGAAAGTCTAGCAGACGATTTCTTAAAAAATATATATAATCATAAGTTATATGTCATGATATATTTACATGAGTTATACGTCATCCGTAGACGAGTTTTACACATCCATTTGACAATTTTTGCTTTATTATCATTATTTGTTAGAACAAAAAAAATTTTGAAATATAATTCGTCAATTTTTATTCATCTAAAGATAAACACAATTAAACATTTGTTATCAAAATTATTATTTATAATTTACATGAAATAATAATTTTCAGTTAAAATTCCATAAAGTAAATATATATATGATGTATTATTTCTGAATTTTGCTTAAAATATAAGAAAGTAAATAATAATTTTTAAAAAATCTAGACTTAAATATTTTGGATTTTTGTCAGTAGAGGTGCTAGATTACAAATGAGACAAAATACATATAAATTTTCACGAAAAAAATATCATAAACGTAATTGTATATTTTTTAGGAAAATACAAAAAAATTCAAATTTTCAGCAATTCATAACCCCCACTTAAAAGTTATAAAGTGTCAAAAAAGAAAAAAAAAATCAAGAGGCAGCATTATTGATAAGAACTCCTCAACACACTTTAAATCATCAAAATCGGTGAGCATCACGTTTGGTGGTCCCCTTGTAAGAGATGTTTGTAGCATATAAATAAAATCCTACACAGGGTTATGTAAAAAACTGGACGTATGCCCCCTATAATAGTTAGTAATTCCTGGAAATGTGATTTCAATATTTTAAGCTTGTTTTTTGCCTGAATTAAATTTAACTTAATACGTGTCGTGTATAAAAATCTGTGGGTGATATACAGGGCTGTACAAAAGAATTCAAGTATTTTTCAAGTATCCAACAATTGAATTACTTTTCCGGTTATGGACGGTAATTGCTGAATCCTGTTTTTTAAATATGGTATGCGTTTTTTTCTTAGGTATCTTATTTATCTTAATAAACAGCAAAGTATTGTCAAAGTATTCTTGAAGTGTCTGAAGAATAACTCACACTTTAACACAAATTATTTAAAGGCGCTGGTTTCTTTATGTAACACTTTATTTAACACAGAAGCAGCGCACCGCCGCTTTCTCCGACACTCACATCTCAACACAAAACTTAAGCTTACTTCACTGCACTTCAGATATTAGTCTGAGATTTTAATTATATGTGGCGCGGCATGTCTCGCTACATGGAACATACCGGCCCCCATTGACACGTTTATAACATTCAATAATAATTTTTACCAAGTACTCTAATTTACACAAATTAATACAAAAATTCACTTATACTTTAATTAAATACATTCCTTTGAAAAAATATCAATACAACACACATATATACACAATTACTTTTTTTTTTTAGTTTGAATTGTCAAGGGGATCAGGTATGGGTAAAATACATAATTTACTTATCGACCTTTTAAAAGTTCCATTTTGAGTGTTTACTTTAACTACTCGAATTTTGTTATCGTTACCGTGATACACCTCAATAATTCTGCCTAATGGCCACTTATTTGTCGGTAAATTTTCCTCTACTAACACCACTAAATCTCCGATTTTTACATTATCTTTTTCAAATCTCCATTTATCCCTTTGTTGTAATTCACTTAAATAATTATGATGTCATTTACGCCAAAAAAGTTGTAGAATTTTAGTTATTCGTTGCCATTTTTTGAGGCGATTTTCTCTTATATTGGTTAAATCAGGCTCAATAATGGAATTTAACGGCCTGTTTATCAGAAAATGGGCCGGAGTTAAGACTCCAAAATCATTCTCATCATCTGATAATGGACTCAAAGGCCTGGAATTTAGAATTCCCTCAATTTGTATGACTACTGTAAGAAGTTCCTCATAAGTGAGATTAGCACCTCCCACAACTCTCTTAAAGTGATACTTAAATGATTTTATAGCGGCTTCCCAAAGACCCCCGAAATTGGGTGCCTGGGAGGGATAAATTTCCACTCAATGCCTTCCGTGGATAAAAATGCTGCTAATTTCTCATCAGGTTTTTTTACTAACTCATAAAAAGCCTTAAGAATCTTATTTGCACCAATAAAATTTTTCGCGTTATACGAATACAATTTGGCACATTTACCTCTGCGTGCAATGAATCTTTTCAATGCAGCAATAAATGATTCGGAGGTTAAGTCTGTAACAATTTCTATATGTACAGCTTTAAATACAAAACAAACAAAAATACAGATATAAATTTTTTGCAAGATAGTTCTACGTGCATACCCCACTTTGACCATAAATGGGCCACACAGATCTACTCCCGAAATATTAAAGCAGTAGTCCAATTGAACTCTATCCCTAGGCAAATCGCCCATCAATTGATTTGCAATAACTGGTTTAGCTTTAAAACATGGGATGCACTGATGAACTACCTTTCGACATGTTGCACGACCATTTATTGGCCAAAAGTTTTCTCTTACCAAAGAAAGTAATGTTGAAGCACCGACATGAAGGTATTTTTTATGATAATAATCTATAACAATTACAGTAAAATTATTAGACTTAGGCAAAATCGCTGGGTGCTTTCTCGCAAAATTTAAATCACTGTTATCTAACCGGCCTCCAACCCTTAAAATTCCAAATTCATCTAAGTATGGGTTGAGGCTTCTTAGCTTACTACTTGGACTTACCGAACCTTTGGTTTGCAGACTACGTATGTCTGCATTGAATTCTGCCCTTTGGACAGATTTAATTAAATAAATCTCTGCATGCTCCAATTCTGAAGTTGACAAAGGCCCACCACACTTATAAAGTGGGTTTCTTGCATTCATGACAAACCTGAAAATATAACTAAGAAGACGTAAAATAGTTATATAATTATTACTAAGATTAGTTAAGTCATTCACAAAACAATTATGCGTAACATTACAGTTCATTACACTAACTTCATTAAAAGGATTTGAATTTGTTTTGAGCTCTTTTTTGAACTCTTCACTAGCTTCTGGTATTATTACTGAATTTTAGTGATAGTCAGTGCTATTAAGAAAAATGGGTCCACGCCACCACAAGTCACAATCAATGAGTTTATCTGGATCCATACCTCGTGAAAGTTTATCAGCCGGATTATGTTCAGAGCAGATATGACACCACTGTTCAGGACTAGAATTTTCTTGAATTTTAGCAACCCTATTTTGCACAAATTGTTTGAGATCAATAGGTTCCTTTTGAATCCACGCTAACACAATAGTTGAATCGGACCACAGGAAAACATTAGTAACTATTACTTTCATGGATGATAAGACTCTTTTTACCAGCTTGGTTAGCAAAACTGAGGCGCATAGTTCAAGTCTGGGAATAGTTAGACTCTTTACTGGTGTAACACGTGATTTGCTAGCTATTAAATTCACCATCACATTTCCTAGAGACTCATAAGATTTACAATAAACCGCTGCTCCATAACAACGTTCTGAGGCATCTGCGAAGCCATGTATTTCAACAATTTCCGGGTTTTCAATTATAATGCGCCGACTTATTTGTATATTATTAACACTTTTAAGCGATATAAGAAATTAGTGCCACTCGTGATATTCTGACTCAGGGAGCTCGTCATTCCAGTCAATATTAATTCTCCACAATCTCTGCATAAATATTTTGGCTTTCGCTATAGCTGGGCCAAGAAGTCCTAGCGGATCAAAAATTCTGGCAATTGTCGACAATACTTGTCGCTTGGTATAGGAATCACTCAATCCTACTTTAACTCTAAATAGGAAACAGTCACCCCTTGGGTTCCACGAAACCCCTAATGTTTTAGTCTCACTGTTGTTCTCAAAATTATACCCTTCTCCAGGTGTCAGCGAAGGATTTTTATCACTTGTGCACCATTTATGAAGTTGCATACCTGCTTTATGCATAATCGCTATGAGTTGCCGCTGAAACTCTTTGGCTTCCTCAAGCGTAGGTGCACCACACAAAATGTCATCCATATACATGTTTTCACGAAGAACTGGTGCTGCCATTGGAAAATTATTTCCTTCATCGATTGATAGTTGATTGAACGTTTTCATTGCTAAATAGGGCGCGCTGACCGTTCCATAAGTCACTGTTTGTAATTCGAAAATTTTTGGTTCTTCTTCAAAATTATCGTTCCATAAAATTCTCTGCAACGAATGCTGACTAGGGTGTAGGATCAATGTTAATCATTCTATACATCATCTTGACATCTGCAGTTAAAGCATAAGCATGTTCTCGGAAGCTAATCATAATTGTAAATAAGTCGTTTTGGATGACTCCGCCATTTAATTGTAATGAATTTAGGGATGTCCCATTTGCTGTCGCGGCAGAACAATTAAAAACAACTCTGAGTTTAGTTGTCGATTTTTCTGGACGAAATATACCATGATGTGGAGCATAGTACACAATATCAGGTTCTTTTGTTTCTTTCACCTGTTTCATATGCCCTAAATCTTCGTATTCCTTTAAGAATTCTTTATACAGCTTAAAATATTGCTCATCCCTTGATAAGCGAGTCCACAGTGACCTGAGTTTTTTGAGAGCAAGATCCCTAGATCGGCCTAAACACGAAGGATTTTCCTTTAAAGGAATTTTCACTACGTATCTACCTTCAGCATTTCTTGAATGCGTACGCGCAAAATGTTTCTCGCATATCTCAAATTCCTTACTTTTGGTAAATCTACCTCAATGTCTTCGACTTCCCAAAACTTTTTAAATGTTTTGTTTAAATCCTCCTCCCAAATTAGTTCACAATGAACTTTAACCTCATCTCCCTGTTCTACGCTTCCACTAGCCACGTATCCAAATACAGTATTTTGAAAAAGTAATTTCGAACTCTGAAAATATATTTGCCATGGTCTTAATAATTCATAGAATATTTCCGCACCTATCAACAAATCAATTTTATCAGGACAGTTAAATCGGTAGTCTGCTAACATATTTAAATCTGGGACCTCAACATTTACATTAATCACTCTTTGCGGAATTAAATCTGTAATTTTCTTTACTACTAGCATGTTCAATTCCCTTTCAAAACTTTTATCTCTATTCCCGATTTTTGTCTTTACGCAACCCTTTACTGTGATAGAAGAATCGTCTAAACACGAAATTAAAGTGTTTGTTTTATTAATTTTAAGTTGCAGTCGATTAGCACACTGAGAAGTTATCAAACACGATTGCGAGCCGACATCCAATAAACATCTAACTTCCTGACATTCCGAAAATTTATCTTTCGTGAAAATGCGAGCCGTACTCAATAACACAGTTTTTGTTTTATTTTTTTTTAAACTAGTGGCGACAGTCTGGCTCGGACGGAAGGAAAATTTTTCTTCGCTTGAACTTTTTATTTCTGCACCTGCCTGAAACACATGACCTCGAAATTTATTTTGATTATTACTCAAATCATTTTCTTCCCTCGGAAAATGAATCAGTTTGTTATGGGGTAGTCCACAATCGCAGTTCTTATAATTACATTTCTGTACGCAACAATTATAATTTAAACATTTGAAACATGCTTTATTTAATTTCACAACTTTAACTCTTTCTTTTATCGAAAGTTT
This sequence comes from Maratus speciosus, assembly GCA_963932465.1. NCBI lineage: Eukaryota > Metazoa > Arthropoda > Arachnida > Araneae > Salticidae > Maratus > Maratus speciosus. Next base: position 481,083,829 of record OZ010787.1, read on the forward strand.
TTTGAATTGCGGACAAGAATGTAATGCATGATACGCAGTAGGTTTACACAAAATACATTTATTATTTTTTGTTTCCGAAAGGAAAACATTTGAAACCCCCCTTTCAGGACGTGCATTTCGCAATTTATTTCCCGCTATTTGTTTATTTTCATTTACGAAATTTCTCGAATTTAATTCATTTCTGTTTTTATTTTTAACCGATAAGAAAATATCGCATTCTCTGCCAAGTTGCTGTGGTTTAAAATATGGTTGGTTGTATTTATGTCGGCCAATTATCAGCACGTGGGATAGAGGCCCTAAGGGAGGGAGTGCCTTCCGTGGAGGTTTTTCCAAGGGAACCTAACCCGTATTAACGCTTGGAGAACCAAGGTTCGAAGAAAACCACGAAAACTCCGAACGATTAGGCCGACGGTCGCGATTGGGATTGAACCCAGCACCTCCCGTCTATTAGCTTCGAGAGCAGAACCTCTCGGCCACTGGTGGGGCGGTTTAAAATATGATTCTGCCTGTTTAATTACAATATGACTCATTAATTCGCGATCTAACGAATTGAAAATTCTGTCTGAAACAATCAGATCACATAATGATTTAAAATAAAAATTGATTTCAACCTAGATGCAAATTGAACGTAATTTTCTGACGGTAATTTTTGCATTTTCCGGAAATTATTTAAACACTCTTGCGATGTAGGTTGAAATTCCTTTAAGACTATAGTTTTCAATTTATCATAACTAATCAACTCCTCCTCTGACAAATAAATCATTAAATTACTCGCTTTTTCCCCGAGAATGTTTAAAAGGATTTCTGCCTTAAACTCTTCGAGTACATTTTTAGTTTTGAACGCTTTTTCAAGTGATTGAAAGAAAACATTAAATGACTCAACTCTCGTCGGTACACGAATAGTTAATTTTTTAACACTTTTAATAAAACTTTCTAGGTTATTACTCACTATTTCCGTTTCCGATTTTTCTGTTAAGAACGGCAAATTTTCGCGGGAATCTCTACGCACTTTGGCCAATTCTAATTCTTTTTCTAACTGAGCTAATTTAATTTTTTCAAATTCAGAATTTTGGGAAGGTTCTTTGCGAATATTTGCTATTTCTAACTCTTTTTCTAATTGCGCTAATTTAATTTTCTCTAATTCTAGTTTAGATTTCTCAGTTTCTTTTCGCGACTTATACTCCTCAACAACCGAATTGACTACGTTTTTCATTAATTGCTCATTTGAGTAGTGCTCACTTTTCTCTGTAATATCTCTCAACTCTATAATTTTACTGCTTTCAGGAGCAGTTAAACCTAATTCCTCAACAACAAGCTTAAGCTCGTCTTTATTTAAATTATCAATAACAGACATAATTTAACTAAATCAAAACTAGGAAAATTGCTCTTACCTCAGTCGCTGCGGCAATCACGAAGTAGATTTCGCTGTATAACTCCACGGTCACATTTATAAAAATAATATCTCCATACTGAAATCTTCTTAGTCATAAACTTCTCTTATTAGACACAAATTATCACGACACTCTCACAACAAAGGTGAACTAAACATCTTTAAGCACAAACAGAAACTAAATCACATACTGTTCGAATTTGTTCTTGTTATCGAAAGCACAAGAATTATTTTAATTATACTCCTCCGTTGGGTCGACGGACCATGAAGAATAACTCACACTTTAACACAAATTATTTAAAGGCGCTGGTTTCTTTATGTAACACTTTATTTAACACAGAAGCAGCGCACCGCCCTTTCTCCGACACTCACATCTCAAAACAAAACTTAAGCTTACTTCACTTCACTTCAGATGTTAGTCTGAGATTTTAATTATAGGTGGCGCGGCATGTCTCGCTACATGGAACAGTGTCAGAAAGTGTTTCAGGATCTATTCTTGACGCATGATTTATATTTCTCGTTTTAAATACAAGCTGATTATATTTGCTGCTTATATACCTCTGAGTTACAGATGTTACAGTTGTATTGGTGAACATTTTATTGTATGAACATTTAGTGGGTGTGGTGTTTTTAACGAACTGGCAAAATCAAAAATAATGTTTTAACTATACTCATAACTGTCAGATTGTTTTCAAACTTCTCTCAAATGTACTAGAGGAGCAAAAGTTTGTTTTTAACAAAAATATTTTTTTTTAATGATATTTGTGCCATCTTTTACGATTCGAACGGTACCAAGTACCCTTAAGTAAAAAGAAAATGCGAAAAGCAAATAAATAACAATAATACTTAAGCAATTAAAGTAAAAAAAATTGGAGTTATCCTACTTTCTGAACAATAGTATACGTGTCCTAAATAAAAAAGGGGGGGATTTTATAAATTACTGATAAATTGGAATAGGTACAGGGAGATCAGATTGAAGGCAACCTCTGCGCTACTAATACTTGATTACATCGCTGCTATATTTATCACATATACTATGTCACATTTACTTGGTGATTGTCCCCATTTATCATATTATTATCAATACCTTGTTATAAAATTAAAAAAAAAAAGCATTCAAATGCAATAAAATTGTTGGTTTTCTTCTAATTCTCCGAATTTTTTTAGGTCCTGATTCAAACATTATAATGCATTTCACTTTTGATTTATGTCTATTTTCTAAACAAAAATTAATGCTAACATTTCTGTCATCCTCCAAACATCACACTTTTAATTAATTTTCGAACACATAGTGTAGTGAAAGTATTTTAATCATGATTTGTGTGTGTGTGAGTGAACCAAAGATAACTCGCAAATGGTACTTCAAATTGAGCTATCATTTTCGAAATTGTTGCAAGAATTGTATAGATTTTCGGATTGTTGGAGTTAGTATAGAATCGGGCGCAAAATAATTTTAAAATGAATTAAATACCGCTTGTTACGAAAATCTATACAATTCTTGCAACAATTTCGAAAATGGGAGCTCAATTTGAAGTTCTATTTGCGAGTTATCTTGTTGGTTCACTCACACACACACAAATCATGATTAAAATACTTTCACTACACTATGTGTTCTGAAATTAATTAAAAGTGTGATGTTTGGAGGATGACTGAAATGTTAGCATTAATTTTTGCTTAGAAAATAGACATAAATCAAAAGTGAAATGCAGTATAATGTTTGAATCAGGACCTAAAAAGAATTCGGAGAATTAGAAGAAAACCAACAATTTTATTATTTGAATGCTTTTTTTTTTTCATTTTCTAACAAGGTATTGATGATAATGTAAAACAAAATGCGGGTCTGCGTAATTTATCATCTACATGAAGGTTCCTTTTCTCATGCTATAATTAATTAAGCATTTATTGATTCTTCCCACTAATTAAGTCTATTAATTTACTAATATAACTAAAAACCATGCGTTATTATTGTACATGCATTTCTTTTACATGCTTTTTTTCTTTGGATAAAATATGATGACAAAAAAAATTTCAAATAAATGTCAATTGTTGCGGAATATGTTTAATACAAAGGGAAAGATTGTTCTGAAATGAAACCTTTTTGACCCACAATCATGGTATAAATTACAATCATCTATGAATATAAGTTTCCGATATTTTTGTTCAGTGGCATAATGCATAAATATCTCTTTTTACGTCTGAGAATGATTTTAAAAATCTTTTCAAAAGAATAAAATAATTTTATCTTTCTTTATTATCCGGAGAAATTAAAAAATGCAGCGTTATCAAAAGATTTGCCATTCTTTTAATTGCAAGTTTTACAATTGTTATATAACTCCATGTTTTATTTCATACAATGGAATTTCATGTTCACTGATAAGAATAAATATTAAATAAGATTAATAATAAAAATTATTCTTAAATGAAAAGTTAAAGCGTATAATAAAGAGAGTCGTAGAAGTTGATAAGCGAGAGGTCGCTATATAATCAAAGATTTGTGAAATTCATCGATAATATATGTGTGTATATGTATCTAAGGGTATTTAAATGTTAAATAAAATATCTAGAACGTTTATCCATCTATGTGTAAATATTATATTGCAATATACGCACAAATTTAATTGAAAAAACGTAGTAAACAAAGAAACTAGAGAAGAGTTTTTAAAGGTATGATAGTATTAGATTTCTTAAACACGAAATGTAAATGTATGAATACTATAAAATAACTTGGAGCTCGCATCAAAAAAAGAGATGAATCTTTGCACTGTAATTAAATTTTCATACAAGTTTGTTGCATCAGAAAAACTATCCAGTGCACCTGGATACACCAATTACTGTCATTCTCTAAAATAAATTTCTCTTTCGTACATCTTATTAACTACCTTTTTAAAACTTCAAAATTTCAAAAATAGCTAGAATTCTTTTTCAACCCTTACGTATTGTATTTAAAGTGTCTTTAAGTGTCAGGAAAAAGAATCGCAAATTGTGTACTATGTTTTTCATATATGTTCAAATTCTGCTTTCATGCGCATAAAGCATATCTTTTTTTCACTTTTATTTTATTAGTGAAATGATTTTTGTTTTTGCATAAAATTAAAAACAAGTATTAAAAAGATCGCGAGTATTTTTTTTTCATTGTATCTGTGTAAACTGATAATTTGATAGAAATATTGCTTTTTTCTTTCTTTCTTTCTTTTTGAGCCAACTTAGCCTAATGGCACCATGTTTTTGTTTGTTTGTTTGTTTGTTTCTGTGCAAGAAGATCTAAAAGTTGATGATTTTCGTCAACTTTTACCGATTAAAATTTTAACGGTCTTTTTAAGCAAAAACGAGAATGCGAGTCGTTTTCCCTGAGAAAGTCCTTCCTGGTAGTATTTCGACCATGGCGCTATATCTAAAAATGGCCTTACTGTGATAAATCACTCACCCGCTTATGTTGTTAATTTTTAGCCTCCATATTTGTCCCACGCATAGATGCACTGGGTGTTTCCTCATAAATGCTTTTGTTTTAAATAGCCTTCCCCTTTCCCCTTAAATTGTACCTACTGAAAAAAAAATTCTAATGCTTCGAAATGCGTAAGACATCCGCGATCTGAAGAGATTCAATTAGCTAGTCCCAGAAGAGGTTCTGAGAACGCATCTTTTAAAGAGAGAGGAAAAGACATGGGATAATAAAAAAGGGAAGAAGAAGAGCTTTGTGAATGCGGACTCAGGGGGACTATGAATCAAGATACTGCTGTCACATTTTAATGGTGTCGCTTTTGACGAACTGATCCGCTTTGCCTAAAATGGGAGTTGTTTTGTTTTCAAACGGTTGTTGAACTCAATGTAATATCAGACACACTGCTATAACGTTTGTTTAACCCTTTATGCCTCAAATTATGAATCAGGATATTGCCCCGTCTCAATAATTACCTTCCTTATTGTCTGAAGATATATTAGAAATTTTATATAATAATAATAGGAAATTTGGATACGTTTTGTCATTAAAAACTGATTTAATAACTCCGTAGTTGTAGCTCTTTTTGTTAAATATCCACAAGAATAATTAGATTAAATACAAAAAATATATCGTTATAGGAATCTCGCAATTCTATAAAAACATTGTAAATAAGTGTATTGCGGTCTTATCTGTAAACAGAATTATTTTCGTAGTTACAATTTTTTTCATGTAACGTTTTTTAATAAGAGAAGATCTACACCTATGCATGTGGTTGAGGAAATAATCACTTTAAAAAATATTTAGCTTTGACTGATTGGCTGTGCTTTCTAAATGCGATCTAACAAAATATTTTGTATGAAAATTAACACCTACTTTTATTAATAAATGTTATATTAAATAAATTTTATTTCAATGAAAATATTAAATAAATGTTATAATTGTAAATATTAAATAAATGTTATATAAATGTAAATATTAAATAAATGCTATATTGAATTCTCTCTAATGGTACTTAAAGGTACCTTTGGAGCATAAAGAGATAATGCGGAATGTGTAAATTGCTTTTATCTGATTAGAATTATTTGGGAAACTGAGAAAAGGGTAACTTCGTTGCATTTATGATGAAGCCATAAGGGAAATGATTATCTGATATGTAGAACTAAAAAATCAAAAAAAAAAAAAAAAAAAAAAAAAAAAAAAAAAACTTAAATAAACGGAAACTTTTGATTGTATACATGTTCTACTTCATTAGCAGTTTTAGCATAAATTTTCAATTTTCGGTTTTATAGAATGTATATTAAATGCGTATTATACAACCATAAAATGATAATTATAACAGAATAAGCAGCAAACGAAGAATCCTCACTTAAAGCTAGCTGCTGGTGATCAGAAAAGCTCAAATATTTCACATTAAATGTTACAAACTTTTAGATAAATATTTCTATAGTTAAATAATGGAAAACAATGAAGAAAATACACGTTAATTAATTTATTTGTTCATTAGAGACGCATACTATATTATAATGCATAAGCATTCATTGAAGATAATCTGTTAAGTGCCAATTAGAATTTGATGACAGATCAAAAAGAAACTTAGGAAGTTACGCAAGAAAATTCAATTGTTTGAAATTAATGTTACGTTATGAAATTTTTATGTTGGGTTTTTCTGTTTTTATGCCACTAACGTTCAATGTAAAACTGATGCCCACGTAAGAGACTAAACAATGGGATATTTTTGATAATGAAATATGACAAGTATATGTAGATGAAATAATTGCTATTCTGTACATGAAATATTAAAAAAGTAAAAAATGCGGATGAGTTTTGTAACTGACATTTGAACATCTGAATGAAAAAATCTTTATATTGTAAGGATTTGGCCCTATGGGAATAAAGTGAGGTATCGGTTTTGATAGTTAATATAATAACACTTTTCATATAATACACTTAATTTTCAAAGATGAAATTTTAAGTCAGATTGTTCTTTACAGTTTCTTTCTTCCTTTTATTTATTTATTTTTTGTTCTTTAGAAAATAATAATGCTTAACATTGTTCAAAAATTTTAAATGGGCAACAAAATTTGCGAAATCCTATGGAATACAGCTGATTTTGAAGTACCTTTTCCTTGGTAAATACTGAAGCGATTTTAATATTTAAAAAAAATCATTATGGTAGTTGTTGAACTATAAATTAATAGTTAAGCAAGAAATAAAAGTACAAAATGCAATGATTACGCGATTCTGCAAAAAATTCTAGTTTTATTACTATTATATTATTATTATTATTATTATTATTATTAACGTTACTAAAATGAATTGATTTTCTAAAAAACAAAACCATTGAATCATAGCTAAATATAATACTAAAAAATATATAAAAATACATCTAAATCGCTTGATTCGTTTTCGAGAAAATGGTACGTTAACATCATATGTTTTCACTGCAACTGTTGTTACCCCCTTAAATGTCAATTTGCAAGCAATGCTTTACTTTCTGTTAGATCGCGTCATTTTATCGGAAAAACTATATAAGTTACGTCTGTTTATATATTTTCCCAGTAACTAATGAATGTGTATTTATATAGATGAGTATGTACACTCGCATCATGCTCTCTCAAACTGGGCAGACAAGATACCTCTTATGCACTAAACAAAGGGATGATTCTGAATGACATTGAAATAAAAAATACAACTTTATGATAAATAATTCAGTGAAATAATTTAAAACATTCATTAACTATGAAAACAATTGTTTAACTCTTTTTATTTAACCCACGTATTTCAAACATAAATAGACAAAAAGTCATTTTACCTAACTAATAATACGAAGGTCATTTAGTATAATAATGACATCATTCTAAAGCTGTTTCTTATTTGACATCCCTATCGCGTCATATTTACTGATCTCACAATATATGACTCAATTATAACGATAACTTCTTAAAACATTAAAAGTGATTAAATAAATGACTAGTTTTACGAGCAGTTTATTGTCACATTGACATGTGAATCGCCAGTGGGCAGCACCAAATTTATTTTTTCACCGTGTGTGGCTGGTATGTGTGTGGGTATAAGCAGATTTACACAACAGTAAACATATAAATAATGTTGTGTATCTATTATCTGATATTGTGTTATCGAAGAGTGATATTCGCAGACTTTTTTTTTTTTTTCATTAAGAAGGTGATATATGAGCTAAAACATGAGCGCTTAGACTCATTTACCTGAGTTTTAGACTTCGGAGCAAGGTTGCCATTTAGTTAAAGATGAAATGATGAGGTTAATGATTCCTTTTAAATTAAGGGGAAGACTAAGTTTGAGTAAAATTGAATTAAATAAAAATAAGAAAGAAAAATCATGCGTGAAGCATAAATTATGAAACACTTTCCAATACATTCAGAATACTGTAACAAAACTTCCCCGTTTCATAAGGTGAAAGGTGATATCTAAGTAAACAATTTGGAAAACGCATAACACATTTGAAAACTTAATTTCAGTAATTGCCATCTATAGTCGGAAAAATATCCGAATTTGTGTAGATTTGTATGCAAAGCAGCAACATATTAAACAGTATCCTAACAAAAGTAACATAGTATGCAAAAATTTAGTTCAGCTTGGAAACGCATAACTCAATTGAAATTTCCCCTCCGGCAATTTCCATCAATAAGCGGAAATGTACTCGAATTATTTTGTGTAGTTCAGTATATGATCTACATAATTTATACACACCAAGTAATAAGCAAATAATAGTTAAATTTAAAAACGTATACCACAACTGAAAACGCGCTTCCAGCAATTAGAGACAGTATACCGTAACCGAATTCTTCTGTGTGTCCCTGTAAATGAATTATAAATGCTATGCACACCGTATTCTATAGCATCTTGTCGTGCACCTTAGTGATGTATATCAGTTTCAATATTTCAAATAGTTATACATCAATAAAATACGCTACAAACGATTTTCCCCCGTAGATTATAATGCAACATAATTCTTTTGAGAGCACCTCTAAACGAACTATAAAGGCTACATATACCATATTCTATAGTAAACATTTTCTAGTATACTTCAGTGAGGTATATCAATTTTAACATGTTTTAAACATGTGTATGAAACAGTGTAATATTATTAAAGTACACTGCAAATTATTTTTCTACATCGATCATAATCTAACTGAATACTTTTGAGTGCCCCTGTAAAAGAACTATAAATCCTACGCACTATTTTCAATACAAAACTTGCATGGAAAACCGCAATAACATATATCAATTACATGTTTACCCGATAAACACTTTTGAACTATGTTTTCGAAAGTGTTAATGACAAATATTTAAAAAATGCATTCTAAGATAAATGCATTTAAAATTTGGAAAAGGGAGAATGATAATGCAATTTTGGAGTGAATACATTGTAGATACCGGGCTCAAATCCCAGTTGGATCCTGGATCCTCCTAATGGATCTAAATCTACTCTAGGGTGGAATTTCCAGCCTTTTCAGCTCTTGTGCGCAAAAATTGACTAGAGGCACCAAAAACATCCAATACCGAAAAAAAAAAAAAATTCAATCTTCAGACTCAGAAACAGTTCTTTTCTACTGCCATGACATTTAGATTTAGTGTAAAGTAATTGTTTTTGCTACGACAGTGCATATAATAAACTTAAGATTTTTTCATTTATACGTTAGTTTAATTTATGCGTCCAACATATGAAAAATCTATTGATAAGTAATACTAATAACATATCTTACACGTTCCATCCCGTTGTCTTAGTTATTTTGCTCCTTCTGCAATCTTTTATGCCACTCCACTATCAACAAGGTTCGGTAAGTGATCACACCTTTCATTCATCTCTTTTAGTATAAGGGCAGAAAAATTGTATAAAATTTAAAATTGAGTAAACTGTTCAAAGAAATTTTGTTAAATTAGGATACACTTTCATAAAGATTTGAAGATTAAATTAAGTTTAAACAAATAAATTTATTAAAGTAAATTTTAACGAAATATCAAAGTATAGCTATTTAAACTTAAAGATTTAACCAATAAAAATGTAAATATACTCCATGAATCAGCTATTCCCTGCCTTTTCCTGAAGATGTTGGGGGGGGGGGGGGGGGGGCAAATTTTATGATCCACTGTTCTGATGATGCAATCCTACGCCACACGCTCACATACGTAAATTCACATGCACGTATTCATATCTTCATTTATCATCTTAATTGCTGTTTCTGAATTCATTACTTTTGATATTGATAATGTTATCAACTACCATCTTTATCATCATTTATAACGTTTTGTTATTATTTTTATCATTACGTAAATTTCAATCACAAATCTACCAAAACAAGCTATTTCAAAACTAAGTAAATTCTGTGTACTTGAGAACTTGTCTTTTGAGATAATCTAATAAAATAATTTTCGGCCGAATAATTTTGTGAAATTTCTGCATAGTTTAGTAGGCCTATGCATGATATTTATTTGCGAAGATGCGCGCCTACACATGAAAATGATGTCAAACCTAACTGCCTTAATATGATGGATATGCTGCTTAGAGTCACAAAACGATGATGCATCATCGAGAAAAATATCTTTCAGCACGTATTATGTCCAGTAAAGGGTGTGTAGTTGTGCAGGAACTTTAATTAGAAATCATATGGACCTTTGCATCGGATTTCAGTCAGACCATTGCATGTTAAGGATGTCATTCTATTATTGCACGCTCCGGACCCATAAGGTTGGAGATAAAAAAAATCACTCATCATTCATCTTCTCTTCAATCATTTTGCATTGTAAACTTCCTGTAAAATGAAATAGTTTTTAAAAATAACTAGATTCAATTCTTTTACTAACAGATCTTTTGGAAATTTCCCAACTTAAATGAAACTGACAAACCTGCTCATATTTTTATATCTCTTGTTAGTAAAATTGCATTAATTTATTTTAATTAATGCAATTAAAATGCATTATAGTTGCCTTTTACAATTGATGATGCGTTTTATAATATGATTTCATCATATCATCAATAGGACAAAATGCATTATTCAAGTTATTCGTTGACATTATTCGTTCAGTCATTAGAATGACTGAAATACAAATTTTTTATATTTTAAAGCGATGATATTGAATTGCCTATAGTCTTTTAAGAATGAAATTTTATTATTGTACTTTCCGGACCTGAACCCATAAAGAGATTTAAAAGAAATACCAGCATCAGTCATCTTCTTTTCATTCATTTTGCATTGTAAACGTCCTATAAAATGTTGTTTTGAAAAATACGTAAAATTCGATTAATTTAGTAACAAAATTTTTTTCGTTTTCAAACTTAGACGAAAACGGCAAACCTGCTTGAACTTTTAAATCCCTCGTTAGTCAAATAGCATTAATTGCAAAAGGATACAATGTACTATTAAAGTAACGCGTTGTATGATTAGAATGTCTTGTTAAATGTTATTATTAGCGATGATATTGGATTGCCAGTTACATTTTAAGAATGAAATTTTATTATTATACTTTCCGAACCCGGCCCCATAAGGTTAACTTAAATATAAATAATTACATCATCATTCGTCTTCTCTCAAATCATTTTTTGTTGTAAATGTCCTGTAAAATGAAGTAGGTTTTAAAAATAGCTATATTCGATTATTTTACTAACAAATCTTTTGGACATTTTCCAACTTAGATAAAACCGATAAACCTGCTGGGAGTTTTAAATCTCTCGTTAGTAAAATTGTATTAATTTGTAATAAGAATAAATTGTATTGTTCAAGTAGTACATTGGGTGGTTAGAATGACTTGTTAATTGATATTATGTAGTGATTATATGATATTGAATTTCCATTTGAAATAAGTAACCATTTAAGATCGATAGTATATACATATTTAAATAGTATCGATGTAACGAAAATTTTTTAAAATTATGAATAATTCATCTTGTAAGCTAAATTAAAGAAAGGATTAAGATAAATAAGATTATGTTGAAATAATTAAATTAAGTTTAATGTTTAAGTATGAATTTAAATAAAGAAGGATTTTATTTGATTATAAATTTTTTTTTAAATTATATATGTATATATATATATACATATACATATATACGTTATTGCAATGACTTTTTTTGATAGGAAATCTGAAAAAAATAACGAAATATGTCTATTTGTTTTTGGTTGGTACCAGGTGGAATCAAGTATCTCTACTTTTTTTCTTATGAAATTTTTTAAGCATCTATAATCTAGAAATAATTACAAATTTGTGAAATCATGCTTCATAAAACTTTAAATTAATAAATATTATATTTTTATGTCATTAGATAATTTTCACGTCGAAAATTACTTATCAGATTTTTTAATATTTGAAGCAATTTTCAACATGAAAATCACTTTCAAAAATAAAAATCTAATTATTGCCTGGAATTTCAAATTTTTAAAAATGCTTGCAAGCTTGATATTTTTTCAAACACAGGTATATATACATCTATAGCAAGCCCTTTGTCCACAAGCATACGTGACATTAGGAAATTACCCATAAATGAAAATTATGTTGAACTAAAAAATAGTCCTCAAATAATTATGTTCGATTGCCTATACATACATACATACATACATATATATATCTATACATATATAACCATTAATTAAACATTACCGACCATCAACAAAAACTGCAATATTGTGAATGATTGACTACACGCCATAAACCAACAATATAGAACTGTATGTGTAAAATAAAGTACCGTATACCTAATTACAAGAATTAACATGGAAGAAGAAAAAAAAGAAGAATATGGATTCCGAAAAAATTGAAAAACTTATATATTGAATTACGTTTTCAAGAGTACAGAATTCAATGATATAAGCAAATATTTATACTTATATTTATAAACATGCCAATATAAACCTATACTTGAACACCAAACTCTAAATAAGGACTATAAAAAAGATTAGAATACTAAGTCCCACATTCTGAAATGAAAATAAGCGGTGTAAAACTAGCTCTTGTCAATAACTGAGTTCCTGGCAATACCAGAATGAATGCCAAGATATGACTAAATTAATATACACTTAGAAAATTCCTTGCAAATTTTACAAATGTGCCTCTCCATACTCAAGAACTTGAGTGCAAAGTTAAGGTTACAAACACACCGGTGGTATATTAAATCTGATGTGCATATATCGCATCTAATGATACGATCACACGTACTATACTATCATAAAAAATATCAGATATTTTTTCAAAAACATGTTTTTCATAGGGAAAATGTCGAAAACGTACCATCCATTAGTTTACTTCTCATAAATTTGTGAACGAAGAACTTCTCGCTATTTGTATTTCCTACTGTAGACATCAGCTTGAATTCCGCCAATCAGAGCGCTCTAAAAATAGTATTCTCAGTTCTAGGACTTTACACAACTTTTAGAAACACTTAACAGCGTTTACTCGTCCAATGTTCTGCGTGTTTCTTATAGTATTAACGGTTTCCATTTAGCCTTCAAAATAGCCCTACTTTCAACGCGAATAAACTTCTAGAAGGAAGTGAGAGATACCATAGATATTTTTTTACATTTAATTCTTTAAAATCTAAATTATTCTTTTTTTTTTTAATCTGATACTTATAACTTGCTTTAAAAAATTTTCTGCATAATGCAAGTAATATTTCTGTATTATTCCTTATTAACTGAATTTTGTGATCTGATTTTCTATATTTAGATGCTTTTAATATTTCTTTAATTTTCAGTTGTTTTTGTATATTAATGTGCCGAAAATGACGTTATTGAAATTGATCGTAATTACGAAACTAAAAGAGATTTCGTTAGTCAAGTTGATCGTTAATGAAACTAGGCGGAAATTTTGTTTTGAAATATGGTGATCACTTTCAAAACTTTAAAACATTAACTTTTTAAAGTGCCGATAAAATAACTTTAGTTTTGAAAGTAACCACCATATTGGATTATCTCGATGTTTCAGATTGGTGATCATTTTCAAAAATGGCATTTTGGCACGTTTTGTGAAAAAGTCGCCGAGTTCATTCTGCGAACCACAAACACATCTGTTCCTTTGTGATATGTAAGCTAAAGTGTTGAAAATATAATACACCGTATCTCCAGAAAAGACTCATCTAATAGTAAGGTTGTTGCAAAACTTTACACCTCATTCAACAAATCTTAATACAATTAAGTTGAGCAAAAAGTTCACAAATTTTTAATCTAATAGTTACTAGAATTTCATCGGAGTACTAGTGTTACTAGATCACCAAATTTTCTTTGCGGTTACGACTTTATACGAGGCACAATAAAAATGCAGTTAATTATGCGCCAAACCACGTTCGCTAAAATATGCCAACTGGCTGTGCGACTGCAACAATGAAATATTTTAAACACTAAAGAGTACGGAATAAAATATAAATAAAAATAAGGTGTATATATTTTTAAAAATACGCTTTTATTAAATAAATTTTTATGACTCCAGTTATGGTTGAGGAATAAATAAATAATAGATATAAATACATTATCAAATAATTATCTCAGGCGCTTTAACTTTTATTACCTTTTTTTCGGTGACTTTTTTTTTTAACTTTTTATGTTACAGTATCTCAAACATGTTGTATAATTGGAAATAGGCCATTTCATGGAACGACTTTCTCCCAAAAATCGTCGATGTAAATTAAGGGCCATGTGGACTTGAAGACATCATCCATAAAATTATCAAAAAAAAAAAAAATCATTTACGATCCAAACCTAATGAGTTATGATATTTTGAATTTCAACGTTATAAATTTTCAATGTTTTCTTGCACTATAAATAGAAAGACTCATTTTTAGTGCCGGAAATCTTTGCAGATTCCTAAAATTCCTAGAATCATAACTTGGTAAGATTTGGTCATAAAATAATGGGATTCCTTTTTAATGACCTTCTGAGACCTAGGGAGACACTGTTCTAAATATAAGTTATACGAAAAAGGGGTTATTTAAAAAAATTAAATCTTGTATTTTAACATATATGCAGCACATAAAAACAGTTATGCCATATCTAAAAACTATACTTGATTTGTATATTTTTTTGTAATTGGAAGTATGTTTATACTATCAGCAGTTTAAGAGGTAATGGCCTTATCTCTATTTTGTATATATATAGCGGAAATGACAAAGGCGAAAAGAATGCGCGTATAGATAACGAACGTTATGACACTGACGATTAAAAGATGATATCTTTGATATCTTTAAACAGCTATTTTTCCTTTTATTACACATTAATACATTTTTACACTGTTTACGTGATGCTTACGCTTTGAGATAGTGTCATTCATTACTATTTACTCTATAACATTCGCTGTTATTTGATGGTTATTTATGGAACACAGCTTGGCAGATAATTTATGTGTATTTTTTCTCCCTTCTATACGATACGAGCTTGACGTAATAATAATTACGTCAGGTCCGTGATTCAAAAACTGAGAAATCAGAAAGTCATTCGAGTAAGAAAGGAATTTTTCTATATATGGAGACTACTCATTCCTTTAGAAACAAACCTCTTTCCTGTTGATAAGTTCCGCTGTAAAAACGTGACGAAATAGCTACAAAAAAGATCTGTAAATGAAAGAAATTCGAGTTACAAATTGTTCCATTACATCAGCGTAAGAAAAAAAAACTGCTTTACTTGTGAGTAATTACGATATTTTAACACTCGTTTAAGATGCGTAAGAAAAAGTAATACCATTCGCAGAACACGTGGGATTTGCTGCAAATAATACAGTAGATCGGATCCGTTTTGTTTTGAGTCGGTGATGATGTCACTAGTAGTTCGTGCCTTCTCCTCGGGAGATAAACGACAGTGAGTGTCAAAATCTCAAATTAAGCATTTATTATTTTTAATTAACGCTTTCTTTATTTCTGGATTACTTTTTTCAAAGGAAGTTACGTTTACGAAGATTACAATTGAGACTTTTCTTGGATTATATTTAATTTCACATCCGTTCGCAATATTTAAAAATCTATAAAGACAATGCTCTTGCAGCTCTTTGAAGCATTAAAGGATATGGATAAAATTTCACTGTTGATAATATTTTTCTATATTTATTAAAATATAATTCAGAGTTTTCTTGGATTACATTAAATTTAAAATCTTTTCGCAATATTTGAAACTCCATAAGTACCGCTTATTGAAATATTAAAGGATGCGAATACAAAATTAATTTCATTATTATAATCACAAATAACAATATCTTTTCTATATATATTAAGATTTGATTTGAGATTTTTTTTTTATTATATTCAATTTCAAATCCCTTCGCAATATTTTAAGCACTGCACAAGGACATTATGTACTTTTACTTGTAACTTGTTAAACTATTTAAGGATATGGATCTAATATTAATATAATCTCCAATATTTTTCCTAAGACCGTTATATTTATTACTATTAGAATTGAGACTCTTTTCGGATTATATTCAATTTCACACTAATTCATAGAAATGGAAACTCTTTAAGAACAACAGCATATATTTTCTATTTACAACTTGTGGAAATGTTAATGTAGTATCATATGGATGTAATACCATAAATATAAGGAAATCACAAATTATAATAATATGCCAATACATTAACGATGATAATATTTGAATTGCCCTCTCTAATGGAATGTGAGAATTTGAGAATTTGTAAATGTTCAGTAGTTTGAGGAATAATATTGAACTAAGAAATGCTGTAAATAAATTATAACACACTTGCATGACGCACATCCTACTGAAGTACTGGCAAGAGTTTTACCTAGTGAAGGACTGATATAATTTCCAGTTCGAAACATCCATCTTGGTTTATTTGTATTTAAATATTTATTCATGAACTACTATTACTAGTTTATTTTTTGCTTTAAAATTGATCAAGTTGTTATTTCTCAAGAAATAATGCATAAGAATGAGAATCGCTTAAATGAACTTATTTCCTAATAAAATTATTGTATTATTATTTTTTAATTTATTTTCATTTACTACAAAATGAATTCTATAAATAATTAAAACAACAAAAAAGTGGACCTTTTTAATTATTTTTACAATATATATTCATAAAGTCAAACTTTAGGTATAAAATTTAAAATGCCCTCTAAAGATTGTTAACCTAGCACTTTTTTATTTTTATTTTATTTTTTACATTTCAAATTTCTATATAATTTCAATTGTGATATAGTAATATAGTGCAGTATTTTTTAACGCATTTTTAACGCATTAACGCATGGCCTCTTTATGGATTCATATGAATAAAAATCCATTATAATTATCCTTAATGAATAAGATCCCTTAAAAATATTTTCATAGTTGCCTAGTCTTCCTATTTTTGACTACCATTTTTTTCTGTATAGGAAGAAAATCCTTTTAGGGTTCCGTACTTAAAAAGTAAAAACGGAACCATTATAAGATCACTCCTGTGTTTGTGCGTCTGTCTGTCTGTCTGTCTGTCTATCATAGCCATTTTAATCGTAAACTATTGAACGTGGAAAGTTCAAATTAGGGGAAGTAATAAAGACAATTGACCCACATATTTTCAGATTAATGAACATTCATAACTATATTTAGTAAAAAAGTAGAGGGGCTAATTATGCTACTTGAAAAAAAAATCTTTTCTTTGTATATCATGCGGGGTATCCTGTGAAAGCTTTTGTAACGCTAAACTCAAAAATACATTCCTTTTAATTTTAGGCATTATATTTTCAAAGGTATTGTTGAAAATGTAGCGCAAAAATATGTCCCCCCCCCCATCTAATTCCGAATCTACTAAAACCAAAATTATGAAAAAATTAGAAGTAGTAGACGTTAATATAAACCTTGCTGGAAAATTATACCGATTACCCTAAGTCACATAGTTTTTGAGTAATTAGCATTTTTCTGTTATACGCAAATTTCGATTTACGGGCATTCAGAAAAATTGTTGAGCATCGCTGAATATACCTATCGTTGCAGAAGAATAAAAGCATTGTTGATAATGATTTTCAAAAAAAATCATCGGTAATTAGCTGAGATATTAACCTTTAAAGGTACGGTCAGTTTGGACATACACAAGGACAGGGCGGCGTACTCTACACTGTAAAAAAAAAAAAAAAAAAAAAACCGGACTAAAAAACGGAAATACTACTGGCAATCTAGACGCCAGTACTATTTCCGTTTTTTTACGGGAGTTTTTATCCATAAATTACAGAAAAATTTCCGTTTTTAATCAGAAAAACGGAAAATTTTCTGTAATTTATAGGTAAAAATTCCCGGAAAAGAACGGAAATAGTACTGGCGTCTAGATTGCCAATAGTATTTCCGTTTTTTAGTCCGTTTTTTTTTTACAGTGATGCCTTGTAAACGACTTTTAATGATATATATGTGTAATGTAATGTCCAGTAACAGTATAAAAGCAATAAACGTCAAATTGTTAAAAACATACTAATTTAAGGAGTCTCGGGACTCTAAAAAGGGGAAAAAATGAAAAAAAGACCATTTTCAACATTTAATGTTTTAAAATGTATATGATTTTAAAACACAATTTTAATTGGAATGAAAGATATAAGTATGTTCTTTCGTTTTATGTATTTAAAAAATTGCAAGATACAGAATTAGTATTTATAGGGGGCTCGAAACTGTTAGACATTTGTCGAACAAAAAATTGGCATAACAGTTTACGCGCAGGATTACAAAATAAATATTGCAACTAGAATGAAAATTTTGGTGCTTACTTATACTTCAGATTGTAATAATTTCCCTGAACTTAAATAAATTTGTATTTAAAGCATTTTTATATTTTTAATGCAATGCTGCATTTAGCTAGTACAAAATTTTGAAAATTTCAATAGTAAAATCACCTAAAAAATATTTTTTTGAACAATAAAAAGGAAATTTTAGGTTCAGTTTATACAGAATAACATGGAAAATATGTTTTGAAAATTTCATGAAAAAATATTCAGAAGTTTTTGAGGTATCCTGCGCGTTATACCCAAAAACGCCATTTGGAAAATAATGACTTTAAAGTTTCGGAAACGCCGCTTCAGCTATTGAGCGGGTATAATTCTAAAAGCCAAAACTTCTGTTCTAATGGGAATTTCAAGGAAACAATTATATCAAAATATTCAGAAAAGATAGGAGTTTAACATCTAAAAAAATTAAAATTTCTTAAATTTTGAAGCTTTAAGAGTCCCGCGACCACTTAATCCTTTCCGGCACGGAGTAATTCTATTTATAAACTTATGAAATAATGAACTGACACCAGAATTTATAAACGAATTTATTAGAAAATGCGAACTTGCTTATTTTCACGTGCATGATAAAAGGAAAATTTTAATTAAATATTCTTGGTGCCATTTGTCTGTTTTGGAATTAAAATTAGGTGTCCGTTTTTTAAGGACATCGCCCTCGAAATATTTAATTAGAATGAATCGCATAAATACTGTGAGTTTCGCGATAGTTTGCATTGATTGTATCTCTCAATACGCCTCAAGTGACTTTAAAAGTTAATTAAACACCTATCTGGAAAAATGCGGCACTGACCAAGGCGGCGTTGCAACTTTGAGACCTCAATTCGCAGCGCGCTTAGCACAATGCCAAATTTAAACTTTGAACAAAGGTTTTGTTTTAGATACACTGTAGAAATAAAGGTTATTACTACGCTGAATTTAGTTTCATGAAATGCCAAATGAAGTTTAACTATGTACTGCCTTTATTGTCAGTACCGAATTAAGTTCATCATAAACAGATTAGGATAATATTAAAAAAAGAGTTATACGAATAGCTATATTTGATATTGTTCCATATATCTCTTTGAACTTTCATGGTATAACCGATTACACTTTTCTAATATATACAGTTATACCCAACCCTACGTTTTATAGTTTTTTAAAAAGTCTTAGCATTCTTTTAGCAACTTTTTTTTTTCATAATACAATTACAAATTCATATATTTATTCTACGGAGCCCTCTGTGCGCGAGTAATGCTCGCACTTGACCGTTTATTTAAATAATCAAAAATTTCTGCGATCAAGTAAAGCGAATATTTCAGTTATAATTTAGTGGTCGTAAAAAAACTGGAAGTATGCATTCTTCAGCTACTCTTAAATAAATTGATTGTAAAATAAATAAATTTGTTGAAGACACTTGTAATTTTTTTGCAAAAAAAAAAAAAAAAAAAAAAAGAAAAACGAGTGGGGACATAGATGAACTTAATTTTTTCATGCGGCAGTATTACTAGTTAAATTTTTAACAATAATGTTTATGTGAACAAATGACTCTGATTACACCGGAGAACAATTTTTAACAAAATTTTTGTTGACTTCGATTTTTCAGTTGTTTTTAAGTGAAAAAAGGGCACTGATTTCAAAACTGCAATTATTTTTCTTCTATCACGTCCAGTTTTTTCTCTACAGCGTATATTAATGTGACCACACTACGCTGAATCGAACGTGAATCATAGGAAGAAAAAAGCTTCAGAACTATTAACATCAAGACTGCATGAGAAAAATTTGCTTGAAAAAGGAGCCAATAAATCATAGTTTCGATCAAGAAATGTTCTTCAATACTTTCGAAGTGACGGTGGATTTGTTTATTGCCATAACGTACATGGTTTAATGGAAGAGTTGAGAATTCCATCCTATACTGCAACTGAATGGCGACTGTTCATCGATAGCTCAAAGGATATCTTGAAGTCGCTGCTCCTTTACAATGGAAAGTTATTTGGAGCAGTCCCAATAGGGCATTCAGTTTATTCAGTTCAGTTGCAAAGAATATGAGCACATAAAGAGAGCCATTGATTTATTGTAATGTCACATGCACGAATGGATCATCTATGTTGACCTTAAAATGGTCTGCTTCCTTCTTGACCAGCGAAGTGGATATACCCAGTATACCCGTTTTTTGTCTATGTAGACAGCAGAGTTCGTGAGAAGCATTGATTCCAGTTGAATTGGCCACCAAGATCTGACCTCAAACCCGGTAAAATAACATTTTGCATCAGCCACTTGTCGACAGAACATAATATTTCCATCTCTGCATATAAAACTTGGACAAATGAAGCAGTTCGTGAAAACATTGTTAACTGAAGGAGGCTCTTTCAAGTATCTCATTTTGAAATTGCTAAACCTGTCTTTTGAAAAGATAAAGGCAGTTGTATTTGATGGTCCACGTATTCGGAAGCTCGTTAGAGATGAGTATTTCATCGGAACAATGACAAAACTCCAAAAGAATGCTTGTTTGCATTCAAAAACCTTATTAAAGACTTTCTTAGAAATAGGCGAGTAGAAAATTACACCGAAATTGTTCAGAAACTTTTAGAGAGCTTCAAAATGCTTAGTTGCAACATGAGCATCAAACTTCATTTTCTGCATAGCCATCTTGATGACTTCCCGGAAAATCTTGGTGCAATCAGTGATGAGCAGGGTGAGCCATTCCACCAAGGTTTGTAGCTCATCGAAGAACGGTATCAAGGTAGATGGGATGAACATATCATGGCTGACTATTGTTGGAGTATACTCCAGGAAAAGCTACAAGTGAAAATTTTTACCTTAATATGTACTTTTTTCGCATTGTAAAAGGATTTTACTACTTGTATGAACACAATGTAGCTTATAGTAAGTATATACAGCCGTTGTATGAATAATATATTTGGTAAAAAAAATTTTATTCTCCTTTGTATCCACATTAAGTATGATTTTGGGGGTATCTTGTAGCCTAAAAAGTTGACGTGATAGAAAAAAACTGGGGTCATTTTTGGATTTAGGTGCCAATAATTAGCCAAAAACAAGTGCCAGATCAAAGTCAACAAAATGTGTGTTCTCCAGTGTTATTTATTAAATATATGATTTTGAGAAGTAGTATTGTTATACTAATATGATGACAATTTCATACTTTTAATTGATATTCCTTAAAGTTTTAATTAACTTAGACATTCAAGGATTCAATCTAATTAAATGATGGGGTTTTGTTGAATCCAAGAAACTGGGTGTTTCCGGATTACCCGAGTTAATAATACAACTCAGTTTGATTTTTTTTTCACATATGATATGACAAATGAATATGTATCTTACAAAATTTTGCATGTATTTGGTTGCCCTAAAATCGGCTGAACGGTTTTTATATTCAATAAAAAGTAAACGGTGACAGCTAACGGTTTTTATATTAAATAAAAAGTAAACGGTGACAGCTAACGGTTTTTATATTAAATAAAAAGTAAACGGTGACAGCTTTTGAGGTTAATCTTATAGGAGTATAATGTGTAAAGTCAGGAATTTCTTTACTTTGTTTCTTTGTCTTAGTTCCAAATATCAACGATAGATGGTGCTGCATCACAGTGGAATAATCATCAAAATAAACACGAAATTTCAAAACGGAAAAGAGTTTTATAGATGTGAAAAAAGAAACAGACAGAGAAATAATCAGAATATACACCTCCTGAAACGTTCTATTCATTAATAAACATTTTGTATATAGACACCTTAAGCATAAAAAATAAAGGATACTTAATTATAATAGATTTTCAAATTAAATAACAGGCATTAAATTTATAAAACAGACTAGTTTTTGATAAACTGTTATTGTTTATACAGGGTGTTAGGATAAAACAGCACAAACTGTGCGAACAAGAATTCTTGCTTTGAGTACATAAAAGATGTCCCGAAACCATACCTTGACGACGCATAGTTTTTTTTTTTAAAAAGCGCTAAAGAAAAAGCATTGCATCACATACTCACTAGTAGTTTGTTTGTAATGCATTTTTACTGCGCTAAACAAAATGAAAGTACATATCGCAATTCTTACGGACGGCCATTATCACCACACTCAGATTGCCAATAGTTTCAACGGCGCACAGCGTGCCAAAAGGACAATTTTCCACGACATAGGGGGGGGGGGGGGATTTCCCAAGTTTTTTTCCAAGGATTTTCATGTATTTTCCCAAGGTTTGTCAACTTTGTAGAGTAGTTCTATTTGAAACCATATATGGTTTTTTCCCTTATATACCGTCTAGCCCTGTTTTTAGAAATAAATGTACTGAAAAAGTAGGAAACACAGCTGAAAACCAAAAATGAGTAACTTGAAAAAAATTGTTATGTATGTATATCGTTGTAAATCATGTTTTTGGTCTTATGAGCAATATTCTGAGCCTTTTTATTAATTGGGTATTGATCCCTATGCAATGGTTTTTTAATTTTTTTTTTTTTTCAAAATTTCGTCTTGCTATATCATGATCCCGCTATTTACCGCAAAATCGCTTATACGTTTCTCTTTTGTAGCCTTTTCAGGAGTGATAAACGTTCGCGTTACCTGCATTCAGGTTCGACTTTGGCAGTTAACGGTGTTCGATTGAATAATAGTTCACGTAAAAATCATGCTTCTGCACTAAACTTATTTTAAAAAATCGGTCAAGTGCGAGTATTACTCGCGCACAGGGGGTTCTGTTGAATAAATATATTAATTAGTAACTCTAATATTACGAAAAATCGTTGCTAAAAGAATAATAAGACTTTACAAAATTTTGGTTTTAACAATTTGACGCTTTTATACTACTACTGGGCATTGCATTATATAAATATATCATTAAAAGTTGTTTTCTTGGCTTTAAAAGCCGATGGTGCATAGAGTAGGTCTCCCATGCCTTTATGTATGTCAAAACCATCCTTGTCTTTAAAGGTTGGTATCTCGGCTAATTACCGAATTTTTTTTTCAAAAATCGCTATCAACAATCCTTTTATGCTTCCGCGACGATAGGTACATCAAACGCTTCTCAACAACCTTGTTGAATGCCCGCAAAGGGGAAATTTGTGTGAAACGGACAAATGCGATTTCTTCAAAAAGTATGTGACTTAGGGTAATCGCTATAGTTTTCATGCGAGGTTTAAATAAACATTTACTACCCTAATATTTTCATAATTTTAGTTTCAGTAGATTTGGAAATAGAGGGGTCGCGGTCATATTACATTTTCGACGATATCTCCGAAATATAATACCTAAAATGAAAACAAATGTATTTTTGAGTTCGACTTTATGAGAGCTTTCACACGGTACCCCGCACGATATAAAAAAAAGATTTTTATTTTCAAGTAACATAATTAGCCCCCAACATTTTTCCGAAATATATTTGTGAATGGTTAATAATATATAAATATGTGGGTAAATAGCCTTTATTACTTCTGCCAAATTTGAACTTTCTACGTTCCATAGTTTACGAGAAAAACGGCTGTGACAGACAGACACAGAGTGATCTTATAATGATTCTGTTTTAGGTAGCTTTCTTTACAAAAAAGCTACCTATTGCAGCCGTTCGGAGGAAAGCGATTTCAAAAAATTTTGGTATATTTTCATCGATCATGACCCCCAAACCCCGAAACCACCCTCCGTTCAAAATTGATATATATATATATATATATATATATATATCTGACCTATGTCACACTGTAACTCCCGTAATTATGAACCGATTTCGATGTAATTCGGTGTGTACATAGTACATACCAATGTCTCGACCGAGTTCGTTGGCCAGCTTCATCCGCCGTTTTGTTTCAAAATGGCGGCCATTTAAAATTTTTAAAAAATTTTTAAACTTGAAATGTGGTACCAAAAAATTAAAAATGGAAAAATATTTTTTTCTTATGTATTTGACCTTTATACAAAGATTCCGGAGCAGTTTTTGTTTCGTCTATATCTTAAAAAATGGCTGAGTTATAGCATTTTGAATTTCTAGCGTGGCTGACATTTTGAAACGTCCTGAATTTTGTCACGCGATAAAAGGCGTATTTATGAACCGATTTGGATGTAATTCAGTGTGTACATAGTACATACCAATCTCTCGACCGAGTTCGTTGGCCAGCTTCATCCGCCATTTTGTTTCAAAATGGCGGCCATTTAAAATTTTTTTTAAAATTTTAAATTTCAAATGTGGTACCAAAAAATTGAAAATGGAAAAATATTTTTTCTTATGTATTTGACCTTTATACAAAGATTTCGGAGCAGTTTTTGTTTCGTCTATATCTTAAAAAATGGCTGAGTTATAGAATTTTGAATTTCTAGCGTGGCTGACATTTTGAAACGTCCTGAATTTTGTCACATGATAAAAGGCGTATTTATGAACCGATTTGGATGTAACTTCGTTTATACATAGTACATACCAATGTCTCGACCGGGTTCGTTGGTCAGCTTCATCCGCCATCTTGTTTAAAAATGGTGGCCATTTAAATTTTTAAGAAAAATTTAAATTTGAAATGTGGTACCAAAAAATTAAAAATTGAAAAAATATTTTCTTCTTATGTGTTTGACCTTGATAAAAAGATTCGGGAGCAGTTTTTGTTTCGTCTATATCTTAAGAAATGGCTGAGTTATAGCATTTTGAATTTCTAGCGTGGCTGACATTTTGAAACGTACTGAATTTTCTCACGTAATAACAGGCGTATTTATGAACCGACTTGGATGTACCTTGGTGTGTACATAGTACATACAAATATCTCAACCGAGTTCGTTGGCCGGCTTCATCCGCCATCTTGTTTCAAAATGGCGGTCATTTAAAAAAATTAAAAAATAAAAAAATTTAAATGAGATACCAAAAAATTGGAAAGTGAAAAAGATTTTTTTGTATGTGTTTGACCTTAATACAAAAATTCCGGAACAGTTTTTCTTTCGTCTATATCTAAAAAAAATGGCTGAGTAATAGCATTTTGAATTTCTCTTGTGGCTGACATTTTAAAACGACCTGATATTTGTCACGCGATAACAGGCGTAATTATGAACCTATTTGGATGTAACTTGATCTGTACATAGTACATACCAATGTCTCGACCGAGTTCGTTGGCCAGCTTCATTCGCCATCTTGTTTCAAAAGGGTTGCCATTTAAAAAAAATTAAATTTAAAATTCAAAATGAGGTATTAAACAATTGGAAAATGAAAAAGATTTTTTTATGTGTTTGGCCTTGATACAACGATTCCGGAGCAGTTTTTGTTTCTGAAAATTTGTTCTTTTGTTTATATCTTAAAAAATGGTTGACTTATAGCACTTTGAATTTCTAGCATGGCTAACATTTTGAAACGATCTTGTATTTGTCACGCGATAACACACGTATTCGCCTATTTCGATGTAAGAAGGCATGTGGATAGTATACATCAACACCTCGACCAAGTTCGCTGGCCAGATTCATCAGCCATCTTGTTTCAAAATGGCGACCATTAAATTAAAATATATATATTTATTTAAAGTGAGGTGCAAATAAATTAGAAATTGAAAAAGGTTTCTTTCTTAAGTATTTGACCTTGATATAAGGATTCAGGAGAATTTTTTGTTTGTCTTTACTTTAAAAAATGGCTCAGATATAGCAGTTTCAATTTCTATTGTGGGTGACATTTTGAAAAATCTGATTTTTGCATGCGACAGCACTCCTATATATTAACCGATTCCGATGTGAGTGAGCATGTGCACAGCAATTACTAAGGTCTCGACCAAGTTCACTGCTTAGCCTCATCCACCATGTTGTCTTAAAATGACAGGCACTTTAAGAAATTGCCGAATTTGGCAGCCAAATATATGTTACGTTAAAGAAAAGCAGCTTGGATAAAGCTGACTAATTTCGCGAAATTCTCATTCATTATATTGATAAAAATTAGTATTGAATCTCCTATATTCGGTTTTCACTAAATAGAGCTTCGTGTGTTTGAATGATATAATTTGGCTTTTTTTAAATAAGGATTATGAAAGCTACCTCTTCCTCCCGGCACTGGCCGGAAGGACTTTTTACTTTTTAAGTACGGAACCATAAAAAGGGCTACTTAAAAAGAATGAGATTTTTGAAATAAAAATGTATGAAATTAACAAACATTACCGTGACTGGGAATTGTAAATCGGCTCAATAAATACTGAAAACCGCTTTGTAAGTATCCGCAAATAAAGCCACTTCGCCACTTCTACCCAGTCTGCGGCGGCTGTCTATTTGCATATTGGATATACATCTACTGTCCGGGTCGTTTTACATTTTTTCCCACAAATTACAGTTTTTATGTTAGGTAGCTTTCTTTACAAAAAAGCTACCTATTGCAGCCGTTCGGAGGAAAGCGATTTCAAAAAATTTTGGTATATTTTCATTGATCATGACCCCCAGACCCCGAAACCACCTACCGCTCAAAATTTATATATATATATATCTGACCTATGTCACACTGTAACTCCTGTAATTATGAACCGATTTCGATGTAAATCGGTGTGTACATAGTACATACCAATCTCTCGGCCGAGTTCGTTGGCCAGCTTCATCCGCCGTTTTGTTTCAAAATGGCGGCCATTTAAAATTTTTAAAAAAATTTAAAACTTGAAATGTGGTACCAAAAAATTAAAAATGGAAAAATATTTTTTTCTTATGTATTTGACCTTTATACAAAGATTTCGGAGCAGTTTTTGTTTCGTCTATATCTTAAAAAATGGCTGAGTTATAGCATTTTGAATTTCTAGCGTGGCTGACATTTTGAAACGTCCTGAATTTTGTCACGCAATAAAAGGCGTATTTATGAACCGATTTGGATGTAATTCGGTGTGTACATAGTACGTACCAATCTCTCGACCGAGTTCGTTGGCCAGCTTCATCCGCCATTTTGTTTCAAAATGGCGGCCATTTAAAATTTTTTTAAAAATTTAAAATTTGAAATGTGGTACCAAAAAATTGAAAATGGAAAAATATTTTTCTCTTATGTATTTGACCTTTATACAAAGATTTCGGAGCAGTTTTTGTTTCGTCTATATCTTAAAAAATGGCTGAGTAATAGCATTTTGAATTTCTAGCGTGGCTGACATTTTGAAACGTCCTGAATTTTGTCACGCGATAAAAGGCGTATTTATGAACCGATTTGGATGTAACTTCGTTTATACATAGTACATACCAATGTCTCGACCGGGTTCGTTGGCTAGCTTCACCCGCCATCTTGTTTAAAAATGACGGCCATTTAAATTTTTAAGAAAAATTTAAATTTGAAATGTGGTATCAAAAATTGAAATTTGAAAAAATATTTTCTTCTTATGTGTTTGACCTTGATAAAAAGATTCGGGAGCAGTTTTTGTTTCGTCTATATCTTAAGAAATGGCTGAGTTATAGCATTTTGAATTTCTAGCGTGGCTGACATTTTGAAACGTACTGATTTTTCTCACGTAATAACAGACGTATTTATGAACCGACTTGGATGTACCTTGGTGTGTACATAGTACATACAAATATCTCGACCGAGTTCGTTGGCCAGCTTCATCCGCCATCTTGTTTCAAAATGGCGGCCATTTAAAAAAATTAAAAAATAAAAAAATTTAAATGAGATACCAAAAAATTGGAAAATGAAAAATATTTTTTTGTATGTGTTTGACCTTAATACAAAGATTCCGGAACAGTTTTTCTAGCATGGCTAACATTTTGAAACGATCTTGTATTTGTCACGCGATAACACACGTATTCGCCTATTTCGATGTAAGAAGGCATGTGGATAGTATACATCAACACCTCGACCAAGTTCACTGGCCAGATTTCCACTAAATTGAGCTTCGTGTGTTTGCATGATATAAGTTGGCTTTTTTTAAATAAGGATTATGAAAGCTACCTCTTCCTCCCGGCACTGGCCGGAAGGACTTTTTTAAAGTTTTTTTTTTCTTTTCATCCAATATTTCAATTTAATGAGGTTCAATAAAGCTCATTTTCGGTGCTTCGGGTGGTGACGCTATACTCTTTCTTGTTTCTCCCATTTTCTCTCGAATGCTATGCGTTTTAGAAGTATGGTTCTTTGGATATTTTTCATGCACTCTGAACGAGGATTCTCGATCTGCAAAGTTTGTGTGGTGGTATTCGGACATCTTGTATAAGTATACAAGGTGTTCACAGTGTGTGACAATAAACGTGAGAAAAAAACAGTTTTTTGTGAAGCTGATAACCTTAGTAAAACAAACTTTGACAAGTACATTAAATATGTGTTTCATTTATATCTATTCAAAGAAACAAATATTTAGTCTGTATTAGCTCCACTGAATAAGTATTTCTTATAAAGGGATACATCGATTTAAGGGGAGGTTCTTCCGATACGGCTTGACTTTTAGGGCATTTTTGGGATTTTGTTTTGTTTGTTTGTTTAAATAATTACATAGAAGAAAGGGATTTTGGCTTTGCATTTATTGTATTTTCGCCTATGTGTGTGGATATTTTCATATACAAATTTTGATATTTTAATCGATCTAAACGCCTTCAAAACTCTCTATGCAGTTCATGCACGTTATAGGTGTTATCGTGCTATTAATAATAATCTGGAACAAAAAATGCACATGCATTGTTAAAATATATTAAATTAGTTTTCCAACTTAAATCCCAACTTAAAATTCATAAGATAAATCAAAATTTCAAAAGATGGCGGCTGTTTGATATTTGAGGTCAATATTTGGACTTAATTTTTCATTTTCAAAATTGTTTAAAAAATCAAATTTAATAAAAATTTAAATTTTGTAAAGGTTTTTTCTTAAATTAAGAAAATCTCTATTCTAATTTGCAAACAATAAAACGTCAATACGTTGAACGGTTTAAGCGTGAGATTCTACTACGCTGATTGAAATAAAATTTGCTCCAAGAAAAATGCATTTAAAGTTTTTGATCAGCCCTTTTGTAAGCCGTGACACCCCTGTCCTTTAAACTGTTTAGCACGACCTACATATTGGGTGGAACAAAAACGGCTTATGAGGACATATTCTAGACAGTTTTAGGGTTAAAAAATACAAAAAAATATAAAAAGTCTCCTTAATGCATTTCCTTTCGTTTGAAGTAAGAATTGTCATGCAGTTTAAAATTTATATAAAAAAATAAAATAGCCATTAAATTTTCGATATCAGTCTCATGTTTGCGTCTAATTCTTGTCTAAAACCTTTGCTTTGATACTAGTAAAACCTCTTATCCTCAAGTACAGTAATTTAAAATCTGTACGTATTTTTATAAATTGGGAGAAATGTCCCTTTTTAACACCATTGTAGGGAATGAAAGAAACACTGTGCGGTGTTAAAAGGGACACACATAAATAAAACCTTTTATGAACATTTTTTCTTTTTATTTGCGATTAATTTATTGAAAAATAAAAGATAATAATACACAAATAAAAATTAAATATTTTGCAACATATTATAAAACAAAAACAAGGAAAATAACTTGTTTAGGCCTACTTGATATAAAACAACTTTAAATCAGTTAAAATTTTTAAGAACAATTTAGCTCTACCTGGCCACCACCAATTTCATATTTAGACAAATTCATCACAATATCATTAATATTCACTTAATTCATGTCAATAGTATCAGCAAATACAAAGTGTTTTTATTATTTTCTTCTGAAAAAATGTACGGCGCATTCATTCCGAGTGCTTTTCTGGAGTTTATGGATAAAGTGCGACAGGAATGCCACCATAATTATTCCATTATCTCTCGCAAATTTTATTGTCTTATTATTTACATCGCTTTCATGATTATCAAATAAGAGAAGCACAAGATCAGTTTTGGAACAACTAGAATATTTACCTAATGCTCAATTGCTTTAAAAAGATACTGTGGTCATCCTCCAACTTTAATGAGCAAGTCCAAGCCTTTGGGATGGGGCAGCTTCAAGCATGAACTCTTTGTAATAGTTACCTGATGCAGAAACAAAATGTGTGACAAGTTTACCACGTTCAGCTGATGTTACGTGAGAAAACTGCTTTCACCAAGTTTTGCTACTATATTAGGTGGTTTGTGCTCTGTCATTAAACTCCTGTTTCATCACAGTTATATATTATATACCTTGTGAATTTATGGCGATTCATAACTGACTGAAGGTTTTTTAAAAAATATCAACATTAACTTTATTCAAACTTGTACTTCTTATTAAACTAATGCCTATAGCCTTTCTTAAGATAAAGTAATGAATTTCGTTGATTAAAATCTTGGAACCAATCAATTCCAGCTTGCTTGTTTATTGGCCAAAACAGGGACATATTTGGAGAATTCAAAGAAATTGAATATTTATATACACAATTGTCAAAACATAATAATTCATATTAGATGCTTGGAGCAAATATGAAGCTAACTCTTTTTATTGAGCTTCACTAAAAACGTTTCTATTACCAAATGGGCGTATAGAAATTAATCTGCTTGTGCATTCTTAAATTTTGGAACAATTCTTTCTAAATAGGACTTTTCAATACCACAGGCTTTAGCTGTTGATCTTACAGACATTCCCTTTTCCTCTTCTTCAGATACAGCACCCATCATTCTTCTTCAGTAATTCGATTTTTCTCAAATTTTCTCTTATATTTTCGAAGTATATTGACTTTTTGATGATTTTTGGAAAAGTAAAAAATACCTAAATTGTAGGTATATGTTACTGTAATATTTGCACACTTTTGATCTACATAATAATGCATTCATTCTTTCTACATAAAAAACTAATAACCATAACATAAATTTTCAGAAACGTAAATAATATTTTCTTGAAATAATTATAACCCCTCAGTTACTGTCCCTTTTAACCCCATACCCACCTAGCGAAATTAAAAATGTATTAATGCATTACAGTATTTTAGATAACGAAATACACTGGTATTCACATAAAATGCATACTTTACAGTGCTAAAAAACATAAATATTGTAACGCTAAACACAATATTAATTTTTTGAAGAAAAAAAGAAAAGAAAAGATGAAAATCTTTTTTATATCAAAAACAAATTTTTGCACCTACAATGCTACAATTGCTGACGTTAGTTATAAGGATTATTAAGACAGATCAAGTATCGCCATCGATTGAGTCAACGTTGAAACATTGTACATTTTATTTTCTTCCTGAAATTTTGAGTGTCCCTTTCATCCCCAGTCTCCCCTACTTTGCAATTTTTGGTGGCAAAATAATCTAAAGGAAAAATAAAAGATATATTGTTTGTAGCATCTGCGTTGTATCGTTATTTATACTAAAAAATATTATGTTTTTTTCCCTAATATTAAATTAATATTTTCATTTAGATTTTACACTTTTAAAAATACGTCCTTTTAAATATTTATTTTCTTTATCGAATCTGTCAAGATAAATTTAAAATTTTTACTAAGTCGAATTAAAAGTGTGTGTTACTAATATGTACGCAGACAGAAAATTATTCTAATGTAATGTTTATTTCTGAATTTATGAGTATAGAAACTGGTAGCATATGATGAATTGTAGTGGATACATCGCTCTGTACTATGCGGTGTGGTCAAAAACAGAATTGGAACTTTACGTGAAATATTTGTATTTTACTTGCCTTACGTGGTACTGTAGGATCTCACTGTAACGCGATTATCGACGGATTTAACACACACCCAGTTATCATTGAATCTCATTTTATCGTAAATACGCTGTGACAGCTACTGATTGCGTTTATTTTCTTAGAGAGATATAATTACTAACGTGATATATCTGAATCTATACCATATCTAACTTATTTCGAACTTTTACTGTATATGTATTCATGATATTTTGTGTTCCGTAACTTTATATTATTATGACTTTTTATTTAATTTTATTTTCCAGCTGACCGCAGCCAAATATCCTAGCGTCGTTAAAATTGGCCATGCCCATGGAGGCCTGGGTAAATTGAAAGTTGAGAACCATTTCGATTTCCAGGATGTCGCCAGTGTTGTAGCAGTAAGCAAGATGTATTGTATTGTGGAACCATTTATTGATGCAAAATACGATATACATGTACAGAAAATTGGATCTAATTACAAGGCATTTATGTAAGTTCTATTGCACGTTGGATTTTATCTTTCTTCCATTCTACTTCTTATTTTTTGATAGATAAATATAAGGTCAACTTAAATATCCTGTTTAAGCGTAGTCATTGTATCATTGAAATGAAATAGATACTGTTTGCTGAGAAATCATCCCAGTGATTTAAAAGCATTCTAAATGATTAGTCAAAATGAATGTCCTGATACGAATCATCTCTTAACTGATCCATCAGTCATAAATGCGGAATAAAAAGCATATAATATGCCACGCCTGCGTCTCAGGTTTTCATCAGGCGTATTATATCTTTTTCACCCAACACTTAAAAGCAATTAAGAATGGAATACGAGTGTTCTTCCTCAGTAAACACCCATCCGTAGTATAATGTATGAAACCTCGGGGTTACGTATTGTATCAGTTTCTATTATTTTTCAGTAACTTACTTCAACGAAGTTTAATGTTCAAAATTCAGTATTTGAATGGTTCATTTACGGCAAAAGAAAGACGGATTTTTTTCTCATTTCCTGATATTATAATGAGAAGGAAATGTTCATTGATTTACCTTGAGAGATTGTCCAATGTTCATGCCGGAACGAGTTTTTTTCCTCACTTTTCACTGCGCATTACTTCTAAATACAACTGAGTGCGTTGAATTAGTTTTCTGATTCTGTGTCAATTACAACTGATTGTATTCAAATAATACAGAGTGTACGACAGGCTCTTTTAGCTCTTAAAAACTAATTAATAAAAGAAAAACAAAGTAATGCACTTACGGCTTTTGTCATTTTACTGGTTTTTTTCAATAAAAAATGTATTTTAAGTAAAACTTATCTTACTTGACATCCGGTCAGTGCAGGAGGTCTAAACATCATAACCATCAAGGTCTCGATATCACGCCTTTGGACATTTTTTTTAAATGCAGATGAGTGAAATCATTGTTTACTGAATCCAAACAGACAAATCACTTTTCCGGACCATCGTGACTATAGATTTTAATCCATAACAGAACCTGGTTGGAAACGGTTCAACTTACCGATTCGATGTACTGCACGCGACTAATGTTGTGCACGTTTTATTCTAACAATGGTAAACATTATAAAAAATGTTTGATATTTTTTTATGAATATAGAAAAACTTTATTACATTTCCTTATTTGTTTCTTGTTTAATGATTTCATAACTGTGTAAATATACTTTTCGCATATTTTGTATTTTTAGGACAACTTCTGGCTGTCATTTTGTAATAAACAATTTCTGACGAAAATGTCTTTTTTTAAAAAAGTTGCTTGCATAATCTTTCCGGCAGTTTAACACTTAAAAGACGCCTTTTTATATATTATTAACCCCTTCGCGACGGGGGCCTTTTGCGAAATGTTTATTACTTTGCTACCGGTTTTAAAAAACAGAAGTTTGTGCCTATTCAAATCGGGAAAATGCTCGGATTAAATAAGGCAAATTTTACAGTAAAATTTTACTGGTGAGGATAAACGAGGATTCTTAGGCCTACTTCCGGCACGTATACGTGTCGCTCGTCCCCAAGGGGTTAATACAAATCTAAATTTAAAACAATACATTAGCTTTATCCTGAATCTCGCAAAGATGCAGAGCAAAAGGCTGCTAATTTGTCAGACAAACCATACGCAGGGATGCAAGCGCTGCGCCAAAAATGACTGCTTATCACCACTAAATTTTAATAGTATTCTTCGCTTTATTAAATCTCAGAAATTCTGTCATTAAATAAGGCGAGGAATACTATAAAAATTTAGTGGTAGCAATCAGCCATTTGTGGCGCAGTGCTTGCATCCCTGCATACGTTGATTTTTTAGTGATGAAGTGAAACAATTCTAAAATGTTCAACCCATTCAAATACTGCAGTTTGTTTTTTCTTAAGAGAAAAGAAAGGTCATGTTGACTGTGTTCAGAAGAACAGTATTTCGAAAATAACTAATAAATTATAATTAATATTTTTTTGAAAACTTTAGTATCATAAAAGACTAAAAAAAAAAAAAAAAAAAAAAAAAAAAAAATCCACAGAAACAGATTTCTTAACCATTTTATTTAATCATCAATTGAAGTAACAAACAAAAAATGTTATATGAAAAATAAAAAAAGGATGAAACAAAATAAGACATCAAAGCTTCAACGTTGTGAGCATTAAGATAAAGCGAAATGAAACGACGTGAAAGCAGGAGCACATTTGGGAAACAAAAATTATCCTTTTTAATGTTTCGTAATAAACACGCGCGCATTCTGCCAATACGTGTTTTGTAAATCTGAAGAAGACTCGGAAATATTTTCTTTCCAAAATATGCAGCCCTGTGAAAAAAAATACAAGATAACTAGTCGTTGGGGGCCACCGTAATACTTACCCATCATGGATATGCATAATATAAAATATGGAAATAAAACATGTGTAAACTATTAATAAAATGCATTGCAATTCCAAAATAAAATTTAAAAGTACTTGTTGTCAATTTGTTCGGTAGATAGAGCGTTTAAAATCGTGGCTTGATGATGTCATAAACTTTAAATGCTCTATTACTGAATTTCGTAAAAGAAACATCCTTATAACGCCTAAAATGATATTAACTAAAAGTTTACTGCGTCGGATTAAGCGTCTCATTTCCAAATAAAATATATATTTGAATTGAAATTTGAATGAAATACAGTGTCATGAAAAATCGAAGAGTGTGGAAAATACTACTACAAATATCCCGCCAACTGATTGACTTCATTCTTAATGCAAAAGTTATGATTTTTATTGTCTTTTAATTATTCACTCCTTAAAATAAACAATTTCGAAAATTGTTATACCTTTTATCAGAACATTTTATCATATTGCGAGAGTACGAAAAAAATAGTTCCGGATAATCGAGGTTACTGAAATTCAGTAGGCTTCTTTTCATTATTACATGCTAAGTATACACCAAGTTTCAAGTCTATATCTCAATTTGTTCGGGAGATAGAGCGTTTACAGACACACAGACACACACACACACAGACAAACGGACGGCATTTTTTTTTTTTTTTCTAAAAATATATTTTTCGGAATCGCCAGTGTCTGTAACGTGTAAATAAATCAAAAAAAAAAAAAAATTTTCGATTTTTTAAAACGATTACAGTACTTACCCTATACTACGTATGATGGATAAGTAATACAAGGTGTTTCAGTATAACGCTTACAAACTTTAAGAAGTGATAGAGCATACTACAACAAACTGTTTTCAAAGAAACCATAGTCGCATTCTACTCATTCAGTCAAAATTACAGGGTGCTTCACTTCAATCTCAGTCCTAATTTCTGGACTGACTTGAACTTTAAAAATAAAATTTATATATTATTAACAATAATAAAGATATTTTAACGATGTTTATAGTAAAATTAACTTGCTGTGTGCAAAATGCGATAAGAATCACGAACAGTGGAGAGCAGCAGAGTAATTCAGTTGTGCACTACCCATAACGTCAACCGTATTTCGAAAAGTGGGTCGTCTAATTTTGCACTGATTAAATGCGGATGAACGGCACATTCAAAACATCGCGTGATGCCATCTCATTTAAGGCGACGAAAGTGGCCACCATCCACATTTAATCAATGCTAAAAGAGGCAATGATAAAGTTTTCGGAGTGTAGTTAACAATATTTAAGGTGCACCGACCTAATTACTGCAAACTTCTACAATTTTCTACAATTTTATCGCATTTTGCATACAACAAGTTAATTCAGTTGTAAAGAGCGTTAAAATATTTTCATTATTGTAAAAGTTGTCACGAACATCTGAACTCTTATTAAAGTGAAGGAACTTGTAATTTTAACTGAATGAGTAGATTGAGACCATGATTTGCTAAGCAAAAATTGTTTGTTGTAGTGTACTCTACCATCCCTTAAACTTTGTAAACGTTATACTGAAACAACCTGTATAAAAAATGATACAGATATCAATCTACTGTAAATAGCGCCTGCTGTTAAATGATAAGCACGGATTTGAGTTTTGAGGCACGTCTACATATTATAATTTGAATTGACATGACAACAATTAAACTTTAAATGGCGATTTAGATCTCAATTTCAAAAAAATATTTTTAATTCTATGTATAAATGCACTCCCAGATAAACAATTTCAGTATTAATTTTATTTAGTCTTAACCCTGTAATGCAAAATTACTTATATATGTATTTATTTACATTTCCCATAATAAAAATTATATCATGCTGATTTTTTAGTATGAGCAAACTACTTAATAGAGCCCAGAGTTCGGCCCCAGCCTTTTATTCGTGGTTGATAAATTGAGTACCAAGCTTACTTGGATACTAAACACTGAAGGTACCAAGTTAGACTGACTGCCTGACCGGGACATATGCTGATAGCACCTCAGGGTCTAGGGTCAAGAAAACAGAGTTTGTCAGTGTAAGCCCTGATCCTAAATGGATCGTAACGCCACAAGTTTAGTTTAGTTTTAAACTATTTAATAAACTCAAACATAAATATCTTATCCCCTAATTCCCATGATTGTATGATATGAAATGCATATTATAAAATTAACATTCGAGAAAATTTTGAAATATAAGTATTAAACAAAAATATTAATAGATTAGTATTAATAGATTGACTGCATTTAATTCATTAATACTTGTTATAGGCCCATCCAATTTTGTTTCTATCCCAATAGTACACAGGATAGTTATCCTGTAAAGACTTAGGGTGTGTTATAAGAGTTAGAAAAGAGGCGGATTTGATTTAATTATAATTTTTATGTATAACTAGCATTTTTCTTTTGTTCCGTGGAAAAAAATCTAAACTCTGCTTTATTTGCTATAAAATAATTTTTTTTTTTTTTATAACATCGAAATTTTTATTACTATGAATACAGATATAAGCATCAGATTTCAATTATGCCAACAGTTGAAATCGATTCTCTATAAAACAGTTAATAACTTTGTAGCAAATCCTATGTACGTCGTAAAAATTTGTATTTAGGATAATTGAAGGGTTCAGAAGTCTTTCATTGGGTCAAATTCGGAGGTTACCATTAAAAAGTTTACAATTTGTGTTCATTTTAATCGGATATAACCCCTAAGATTTTTTCTAAAATATTAAATAAAAGTATTCATTATTCACAATCTTCTAGTACAAGTGTGATACGAGTACAAATGTGAAAAAAATTAATTCCGAAAGCTTTTGTTTCAAATGACTCGAAATAAGTTAGCTAAGCGAATGTAAAATCTTTCGTAAAAATTAAATGTTGACATGTTAGTTAAAATTTAATATTAATAATTCATTTTCCTATTTTTATTTTATACGGAATTAGTTGCTGATGTTTACTTTTTTCCCCCGCCAGGACTGTACACTGCTGCTTCCTTTTATTTATTGGTGTCGTAATAAACTTTTTATCGCTTATATATTAAATTAAGAGCCTATGATAATAACGCGAAAACTCTCGCAAGCTAATGCTAAAACAATGGCAGCATTCTTTTCAAATTTCTCGCTTACGTTTCAGATATTTTTTAATATCTTTTTTTTTTCTTTTTGCATAGGATACCTGAAATCGATGTCTAACTCGGTATCTCCATACTTTTTCTTTTTCTTTTTCTTTTTCTTTCTTTTTTCTTTTTTTTTTTTTTTTTTTTGTGTGTGTGTGT
The DNA here is from genome assembly GCA_963932465.1 of Maratus speciosus. Classification (NCBI taxonomy): domain Eukaryota; kingdom Metazoa; phylum Arthropoda; class Arachnida; order Araneae; family Salticidae; genus Maratus; species Maratus speciosus. Next base: position 481,122,014 of record OZ010787.1, read on the forward strand.
GTGTGTCTGCGGACGCTTTCAATTTCGGAACCGGTTTCCAAATTGATAGTGGCTTCATAAAAAGAATGGCAACCAAGATCCAAAAAGTAGAAATATACCCAGTTAGACATCGAACTCTAATATCCAAAGAAAAAAATATATTTCGAAATATTGAAATGCAAGCCAGAAATTTGAAAAGAACGCTGCCACTTATTTCATATTAGCTTGAGAGTTTTTTAACGTTACTATCGCCAGTTTTATTGTTTGCTTCATTTTTGTCTGTGTCCTATAGCTAACTTTTACATGTGAAGCAATACTTTCAAAATACTTTCGTTTTTCTTTTATATATATATATATATAGATTTTACTGAATAACAACAATGTTATTTAAAAGTACGTTTAACCTTAATAATACATGTACTTCCGCTAGCATGAAATATTCAATTTTAAAACTAAAATCTTCAATTTTAAAACTTCAATTAAACTAAATCCTTTGAAGTTGCATATTAACAAAAATTGGAAAACTATTATGTATCAAGGGTTATATTTAATAAATTATATAGTTACTTATATAGTTAATAAATTAGATATTTAATTACATATCTAATAGATTATATTCATTATATTCCATAACAGTATGCACACAAATAAGTTTGTTGTCTAAATAAACTATTTCACCTATTGTCAAAAAATTCGAATTTTTTTCCTTTAAAATGAACAAAGTCAAAATGACTTCAGATTTCTCTTTTAAGAAGTGTTTTCTACAATACATATTTCAGGTAGACACAGTTCTTATTATTAATTATACAAAATACAAATATAGTAACAAAGGTTACAGTTTTAGAGGACAAAAGTTAAATTAGTTGCGTGGGAAATAAATAAGAAATGTTTTATTAATCGGGAAAATTAATAAATGATTAAAACTGTATATTAAAACAGGTAAAAATTATGTTACTCATGATGCTTAGCAATATTTTCTATTTCAAATTGTGCCGGTGGTCCTTTAGACAGTTTAATTGGATCATTTAGAAAGGCAAAAACAGATCTAACTCTTAAAAAAGTTAAATTTGAGAGAAAAAATTATTAAAATAAAAATTATATTTTCTAAGAAATAATTGCTATTGCCACATAGCAAAATAAATAAATAAATAAACAAATAAAAATCGTAAAGTTGTCGACATGAAAAGCTCGAGTAAAATTGTTTTTATTGTTGTTTTTATGTAACTGTGACTATTAAGATTTTTTTTTCTAATTGACATTTTTCATTCATTTGAATTAAAAGTTAAATCTGTAGTGTTATTAAATGCACTTAAGATCGTTTTAATATTTACACCAGCTTTATCTTCCAATAAAGTAAAAATTAATGCAATGAAGGAGCATATGTACATTTTTAAATAAAAGTGAGCTAAAGTCTAAATATCATTTATATGTATTAATTTTGGTCATGGAAAATTATATGTTTAACAAACAAAGATGTAAAATTGATAGCTACATTGCTTGTATTATCTCTTAAAACATTTTACATTTTATTTTAAAAAGAGTCACCAGTTTTAAACCTTCAAAAAATCGATTTTTTTTATTTATATAATTATGAGTCAAATAAAACAAACCGTATATAAATATTAAAATTAGAACCGGGTCAATTTGAAATTGATAATATGTATTTTAATATAGACTAATTGATTTTTAATTTTGCATGCATTATTCTCGAAACTGTGTTTTTTGTTACTTGCGTGCACTGTAAAATATTATTTGTAGCAAAATTATTTATTTTGCCCAGGTATGTATAAAATAATTATATCTAATACAATCTCAACCTACTCTTTTGTCAATTAAACTATTTAAACTTTATTTGTTCTGATTAGAATGTATTTTTGAATGTGATATTTATTATGATATAAACATACAACTTTTTGACACTAAAATATTTCCCATATAAACTAACAAAATTGTTGGTTTATATCTAATATGAAAACCAACAATTGAAATTAAGAATTTGTTTTTGCGGTTTTAAGGCTGCGCACAACATTTGTATTAAAATTTTATTTTTCAATACATGTTGAATATTTTCAGTGGCCTTCAATGAGGTTTTTTCGTCGATATAAGGTAATACATAAATCATCTGTTGAATAAATTAATTCTGAGCAATTGGTTTTAATCGAATAAAATCAGACACGTGAAATACAGATTAAAAATCTTGAAAATTCAGTATTATAAATCTGATGCCTCTACTTAAACGTATGTAATTATTTTATGAAATTCTTTTCTGTCTTTCAAGAAGACGATGTCTCGTGGTTACCCACTTTCGGGAGTCACGTTATCTCTTGAATAACAAGGGCTGATACCCTTTCAGGATCTTGATAACGTATCGCAAATGATCTGATGATATAAAGAACTTGATAGGAGCCGTAATTTATCAAGATAGAATTACAACTGAAGTTTTAACTACTATCCTTCTTGTTTCTCTCTTTGTATTTCTATACGTACTAATCGTGTTAGGGAAAATCGTTCTGCACAATAGTGCCTATTTTGAGGAATATCATACATTTTTTTGGTTGTTATACCCTTTATAAATCTAACTTCCATTCTACCAAAATTATTCATCTCGAAAAACAAATTATGTTGTTGAGTTAGATAATAAAATATAAATTAGGAATTAAATTTTATTAGTGCACAATTAATAGAAAATAAGCAACGACACATGTTTCGAACCGAACGTTTTCCAGTTGAATCACTTGTTCCATCATCCAGTGTAGTTATTTTTCATGGGTTTTTTCTATCTGTCGCACACTTTATAAAGACTGGAATCAGAAGGAAATAAAGTTTACAGATTAATGGTTAGAGGAATATTCTAAAGGGAATAAATTCAACGTTTGGTGTCGGCGCAAAAATGTTGCAGTGGCAACGAAACTTCGAAATCTCTGGTAGAAAAATTGGTGAAGAGGCAACATCAAAAAGAAACAAAAAGCAGGGGAAGTGAATGTGAGAACTGACTAAAAATCTGAAGATTATAAAATCTGTCGAAGAAGCTCTATGGTTCTCGAGGCAAGATAGCTTGCTTTTGACCCTTGGCGAATGCAGAAACGTTATAACGTGAACAGTAATTGTACTTCCTCTTAGATTAAATTGAATTTCTAAGATTCATCTGAGACAATTTATTTTAGTCTGAAAAGCTATTATTTTTATCATGCACAGCTGTACTTCGCATTTATTTATGTCATATTCATTCAAATGTTTTCTTTGTTATATATGGATTTAATGACTGCTTGGACATATATAAGGGATTCATGCACAGGGGTGTAATGGTGAGTATACGGTGAAATGCGCCGTACATCTTCTGGATAACTCCTTATTCCCTTCGAAGTTATAGTGTATACTCTCTGGTGTATACCCTCGACCCATAACTTTTTTTATGGCTGCACCAATGTCCATGCTGAAAGGGTACGCACAGTAGTGTTTGTGGCAACTAATTCTACAAGCTAAAAATCTTTTCTTATTTTAATTGTTTTGGTGTGTTCTTTATACTTTATTTCACTCTGTAATAGAAAATTAATAAACAATTAAACTTTCTTATATTTAGGAGGAAATCGATTTCTGGCAATTGGAAAGCGAATATGGGCTCCGCCATGTTGGAACAAATTCCAATGACCGAACGGTACAAGAAGTGGGTGGATGAAGTTTCTGAACTGTTCGGTGGACTCGATATTTGTGCAGTAGAAGCTATTCAAGGGAAAGACGGAAGAGAACATATTATAGAGGTAGGTCAATGAGGTTGAAGTCCAGTGTTTCACGAACATTTTTCAAAAGCTTTAATTTGGTAACGTCTGACTCAAAATCCTTTGTCAATGAAAAGTTATACTTTATAGTCTTTATTTGGTCTTTCCAGTTTTAAGCTTGTGATAAGATTCCTTTTGTTTTGTTTGTTGTTGTTTCTATGTTTAATACCGGGTATTAAAAAAAAAAATAAGGGGGGAGGATATAAAAATAGAGGACAATTATGGTTTGATGATTAATATTCACTCTGATACGGGATTTTGCATGGCATGAAAAAAATAGTTCAAAATCTTCAAAGTATATAGAACGTTTCTGCAGGTTAATGCCATGGAGTGTGGTATGAATATAGCTGCAACAAACAACGCAAACTTTGAATCACATCAAAACACGTCATTTGATTTCTGGTTGTGACGCTATCTAAAATCATGTGTTTATAGAGGAAATCCCTCATTTTTACTTTTAATGTAAAACATTATACTGTAGGAAACAGCAGCCATTTTCGGTACTGTGCTAGTTCATGTTGCGTTAGGCGTAATATCGCGACTGTAAATAATACTGGAATGTGGTAGTGGACATATCGTACACGTTCTGCTGTACATCAAGCAGCAAATAGTAACTAATTTCAAAATTAAAATTTTTCATTCTTTCCTTTGAAGCGGCGCCCTCCATTGTCGAGATTTGAACTAATTACCTTCATTCACGCCTTACAAAATCCCTTATCTCGCGGTGAGTATTAATCTTCAAACCGCAACGCTTTCCGACCCTTAGATCTTCTTCATCACGTTTTACTTTTGCCCGGATTTTTAAACACGCGGTATATACAAGGTGAGACCGAAAAGTAAGGTGACTGACGTCATAATAATCACTGTATTATATATTTGCAGATAAATACCTCACTGTTGTTCAAAGGTGCCCGCTGTCTACAATGCACTTTTGACAGCGTTCATACAAGTTCTGGAAACTTCTGAAAAAGTCTTCCTTTGAGATTGTTTTAAGTTCCTTGGTAACAGCAGCTTGAATGTCTGAGGTGTTTGAAAATCGGCGTCCCTTCAGTGCCAATTTCAGTCGGGAAAAGAGGAAAAAGTCTGCCGGCGCAAAATCAGGGAGATAAGGAGACCATTCGCTACTGTTTTTGTTCATTGTTTAAATAATGAGGGACAAACGTCGCACAAAGTTTCCGTTTACCCAAATCCTTCGTCAATATTGTTCGGACGATTTCACGAGGAAGATTCAATTCGTTCGCCATTATTCGGACGGACAAACGGCGATCTTGCAGCAATAACTTCCAAACTCTTTCAACATTTGCCGTGGTTCTGCTTGTCACCGGTCTTCCACAGCAATGCTCATCCTCCACGTTTTTATGACCTTCACGGAAACGCTTGAACCATTGAAATACTGTCTTCCGAGATAAAGTTTCTTCTCCATACACACTTCGAAGCATTTCCAAGGTTTTTGTAGCAGTTTTACCCATTTTAAAACAAAATTTCTTATTCGTTTTCTGCTCCATTACACAATGCACTACCGACTCTTATGTTTAAGTGACTACACGAACAAACGCTAACCTTTGCAAATGACCCTGAACTTTAACATTACATACCGAAGATCGTAATGCGCATGAGTCCAGTTGTCGGACTGTTCTCTTTTTTGAAAGGAGGGGCGAGTCCTCTTACTTTTCGGTCTCACCTTGTAGATCTTAAGCTTCATGACATTATCACAATGACTTCCATAATTAATGATTAATGTCATTAAGAATTTGCTGGACAGAAATGAGTGCCTTATTTTTATAGCTGGATTTATTACATCTTCTGTCCATCATTTACCAAACTCCATCATCAAGTCGTATTGGTACAATTAATTTACTTTAAAAAAATCAATAATCGTGATCGTAATTAAAATTTTCGTTCTAGCAATAGGCGTAACGTGTGTTTCAAATTTAATAAGATGAACACCCATGTTAAAAAGTAAACGGTTAATAGTAAACAAACTTAAAAACTGCGTTGTGATTTTTTTACGGTGGCCCTGTCATGTTTGAACCTTACGCCATAATTAATTATAATTAAAATCAAGATAAGCAATTTATTAAGAAATCTATTATTAAATTTGCGAGAAAAAGTAAATCAAAAGTACATGAAAAATAAACTAAATTTAACCTAAAAGTGATTTCACACATACCCTTTATTTACAATAATTACAAAAAAAATAATTAAACCAAATTATTCCTTTACAAAATTACACAATATATTTACAGGTAAGAAAAATAATAAAAGAAAAAGATGAAGGAAGTACACACTTCCTTGACATTAAATTCAGCATTTTTTTCTGATTCTTCAATTTTGTTTTTAAATTGTTTAAGTTGCTTTTTTTATGTGACATGCTGTTATTGAAATTTCAATTTAAAAATTTTAGTAGCATATTGAATTGTTCTCATAATTATGTTAAACTGGATCACAGTAGTCCATCCCTAACATTATTAGTAAGCATAAATATTTAGTATAGGGCACAAAATAGGTACATAAAAAAAATCAAATAACTCAATGAACATAGCATCGTGAGTGGGGAGTTGTAGCTATATCCTTTACCCATTTGGAAATCGCCTCACAAAAATATAATAATTCTTAGAGTAATGCATCGCACCATACTGTCATCATGCTTACATGATGATGAATAATATAATACGAACTAATTTTACACTGGCATTATGAGGAAATAAAATCATGCTGAGATACAATAACAGACTTTTTTATACTGAGAATAAAAACATACTGAATACATTGATAGTCAAAAGCAAACTTCACATACTCAGAATAAAATCCAGACTGAATATATTTTTTACTAACAGAAGCCCCTCTGATTTCAATGGGCAGGGTTTAAAACCACAATCGCCCTTACTGGCTTCCCAACCTCCCAATCATAGGAAACATGCTACATGCTCTAACAATTGTTGGTCATAAATTAGTAGTCCCCGGTACCACATAAGAAAATATGGAATATTTTTCTGAGGTCAGAGGTGAGATCCCATAAATATCTAGCACAACTTTTATGCCCTAAAGTGGACACCAATAAATTTTTCCAGACTTGCTTTCTTCTATACTGTCAATTTGACGACAGTGCGACTGGATGTTTCTCTCACAGGTGTTCTCTGATGTTGCTTCTCAGAAACTAAGTGTAAAACGAATGTAAATATATAAATAATAATTCTTTTTAATAGTAATTTAATAAAAGTTGAATGAAAAGGATTTTTCAATAATGACCTGATCTTTGTAGATTACAAACACATAATTTTCATATTTTAGAAATGTAAAAATAACAACGTTAAAAGCACCAAAAGTTTTAAATTTAAAATTTTTGGTGCTTTTAACGTTGCTATTTTTATATTTCTATTATGTTGCACCAAGCTACATCTTAATAACTAATTTTCATATTTATATAATATCTGGTATATTTTATATAAAAATACATAGATAAAGAAAATGCTAAATTATGCAAACGTTTATGACAGTTCGTGAACAGATGTCGTAGTGCGTAAGATCTCCATCAGAATTGAAAGATTTATGTATGTTTGTCAAAAACATATACAAATATAAATGCAAACTCAAATAAGTTCACGTTTGTATTTAGACATGTTCTTAAAAAGCAATGAAGAATATGTATACAGATGTATTTTCAACAAATAGTGTCATGAAACTCTTGACATATAGACAATAAAATATTTGAACAGGCTACTTACAATGATTCTGCATATTTTCTGCAGATGGATACAAAATATGCAAATTCACTAGAATGATTTTACATATTTTATGTTTTGATTTTGCTCATGACATGGCAGTTTTAAAACAATAGAATCAATTAATTAAAAATTGGACAGCAACTTAATCTTTTACCTGCTTAAATGTAATACTGCAGAATATAAAGCACATTACCTTCATCTACGAGATATATCCCTTTTCAATTTTTCGGACATTTTTCCCAGTTTTTCATAATGCGAATGAAAATATGCGTCATTCATGATTTAAAAACTAATCATAAGTGTATTATTTGTGATATTTAAAGTTACTATCACTGAACATTTTTCCTGTGGGCACGTAAAATGCAGCATATAATTAAATTCTTTACAAGATTTTTAAACCATCTTTTACTTAAAAATGCTGTTAAAAAATTATATAGCCATTTATTCTATATTCCATAACTAAAATAATTTTTTGCGGATAGAGGGAGAAGAAGAGAGCTGACATATTCATAATATTTTTATAACTCAATTTGTTTATATTTTCAAAAATGAAAATTCTTCTCGTACTCGAAAAGAATTTAGGTGTAAAAGTGAGACTAACAGAGAGAAAATATTATGCGTATATAATGCGTAGTTTGTAATTATCTTCCATATATATGTATGCATATAAAATACCTACCACCTAAACGTCATCCATAGCCAGTGCTAGAACGATATATATATATTTTTTTATTTACAACTTCAGGTAATTATTTATTTGCTATTAACTATCCGTTACGTGATAAGTGGTATTAAAAACGGTCAAATATACCATAAGAGACTATGCACCTACTGTCCGTGTAAATTACCATAAATTTTCATGATCATTTTTTAAAGTTTTGATTTCACAGCATGATATTTTTTAAAGTTATTCGATGAACATTTTCATTTATTTTTCAAAGGGTAAATAGGGTGAAGAAGTGGTAGTTTTTTACTTTATTGTTTTAAAAATCGCCTGTTGTTTTTATTTGTTATTCGTAGATTCCTTGTTAAAGTTTGAACCCGTATGTATCATTAAAAACCTTATTTCATTTTACAGATATTATATAAAACATCAAAAATTTTGTTTTTGTAAACACTTGCATTTCGGCATCTTACCCATACCTATGGGTAAGATGTCCAACTATCTAGAGGTTATATGCCTTGTGGGGATTCAATGTAAACAATACTTTTTGTGAAGTAGTTTAAAACATAATGGGATGAATAAAAGTAATTTTAATATTTTAGACTTACGAAAGTTGTTAACTTACTTAATATTAGGAAATTACAAAAATATGAATGCAGCAAACGTTGGCACTTTAATAAACGGACAAATTAATATTTGAAAAAAAAAAGTTATGTTCTACTTAACATTTAAAAGAATTATGGCTCTTAAGCATACCTATTTTTAAACATTATAATAAGTTTAAATACGACAAAGCCACTGTGATTAAGTACTTTAGACTGCAGCTTTTTTGTTGGTGTTTTTCATATGCCCCTTTGTTCTTTTCAGCTATATCTTAGATCTGCCACAGACTGCACATTTGTTTAGGAACTTTGAGCAACTTTTATATAACCAACAGTGTCACTAAATGCATTTGATCCAATCACATTTTTCAGAAATTTTATTGCACTCTGCTAGACACTCTGAACACTGATTCTCGTTCATTTAAAAAAATCCCCATTTTCTGAAACTTGGTAGAAAATTTAATTCATTATCTTTTCAAAGCAGATCAAATTAGCGTGTTTTTAGAGTCTGCGGTGTCTTGATGGTGGTTGGGGAGCATAGCTCGTAGGGGCAGAAGACCCCAGTTATCTAAAACTGTATTATATACTACTGATATTTACATTTATTAAAATTATTTATAACTGCATTTAACATCAAATTTTTAGCAATGATTAAAAGTAATATTTATTAGCCAATTATTTATAAGGTCAATAAAATTTATTTATAAGGCAGAATGCATATAGAAATCTTTCAAATTATGTTCATCTTAGATTTAAATATTTCTTTATGTCATTTTAAACATTTAGAAAATTTATGATTTTAATCAATGAATTTTTTTAATCAGTTGATTAAAATCACGATTTAATCACTGATTTAAATTATCTGATTAAAATCCCTGACAAGTTAGTTAACAGCCAAGAGTAATTTAAACAATGAAGAAACAACCAGACATTTAACCGCAACGGAAAATAACCGGCATCTTATCCCAAGGGAAAACAACCGGCATCTTACCTCTAAAATTTTTCGTCGACTCACCCGAAAGTATTGGACAAGACTCCGGCACCCCACACTGACGTGAAAAAGAGGGAACCGACCGCCATTTATAAATTGCAGAAAGACCATGTACCAGTACCCTCTAAAACATCAGATTTATTTCTCTGGTGTTTAAACTAAGACTTATATAGGCAAATAAAGAAGTCACGTAAAAGATTTTTGACACTTACCAGAAGTGTTAAGACGAAATAGCAATAAAAAGGTACCACTTATTTTTTTTTTTTTTTTTTTTTTTTTTTTTTTTTTTTTTTTTTTAAGACCGCAAACGGAAATTAAAGTATCACCAGAGAACCCTCTTCCTTACAACTGAGCAGGGTTTCCGTACAGCGCCTGCATATATGAAAACTACGTGATTCGGCATCTTGTACAATACGGCATCTCACCTCAAGTTACCCTATAATTATGTATGAACGTTTAGTGCAATTTTCATACTGTCTCCCTACTGATTTACACAACGAATGAATGATTCTCGAAATAAATAATATTCAAATAATTCCCAAGTATGTTTTCCACACAGATCCGGGTTTCTCAAACTGAGCTTCTTGCTTTGAGTCAATATTGCAATCTGCAAAATACTGCATATAGAATTTTTTAAAAGTAAAATGTATTTTAAACTTTGGAAAGTACTATACAAATAAAAGATTTTGACAGCAAAAAATAAAATAAACAAAATAAACTGTAAAATCCATCTGCTGCATGGAGAAATCTCTGTTTTCTTCAAACTAGTTTCAAAAGTCATCCAGCTAAATTTTTCTTACCGTATAAAGGACGGTAAACAGGTGAAACTTATGGTGCTGTCACGAAAGAGAATATTCAAAACTATCAAAAATACTCCAGTGCTCATATTTATTTTTTATACGCTTCTTTACGAAGCTTGTTTTTATCTGCTCCCATGAATCAAAACGCGCAGAAAAGTGAGAAAAAAACTTTTTTCTATTGGCCAAATCTAGAAGAATTTTGGAAAATTACGTTAATTATATATTCTTTTTTATTTTAAACATTATATAATTCAATAAATTATAGCAATGAATTTAAAAAGTTTAGGGACTGATAAAAAGACGACGGAAACCGTACGCTCATCATTTCCTTTATTAGTGCTTTCATAAGTAAAAGAAAAATGTGCTTGTTATGAGTTTTATGGGTGAGATCCCATGTGTGTTTAGAACGCATGATAACTAAAGGCATTTGGCTTTGAAGTTAGTCCTTTAAGAAATGCAAGATTCGTTTATTATTATTGTTGCTGTTGTTTTTAGGGTGCCGTACTTAAAATGTAAAAACGAAAACATCATAAGATCACCCCTGTGTCTGTCTGTCACATCCATTTTACTCGTAAACTATGAAACGTGGAAAGTTAAAATTAGGGGAAGTAGTAAAGACTATTGACCCACATATTTACAGATTATTAAACATTTACAAATATTTTTAGGGAAAATGTAGAGGGGCTAATTAAGTTACTTGAAAAAAAAAAATCTTTTCTTTGTATAACATGAGAAAGATTTCGTAACGCTCAGCTCAAAAATGTATTTCATTTAATTTTAGGTATATATTTTCAGAAGTATCGTCGAAAATGTAGTGCAAAAATATGTCCCCCCCCCCCTCCCATCTATTTCTGAACCTACTGAAACCAAAATTATGAAAAAATTAGAGGTAGTAGCCGTTAGTAGTGCAGAAAAGGGTGTTCGAAAGCTAAGGCGGATTGTGGATTGTGGTGGAAGTGGAAATCATGCTATAGTAGGAGAGGATTTGAGAGAGTTAGGTTCTTATCAACCGGAAAAGAGATAAGAAGTGGTAATCCGATAAGATCATGTTATAGAGAGATAAGGATAAAGTGTGGAAACTGATTGCCGAACATAGAGGTTAAGATAGTTTTCGATCAAAAGGAGTCAATTATCCTTCTAGATCATACTATAGTATGATGGGGTAAAAGGGGGCTAAGTTTTTAGACGGGGCTCTATTTTTCGAATCACCACAGGGTACGAATGAATGGCCATATAAGGTGATGTTATACTATAAGATAAGGGGTTAGGTCTTTTTAGAAAGAAGTATGAGGGAGCTTATTTTTAACGTAAGGAGTCGATTAAAATTGTAGATCGTACTATAGTATGATAGGGCAGGAGGGGACTAAATTTTTAGACGGGGCTTAATTTTTCTTATCATCTTAGGGTTCGAATGAATGACCATATAAGGCGATGCTATTCTATAACATAAGGGGGTAGGTCTTTTCGAAAGGAAATCATTTTAGAGTTTGTGTGAATGATCATAAAAAATGATGTCATACTATAACATATGGGGTTAGGTCTTTTAGAGAGGGGCTTATTTTTAGAGTACTTATTTTTAGGGGGCTTAATTTTTTCGAATTGACTTAGAGTAGGAATGGAAATAAGACGATAAACTGATACTATAACATAGAGGAGTAGGTCTTTCCGAAAAGAAGTATGAGGATGATGAGTTCAAAAGTCACTTTTTTTAAATATAGATATGCTATCCAATGTTCAGACTGCGCACCCAACGTTTACTTGCGTACTTTTAAACACTATCTTTCACACACATTCGATAAGTAAACAGCTTTTTCAACAGAAACTTACTAATATGTAAATAATGATAGCCATTGACTTTAGGGGAGATTATTCGGCAAGTATACATATTTAAATTTTAAGAAAGAAGATTTTTTAACATTTCAATTAGTTATGTACATTACTTTATAACATACTACTGTAATTTAAATATATTATTTAGTCACTATCACACTTTTCAAAGTAAAAGTTTTATAAACATCGAAGAAATGTCTTATTTTAATTATCTTAATTTTTGATTGCAAGCCATTTTACATATTTTTTGTAAATAAGTTCTTTGTGAGGTATACAACAGTTTATTTTAAAGGGTCCGGGACACAAAAATCTTGAAATTTTGCAAAAATATTTTACTTCGTTAAAAATTTCTCTGCTTTTTCCTCCTTAAGGGGTCTCAGGACTCTTAAAGGTTTAAAATTTTCGAAATTTTAATTTTTTTAGATATTAAACTACTATTTTTTCTGAACATTTTGGTATAAATGTTTCCTTGAAAATCCTATTAGAACAGAAGTTGTGGCTTTTAGAATTATACACGCTCAATAGCTGAAGCGGCGTTTCAGAAACTTTGAAGTCAATTTTCTCCGAATGACGTTTTTGGGTATAACGCGCACGATATCTCAAAAACTTCTGAATTTTTTTTCATGAAATTTTCAAGACATATGTTTCATTTTAGTCTGTATAAACTGAACCTAAAATTTCCTTCTTATTGTTCAGAAATATATTATTTATAGGTGATTATACAGTTGAAAATTTCTAAATTTTACATTAACTAAATACAACTTTGTATTAAAAGTAGAAAAATGCTTTAAATACAAATTTATTAAGGTTCAGAGTAATTATTATAATGTGAAGCATAAGTAGGACCCCAAATTTCCCTTCTACTTGCAAAATTTATTTTGCAATCGTGCGCATAATCTGTTATGCCGATTTTCCGCTCGTCAAATATCTGACATTTTGGAGCCCACTGTAAATTCTAATTCTGCATCTTGTAATTTTTTAAATACATGAAATGAAAGAACATACTTATATCTTTCATCCCAATATAAAATTTTGTTTTGAAATCAATTACATTTTAAGATATAATATGTTGAAAATGGTCTTTTTTTTTCGATTTTTCCAATTTTAAGAGTCCTGAGACCCCTTAAAATGACATTTAAATCATGTTTCTATCTGAATTAGAACAAAAAATATTATTTTTTTAGTTTTGGTTTGTTTTCAAAATTTAGTTTTCAAGCAATGGCTGTCATGGAAACGACTTCTTGTAAAAATACGTTTTTCTTCATGATAGGTTTTTTCACCATTACTCATATTTAAATTCTTATACCTCGAGAACCGTTAAAGAAAACGATTTCAAACTTGGAACATATTTCCAATTAATTTACTTTAATTTTGATTCAGCATATTTGAAAAAAATATTTACTTTTGAAAATATGATTTTTTTAATAAAAGTTGCACCACATTTTTTTTATTTTTTCGTTAAATATTTTTAATTTTTTTTATAAATTAATATTTTTAAAAAAATTGAATCAAAATTAAAACTTATATATTTCTGTTTATTTAAATGAAAAAAAAATTGAAATTCTATAAATAATATTTCATGTTATAGCGATTTTATTTTACACTAACTTTTTAATAAATTTTAAATTTAAATTTTTTTCTAAAAAATTATGAGAAGTTTTATTATGTGATTTTGTTTACAAATGATAAGGTTAACCATCACAAAAAATTCAGAATTTTAACTCAATAAATAAAAATTATTACAAAATGTGTCCCGGACCCCTTTAAACATTATTAAACCCAAACCCTTCCAATTTATTCTTGATTTAATTAAATTTCTATCACAAATGTTTAGCTTATATACAATTATTATTATTGAAAAGTCTTTACCAAAGTCTAATACTATTGACTTTTATAAATTTATAATTAAAAAATGCTTTATTCATACAGAAATAATTTTACTTTAGAACTGTTTTTCAAAACTTCCATGCATACAATCATCATATCCTTGTATATCAATTACAAATGTTATATATACTGAATTATATGGGAGCGTCCATTCGTTACTCTTGGGATAATTAGAGCAAATTTTCATGAATAATTCAATTATTTTATTACAAAATATAATTAAGATAAAAATTGATATAACCAGATAAATACCAGATAAATACACACAAATATATATCTAATTTGTAACAAAAAGCATTTTACTTATGTATATATTAAATGACCCTTATGACACTCTGGTCACAAGAGTAACAAAATTTTGATTGATTATATAGACAAGGGAAATGCTTTTTGTTACAAATTAGATATATTTTATGAGAGTGGAACATAATTGTATTTAACTGGTTATATCAATTTTTGATTTAATTATATTTCGTAATAAAATAATTGGAAGTATTTGTGAAAAATTGCTCTAATGGTCACAAGGGTAACAATGGACGTTTCCATATACTTCCAACTCAAATGAAAATTCCTAAAAACTGTATGCATACAAATATGCTAAACAGAAAAATTTTTAAATACAGCTGACTAATAATATAAAATACAACTAAAAATCATTCAAATTATAAAAATTACAATTTATCAAAAAACAATCATTTTTAAATGAAATAGATGAACTAGTAAGACATAAAAATTAACTAAGAGGAATTACGTGATTGAGATAATTTGAATCTTAGTGCAATTTTATAACAACATAAAAAATATTAATGAAACTTTCTAAAAATCTTATGGATACAGAAAAAATATATTAAATAATTAAAACGAACTAACAGATAATCTACATTTTAAAAATAGACATAATAATTACAATATATCAGTAAATTTTGAGTGCTATATTACTATCCTGCATTAAATTTGACGATAAATAATAATTTTAAATTAAATACTTGAACTACTAAACTATGAAAATTAATTAAAACGAACTAACAGATCGTCTGCATTTTAAAAATACATACAATATATCAATAAATTCTGAGTGCTATATCACTACCCTGCATTAAATTTCACGATAAGTAGTAATTTTAAATTACATACTTGAACTACTAAATCTTGAAAATTAATTAAAATGAACTAACTAATCATCTACATTTTAAAAATACATGAATTACTAAAAAGAAAAAATATAATATTTCAAATTTGGCCTAAGTAATTGTAAAATATATAAAAAACATTTAATAATTTTTCTACATAATATTTATTAAGTATTCATATAATATTTTATTAAAAAGAAAAATATCATATTTCAAATTTTGTTTAAGTAATTGTAAAATATTTAAAAAACATTTAATAATATTTCTATATAATATTTACTAAGTATTCATATAATATTGTAATAAAAAGAAAAAATAAATATCATATTTCAAATTTTGTCTAAGTAATTGTAAAATATTAAATAATAGTTACTAAGTATTCAACTAATATTATACTAAAGAGAAAAAAATGAATATCATATTTTAAATATTGTTTAAGTAATTGCAAAATATTTAAAAAACATTTAATAATATTTCTACAGAATATTTACTAAGTATTCATATAATATTGCACTAAAATGAAAAAATAAATATCATATTTTAAATTTTGTCTGAGTAATTATCGAAAAATATTTAAAAAACATCACTTAATAATATTTTAACATAACAACTACTCAACAAACATATAAGTTATCACGAAATATTTTTAAATTGCACTAAAAAGAAAAAAATAAATATCATATTTCAAATTTTGGCTAAGAAATTGTATTGAATTAAGTAAATATTTAATAAGTATTCATATAATATTATACTAAAAAGAACAAAAAATTATAATATTTCAAATTTTGTTTAAGTAATTGTGTTCAATTAAGTAAATAGTTACTAAGAAATCAGCAAATATTGTACTAAAAAGGAAAAATAAATATCATATTTCAAATTTTGTCTAAGAAATTGCATTCAATTAAATAATATTTACAAAGTATTCATATAATAGTATACTAAAAAGAACAAAAAAATTATAATATTTCAAATTTTTTTAAGTAATTGCAAAACATTTAATAATATTTCTACATAATATTTACTAAGTATTCAACGAATATTTTTCTAAAAAGAAAAATAAATATGATATTTCAAATTTCGTCTCAGTAATTGTGTTCAATTAAGTAAAAAGTTACTAAGTATTCATATAATATTTTACTGAAAAGAAAAATATTTTTCATATTTCAAATTTTGCTTAAGTAATTACAAAGCATTTAATAACATTTCTACATAATATTTACTAAGTATTCAACTAATATTTTACTAAAAAGAAAATAAATATCATATTTCAAATTTTGTCAAAGTAATTGTGTTCAACTAATATTTTTAATATTAGACTAAAAAGAAAAAGTAAATATAATATTTCAAATTTTGTTTAAGTAATTGTGTTCAATTAAGTAAATCGTTACTAAGTATTCATCTAATATTTTTAAATTGTAGTAAAAAGAAAAAAATAAATACAATATTTCAAATTTTGTCCAAGAAATTGTATTCAATTAAGTAAATATTTACTAAGTATTCATATAATATTATACTAAAAAGAAAAAAATATATAATATTTCAAATTTTGTCTAAGTAATTGTGTTCAATTAAATAATATTTACTAAGTATTTATATAACATTTTACTAAAAAGAAATCGCACAATAGTGAAGACATCAATCAAAATTAAACACATAGTTTAATTACATTACTCTTAAATCGACTTTACTTAAATTTAATTTTTTTTCAACTTTTTATCAAAGGAATCATGAGTTAACTTTATTTTATTAATTTCATATTAAAATCCTGAAGTTATCCATTAAATAAGTTAATTTTCAATACTTTTAACATATTAGAATTATTTAGAAAGTTTAATATATCACCCATCGCTTGTATAAACCACCGTAATTCGCTTATTAATAATGAATATTATCATATGTTACTATACAATTCTTCAAAAAAGGATAAAACCATTAACATAATATGTCATTCACCCTGTATATAAAAACTGTTACCTTATGTTGCCACACAATTCTTCAAAAAATGGATAAAACAACTATTAACATAATATCATTCATCATGTATATAAAAACTGTTACCATACAATTCTTCAAAAAGGATAAAACCACCATCCAAAATGAATTCTTTAAAATATTAATGTATTACTATCCTCCTTAATCTGTGTGTTTATTTTTTTTTTTCAAAGTATTCGAGTATGATACCCCTATTACAACTTTTAATGGAATGTTATAATTTGTATGCGTATAACTAAAGAAATAAACAATCCTATAATAAATAAAAAATATGTAACTAAAAATCGTAATACTATAATTTATACTTTTAAAAATAAGAAACTTTAAAAAGTTTTCAAAATTAAAACAAATTTACAAAATTTAAAAATTAAAACTTTGAAAAAGTTAAAAAAATTAAGTTATCAAAATAAAAAAAAATATTTAAAAAAACTTCATAAATTAAGTTTTCAAAAGCGAGTTTACCTGGCAGTACATGTACACTGTAAAAAAAAAATACTGCCAGTTTTCCGGTAGGAATCGGAAAAATAGTTGCCCTTATTGTACCGGAATAATTTCCGACCCAGCTCGGAATAAAATCCGTAAAAATAAGGAAATAGTCAGTAAAACGGTATTTTACGGAATTTATTCCGATTTTATTCCGAGCTGGGTTGGAAATTATTCCGGTACGGTGAGGGCAACTATTTTTCCGATTCCTACCGGAAAACTGGGATTATTTTTTTCACAGTGTATATGACTTTCATTATGTTGCAGTTTAATAATGTATATCTTCTTTCAATCGTATAAAAGCATTAGATTTATATACATATATATACTTAATAAAAATATTTGTAAATAAAAAGAAAAAAAGTTATAATTAAAATTTTAAAAAGTTCATTAAAATTTAAAAAATAATAATAATAAAGAAAAAAGTTTTTCGAAATGTAAAAAATTAATTTAAAGAAAAGTAAAGTTTTTAAAAAATATATTAAAATAATACATTAATATTTTAAAGAATTCATTTTGGATGGTGGTTTTATACTTTTTGAAGAATTGTGTGGCAACATAAGGTAACAGTTTTTATATACAGGGTGAATGACATATTATGCTAACGATTTTATGTTTTTTTTGAAGAATTGTATAGTAACATATGATAATATTCATTATTAATAAGCGAATAACGGTTGTTTATACAAGTGATGGGATAATATATATATAATGTTAATGGTTTTATTCTTTTTTGAAGAATAGTATTAACTGTTTTAACTTTTGAAAAGTATGAATCATAGTATTAAGATTTTTAGTTTGATATTTATAGACAAGTTAGATATTTTTAATTATTATAGGATTGTCTACTTCTTTAGTTATACACGTACAAATTATAACATTCCAATAAAAGTTGTAATAGGGGTACCCAGGGCTCGCACCGTTCCTAAAATTTTCGCACTTTGCTACCAGTATTTTAAATAAGAATTCTTCGTGGTACATTCCTTTAAAATCTATAATAGAACTATACAACAAGTTATTATCGTTTTTATTTAGTGGTAGCAAAGTACGAAAATTTTAGGAACGGTGCGAGCCCTGGGTACCATACTCTACCACTTTGAACTGGGTGATACATTAAAATTTCTAAATAATTCTAATATATTAAAAGCATTGAAAATTAACTTATTTAAAAGATAACTTCAGGAATTTAATATGAAATTAATAAAATAAAGTTAACTCATGATTCCTTTGATAAGAAATAGAAAAAAAAAAGGGGATTAAATTTAAGTAAAGTCAATTTAAGGGTGATGTAATTAAACTATGTGTTTAAACATTTTGACTTATGTCTTCACTATTGGGTGATTTCTTTTTAGTAAAATGTTATATGAATACTTGGTAAATATTATTTAATTGAACACAATTACTTAGACAAAATTTGAAATATTATATATTTTTTTTCTTTTTAGTATAATATTACATGAATACTTAGTAAATATTTACTTAATTGAATACAATTTCTTGGACAAAATTTCAAATATTACATTTATGTTTTTTCTTTTTAGTACAATTTAAAAATATTAGTTGAATACTTAGTAATTATTTACTTAATTGAACAGAATTACTTAAACAAAATTTGAAATATTATATTTATGTTTTCTTTTTAGTATAATATTAAAAATATTAGTTGAACACAATTACTTTGACAAAATTTGAAATATGATATTTATTTTCTTTTTAGTAAAATATTAGTTGAATACTTAGTAAATATTATGTAGAAATATTATTAAATGTTTTGCAATTACTTAAACAAAATTTGAAATATGATATTTATTTTTCTTTTTAGTAAAATATTATATGAATACTTACTAAATATTTACTTAATTGAATACAATTTTTTAGACAAATTTAAAATATGATATTTATTTTTTTCTTTTTAGTACAATATTTGCTGATTTCTTAGTAACTATTTACTTAATTGAACACAAATTACTTAGACGAAATTTGAAATATGATATTTATTTTTCTTTTTAGTAAACTATTAGTTGAATACTTAGTAAATATTAAGTAGAAATATTATTAAATGTTTTGCAGTTACCTAAACAAAATTTGAAATATTATAAATTTTTGTTCTTTTTAGTATAATATTACGTCAGTACCGGATATATGGTCACCCGCTTATAAGGTCACCCCGCTTATAAGCTCACTTTTCGTAAGTCCTGCCTGACTGAATAAGTATTATGTGTTAAAATACACCGCCTGTATGGTCAGTTTCTAATGGCTACTATCGGATATATGGTCACATTTTGTCTGCCTTTTTTTTTTTGCAAAATATCTTAAATTTATGCTTTTTCCTTCCCATTTTTAGGGTGTAAAGTGCCAAATAGACGTATCATTTAACTATCTTCAACTGTCGGCCTCTTTGTATTGATAACGCGGTGCTTTTCAGTTTTAATAGCTTTAGAAAGAAGTGTATGGACATCCTGAAGGAGGAGCTTCTTTCATTGTAGTAATTCTTCTTTTTATCCATCGTTGAATCTCCCGTGCTTTTGTTAAAAGCTACAAGTACGAATTTCCATATGGTATAGATAGACCAGTTGACATTTTTATAGCTTTAGAATGACAGGGAGACCTTTTCCTTTTTAAACGAAACAATTTTAAAGATCGCGAAAATATTGCACACCACGTGACTAGATGCGCGCCGATATTCGCGGGAGGTAGGGTCTCCTCTTGCCGGTTGCAGCGAATAAGAGGAACTCTTACCTGTCGGTAAGAGTTTCCGAAGCTCTGGAGATTTCTCCCTCAACTGTCGCATTAGATAGGATTCTTAGAAAAAATGCTATCACCCCTTGCGACCGAATGAAAATGGTCCTCCGTGTAGAAAACAATTAAATCACGTGCTTTTATTATTTTGTATTTTTCATTACTTGTCGCTGTCTGTGAAGTGTTCGTTCACTTTTTATTTGTCTTTTGCGAATACAACATGTCAGCAAAACGAAAAATTTTGCAATTGCGGAAAAAAAGAGATTGATAAAAAATCTTGAAAAATCGCATGTATCGAAAGCAGCTTTCGTGAAGACTCGTGGAAAAAGAGAATGATACTGAATAACGTCTTAGGGTTAAAATCTTTTTAAGCAGAAGATGTGATCGATCAAAAGAGAAAGCGACAACATGTTCCAACATTTGAGAATGCTAAGAAAGATCTTTTCACTTGGATAAAATATGCTAGATTGCAGAATGTTCCAATATCATGGACTATCGTAAAAAGTCTTTGAAAATTGCTGATGAACTAGGAAAACCGAATTTTACTGCTAGCAAAGTGTGGTTACAAAGGTTTAAATTACAGCACAATCTTACTTTTTACAGATGTGTGGTGAAACGGCTGGTGTTTATGATGGTATACAAGAAAAAGAATAGAAGGAATGGGTGTTAACTTGTTAAATGACATTCTCAAATCTCAATACATACAAACCTTGTGATGTTTTTAATTTTGATGAGTTTGGACTGTTTTTCCGTGTTTTGCCAGATAAAACTGTTACTTTTAAGAACGAAAAAGGAAGTGGTGGGAAGGTAAGCAAAAAAATATTGGCCGTTTTAGTAGCAGCGAATATAGATCGCTAAGATAAATTGACGCCATTAGTTATTGGTAAATTTCTCAAGCCTCGTTGTTTGAAAAACCACAAATCTTTGCCTGTATCTTACGATGCGAACCGAAAGGCCTGTATGACAACAAGCATTTGGGAAAAATAAATTTGGCGTTTTGATAGAATTTGGACAGGCAAAAAAAGTAAAGTGGCTATAACCGCAGACAACTGTGCTGCCTTGTTGCGTTTTTCGGAATTTAAATTTGATTGAACTTGTTTCCTTGCGTCCAAACTGAACTAGTATAGCAAAACCCTTAAATCAAGGGATTATTCAAAATTTTATGATAAATAATCGAAAGCTGCTGCTAGAAGACTTCATTGCTGCCATTCATCAAAAAAAGAAGTTTCTCGTGAGTATGTTAGATGCCATTTTTACGTAGACAAGAGTTGGAATATGGTATAAAGGAAGACCACTGAAAATTGTTTTAGACATCCTTAGCTTCCAGAATGTGAAGAATTATCGTTCGATGACGATGGCAATGATGATGATTATGATGTGGTCCTATTTGAAGTTGCACAAAAACTACGGAATGTCGTTTGCACAATACAAGACGAATTGAAATATGCAATTGTTGACAACTAAATTGCTTCTAATGGACTTTACCCACGAGTGGCAACAGTCACGACTTAGCAGGTATGTACCCTCCGAAAAAGAATGCTTATTGGACGAAGGGGAAGCTGTGTTAAAATGTTCTTCACGCCTATTGATATATTTCTTCTAGATATCCGCAGCTGACGTGACATGGGTAACGTCTAGGGTGAAGCTTCTATACTGGAAATCATTTCATAAGTTTTAATTATAAACACGGATGGAAACGATGATAATGACAGTGAGTGCGAAGCTGAACAGACAAAGCGAGCAGGAGCTCTCAAAGCACTAAATATCCTCAGGTATTTTTTTTTACCAATCCCAAAGGCAAAGAGGAACATTTTAAAACTGTTCGTGAATAAGAAAAGCAGTTTTAACAACTACGATAAAAAGCAAAACAACCTGCATAAAATATTATTTTTACTACTACGAGTATACTCATCATTTAGAAAATTTAAGTGTAAAGCTATTCTTGTTTATACCTCTTGTTAAATAAATTATATATTCATAGTTTCTTTGTACATTATTTTACTAATATAACTAACTTATCAATAATATTTTATTGGCTAAAGTAAAATTCCTGTTCACACCACATATAAGGTCACCCCGCTTATAAGGTCATATTTTTCAGGACCGCATGGGTGACCATATAACCGATACTGACTGTATATGAATACTTAGTATTATTTACTTAATTCAATACAATTTCTTAGCCAAAATTTGAAATATGATATTTATTTTTTTCATTTTAGTACAATTTAAAAATATTTCTTGATAACTTATATGATTGTTGAGTAGTGGTTATGAAAAAATATCATTAAATGGTGTTATTTAAATATTTTGCGAAAATTATTCAGACAGAATTTTAAATATGATATTTTTCTTTTTAGTACAATATTAGTTGAATACTTAGTAACTGTTATTTAATATTTTACAATTACTTACACAAAATTTGAAATATGATATTTACTTTTCTTTTTAGTAAAATATTATATGAATACTTAGTAAATATTATGTAGAAATATTATTAAATGTTTTTTAAATATTTCGCAATTACTTAAACATTATTTGAAATATGATATTTATTTTTTCTTTTTAGTATAATATTAGTTGAATACTTAGTAACTATTATTTAATATTTTACAATCATTTTGACAAAATTTGAAATATGATATTTATTTTTTTCTTTTCAGTACAATATCATATGAATATTTAGTAAATATTATGTAGAAATATTATTAAATGTTTTGTAAATATTTTACAATTACTTAAACAAAATCTGAAATATGATATTTTTCTTTTTAATAAAATATTATATGAATACTTAGTAAATAATACGTAGAAATATTATTACATGTTTTTAAAATATTTTACAATTACTTAGGCCAAATTTGAAATATTATATTTTTTTCTTTTTAGTGATTTATGTATTTTTAAAATATAGACGATTAGTTAGTTCATTTTAATTAATTTTCATGACTTAGTAGTTCAAGTATTTAATTTAAAATTACTATTTATCGTGAAATTTAATGCAGGGTAGTAATATAGCACTCAGAATTTACTGATATATTGTATGTATTTTTAAAATGCAGATGATCTGTTAGTTTGTTTTAATTAATTTTCATGGTTTAGTAGTTCAAGTATTTAATTTAAAATTACTATTTATCGTCAAATTTAATGCAGGATAGTAATATCAGAGCTCCCAAATGGTCCGTCAACTGAATATATATTATTTTAGAAAATGTTTCTTTTTAGATTTTTCTTAAAAACCTCCCCGGAATCACATTTGAAAGTTAATTCTAGCGCAAACCTACCATAAAATTTTCTGCTAAAATTTATTGGTATTCAGTTGGCAGACCATTTGGGAGTCCTGTAATATAGCACTCAAAATTTAATGATATATTGAAATTATTATATGTATTTTTAAAATGTAGTTGATTTGTTAGTTCGTTTTAATTATTTAATATTTTTTTTCTGTATGTATAATATTTTTAGAAAGTTTCATAATATTTTTATGTTGTTATAAAATTGCACTATGATTCAAATTATCTCAATCAAGTAATTCCTCTAAGTTAATTTTCATGTCTCACTAGTTCATCTATTTCATTTAAAAATTGATCTTTAATGACAAATTTATAGTTATGTATTATATATATATATATATATAATTTTTTTTCTATTTGAATGATTTGCTAGTTATGTTTTATATTATTAGTCAGTTGTATTTTCAAATTTTTCTATTTAACATACTTGTATGTATACAGATTTTAGGAATTTTCACTTGAATAGGAAGTATATAATTCATTATATATAACATTTGTTATTGATATACAAGGAAATGATGATTCTATGCATGAGAGTTTTGAAAACTCGTTATAAAATAAAATTATTTCTGTATGAATAAAGCATTTTTTTTTAAATCATTGATTTATAAAAGTCATTAGTATTAGACTTTGGTAAAGACTTTTCAATAATATCAATTGTAACATTTGCTAAACATTTGTGATAGAAATTTAATTAAATCAAGAATAATTTGGAAGGATTTGGGTTTAATGATCTTTAAAATAAACTGTTGCATACTTCACAAAGAACTTATTTACGAAAACATGTAAAATGGTTTGCAATCAATTAAGATAAAGAAAAATTGCAAAAATTAAGATAATTAAAATAAGAGATATTTCTTCGATGTTTATAAAACTTTTACTTTGAAAAAGTGTGATAGTGACTAAATGATATATTTAAATTACAGTAGTATGTTAAAAAGTAATGCACATAATTAAATGGAATGTTAAAAAATCTTCTTTCTTAAAATTTAAATATGTGTACTTGCGAAATAATCTCCCCTAAAGTCAATGGCTATCATTATTT
Source organism: Maratus speciosus (assembly GCA_963932465.1). Lineage (NCBI taxonomy): Eukaryota > Metazoa > Arthropoda > Arachnida > Araneae > Salticidae > Maratus > Maratus speciosus. Next base: position 481,146,950 of record OZ010787.1, read on the forward strand.
ACATATTAGTTAGTTTTTGTGGAAAAAGCTGGATACTTATCGAATGTTTGTGAAAGATAGTGTTTAAAAGTACACAAGTAAACGTTGGGGACGCAGTCTGAACATTGGATAGCATATCAGTTATTTTTAAAAAGTGACTTTTGAACCCCTAAAAATTTAGCCTCCCCATACTTCTTTTCGAGAAGACCTACCCCTCTATGTTATAGTATTAGTTTATCGTCTTATTTACATTCCCACTCTAAGTCGATTCGAAAAAAATTAAGCCTCCTAAAAATAAGTACTCTAAAAATTTAGCTCTCTCATACTCCCTCTTGAAAAGACCTAACCCCATATTACAGCGCCTAGAATACCTAGTGTGGAAATATGCTAGCCAAAGAGTGTTAAAAATTTGTATCCCTTAAATGTGCGACGATACTGCTAAAATCCCAAGTGTCGATCGCAGCGACATCTGCGGGATTTCCGTATTACTAGTATTACATTGTATAGACTATCAAGTTCTTGCAGTTGTAGAAAATATCCTGCAGATGTCGCTGCGATCTGCATATTGCAGCAGTATCATTGCACATTTAAGGGATACAATATTTTAGCGCTTTTTTAAGTATTACAGGGATAGCCGATTTCTACACTATATATTCTAGGCGCTATACCCATATGCTATAGTATGACATGATCTCATATGATCATTCACTCAAACTCTAAGATGATTTCCTTTCGAAAAGACCTACCCCCTTATGTTATAGTATAACATCGCCTTATATGGTCATTCATTCAAACCCTTAGATGATAAGAAATATTAAGCCCCGTCTAAAAATTTAGTCCCCTCCTGTTCATTATACTATAATATAATCTACAAGGATAATCGACTCCTTACGATCGAAAATTATCTTAACCTCTATGTTCGGCGATCAATTTCCACACTTTGTTCTTATCCCTCTATAACATGATCTTATCAGATTATCATTTCTTATCTCATTTCCGGTTGATAAGAACCTAACTCTCTCAAATCATCTCCTACTATAGCATAATTTCCACTTTCACCACAATCCACAATCCACCCTCGCTTTCGAACAACCTTTTCTACACTACTGGCGTTCATTTAAATTATAGCGATTACCCCAGATTAGGGGTGCACAACCCTTTTTAGAGAAGGGCCACTTACAAAAAAACCTGTGTTGTCGAGGGCCACATCAGTAAAACGGAGATTATTCTATTTTTGAGAGGTGATCCGTGGCCTATAATCAGATAGAAAATATGGTTTCAAAGGGGCAACAAAATCGTCAACAAAGTTCACTTTTTACCAAGCCTAATCGACGAAATTCGCTATTTTTCGCGCCCAATGGACGAAGTTTTCGATTTTTACACGCCTGATTCACAAAATTCGCGATTTTTTTCGAGCCCGACCTACGAAATTCGCGAATTTTCTGAGCCCAATCAACGAGATTTGCGTTTTTTCCGGCCCTGATCGACAAAATGTACAATTTTTCCACACCCGATCGACAAAATTCGCAATTTGTCCGCACCCGATTTACAAAATACGCTATTTTTCCGCACCTGATCGACAAAATTCGCAATTTTTTCGTGCCACACCAATGAAATCCGCAATTTTCTTATTCCTATCGACAAAACTTGCAATTTTTCCGAACCCAATTGGCAAAATTCTCTATTTTTCCGAACCCAGTCGAGAAAATTCGCGATTTTTCCGAGTTCGATCGACAAGACTCGCAATTTTTTTCGTGCCCGATCGACGAAATTTGCGATTTTTCCACTCCCGCTCAGCGACTTTCGCGATTCTTAACTGGCTCTGACGAAATTTGCATTTTTTTCCGGGCCAAATTCACGATTTTTTCTCTCGATTAGCAGACAAACACGCGATTTTTCCGCAGCCGATCACCGAAATTTTAGATTATTCCTCTCCTAATCGACAAAATTTGCCATTTTTCCGCACCCGGTCGACGAAATTCCTTTTTTTCTTAATTTTTCTTAACTGAATGACGAAATTTGCAATTTTTTCCCGCGGCAAATCGACGAAATTGACTGTTTTTTCTCGCGACTGACAAAACTCACGATTTTTTCGCAGCCGATCAATAAAATTTTCAATTTTTCTGCGCACCATCAACCAAATTACCGATTTTTCCGTGCCCGACCAACGAAATTCGCGATTTTTTTCTAGCCCAATCGACGCAAAATCTCGCGACTTTTTCGTGGCCGATCGTCAAAATTTGCGATTTTTCGCTCCGGATCAACAAAATACGCGATTCGGCTGACAAAAATTTCAATTTTCCCCTCGGCAAATTGACGAACTTCACGACTTTTTCCCGCGACCTATGAACAAAAATTGCAGTTTTTCCAGTTATAAGTTAACGAAACTCGCGGGCCACACGCTAACCCATCGCGGGCCACATGTTGTGCATCCCTAGCCTAGATCATATACTTTTTTAGAAAAGTGCATTTTTCTGTTACACACAAATTTCGATTTGCGGGGATTCATTAAAGTCGATGAGTAGCGCTGGGGTTATAGTCGTGGAAAAAAAGATAGTAAATAACCCCTACTAACTCCTCAACAAATTAGTTGAAGATCTTAGAAGATCGTAGAAGAAAGAACGATTGGAAATAAAGTCTACTTTTAAATGATGTATATAAAATTTTCTTAGGGGACCATCTACATATTAAAACGAACCATAAATTTGTTTTATTCAATAGCAGTACACAATTCTGACAGCATAAATGAACTCTATACCCTTCAATTAGCCTAAAAACAAATTTTTATGCAATTCGTACCATAAGTTTCCATGAAATTAATTATTTTAAAACGAGCGTATTTTAAGGGTTGTATCCAAATTCAAGTTCGGTACTCGATTGTTAACCGAGAGAACCCCCTTCTTGATCAAGGCACCTTAAGTACCACTTAAGCAGTCAATGAAGCCGGTTAGATTACAGGACAGTAGAAAAGTTTCAAAATATCTACTCACTTCTATCATAGACGACTCATATCAGACTTCTATCATAGGCCCCTTAAACCATCGTTTTGCCGTTTTTTAAGCATAATTTTAAAACTACTTGGAAGAAAAATGTGAAATTTTGGATTTCCATAAAGCAGGACTTCATAAATCTAAATCCAACAAAAAACTGTAGGTTGCAATTCATATTTTTTTCGAATATTAATTTCATGATTCATATCATAAAATTATAAAAATTGCAAATTAGGCGTATTTATGTGTGGTTATATCAGAATTATTGCTACACAAAATATTATCACATTAGGAGCATAATTTCAGGAGATATAAATAAAAATATGAAAATGTAATTTAACATTAGAAGCTCTAAATTTTGAATGTTTATAATTCAAAAACATATCATTCAAATGACTTGAAATTTGGTGTCTAGGCATAGTTTGAACCGAAGATTTGAAATATCTTGTTAAAATTGGGTATTCCTATTGAAAATAATGAACTTTGGTTTAGTTTTAATATGTAGATGGCCCTCTAAGCAAATTTTATATACATCATTTAAAAGTAGACTTTATTTCCAATCGTTCGGTACCAGTAACTTTCGTTTACGATAATTTGTTGAGGAGTTAGTAGGGGTGTTTACCTTTTTTTTTTTTCCCACGACTGTACCTATCATAGCAGAAGTATAAAAGCACTGTTGATAATGATTTTTGGAAAAAGTCGTAGGTAATTAGTCGAGATATTAACCCTTGAAGACACGGACGATTTGGACATATATAATAACTGGGGCTGCGTACTGTATGTACCATCGGCTTTTAAAGCCTAGATAACAACTTTTAATCATACATTTGTGTAATACAATGTCCAGTAGCACTATAAAAGCAATAAACGTCAAATTGTTAAAAACAGAATAATTTAATTAGAATTAATTACATAAATACTATGAGATTCGCGACTAGTTTGCATTGAGTAGATATCTCAATAATACGCCTCCCGTGTCTTTAAAAGTTAATTAAAAACCTATCTGGAAAAAAGGCACGACCAAGGCGGCGTTGCTGCTTTGCGACCTCCTTTCGAAGCGCGCTTAGCAAAATGCCAAATTTAAATTTGAACAAGGATTTTGTTTTATCTACACTGTAAAAATAAGAGATTGTTACGGCGCTGAATTTAGTTTTATGAAATGCCAAATGAAGTTTAAATATGCACTACTTTAATTTCAGTGCCGAATTAAGTTCATTATAAACAGATTAGAATAAGATTTAAATAAAAGTTATACAGAATAACGATATTTGATATTGTTTAGGCTTCATATCTCTTTGAACTTTTTCGGTATATCCACCCATTCATACTTTTCTAGAGTGTATACAGCTATATCAAACCCTACGTTGTATAGTTTTTTACAAAGTCTTATTTTTATTTTAGTAACGATTTTTTTTAATAATACAGTTAATAATTCATATATTTATTGTACGGAACCCTCTGAGTGCGAGTAATACTCGCCCTTGACCGTTTATTATTATTAATGTACAGTTTTCAAATCCAAAAAAGATTTCAAGAAAACTCTTTTTTTTTTCCCGGAATTTATAAAAAAAAAAAAAATGTGATTCTCATCTTTTGTGGCCTAATATTTTTGTTTTAATTTAAGTACGAACAGTATTTTTAAAATAATTTTTTTTTAACGTTTAAGTATTAACATAAAATTCATAGCCCAATATTACATTTCAGTATAGAATTAAAAAAAAATCTGAAAAAAAAAATGGTAGCGCATGTTCTATATTTTTTTTTTTCTGAGAAAAATTTTTTAAAGCTTTCAATCACTTTCTTTTTAAGTCAAACTTTTGCTTCTAATTTTATTATACGTAGTTATAAACAAAATATTTAAGCAAAGTTATGCAGAAAATTTTCGATATACCTGGGATAAGATTTAATATGAGTGATTTCTCTTTGTTAAAAATAGGAAAATATAGCAATCTTATTTCAATGTTTTTTTAACATTTCAATCAACATCTGTCGATACAAACCACGCAGGAGGATAATTTTTGAAGCCAAGAATTTCCTTACTACTCTTCAATTTTTCATTTACAAATATCCCCGATAGATGGCGCTGCATAACCTCGAACTCTATGTAGTACTGATGTTGCTCAAAATAACCCTATAATTTCAAAATACAAACCATATTTTAGGCATTTCAACAGTTAAATAAAATAAAAATTAAAAGCTGAGTGACCATTGATCCACTTTTACTTGTTAACTTAGGCGTTCTAACAGACTGGGACAGTGCAGCGCTATCTATCGTTTATACTTGAAGCTAAAACAAGCAAATAAATTCTTGACTTCACACATTACACTCATACGAGATTAACTTCAATAGATGATATTGTTTTCTTGCTTTTGAATTTTTTAAAAGGTTTAGTTCGTTTTAGAATATCCCGTATCTAGAATAAAAGAGGAACACTGTGCATTACGTTGGCTAAGTCATTTTCTTCAAACATTGCAATTTAATAATCCTTTTAGTAATCCAGCCCCACCAGTGGCCGAGAGGTTCTGCTCTCAAAGCTGGTAGACGGGAGGTGCTGAATTCGATCCCAATCGCGCCCATATGTGTCCTAATCGTTATAAGTTTTCGAGGTTTTCTCCGAACCTTGGATTTCCAAGCGTAAATACGGGTTAGGTTCCCTTAGAAAGACCCCTACGAAGGACACTCACCTCCCCCCCCCCCCCCCCCGCTTAGGGCCTATTTCTCTCGTGTTGATAATTGGCCGTCATAAACACAACCAACCTTTTAATAATCCACACTTACAGGACAGTTAAAGTTTCTGATTGAACAATATGATCCCTTTACAAAGTCAGTATAGCTTCTTTAAATGAACACTAATGGCAATATTAAATATGTGTATTGTAAGTTTACTTCTAAATTATTTAAATTACAGATTAAAAATTCTATATAGATACAAAAGGTTGAATGAGTATTGATTGACTACTATTTGAGGCAATAAGAATAATTCTGTACCCTTAATTTTTCTTACAATTCCACCAACATCAAAAGTCATTGTAAGACTTTCAGCAACTTATAATCCAAAAGAGTTATATTTGTACACTTATTTTTATTATATACAAGGTGTCCCACTAGAAAAAATTTTCAATCATTCTTGTTCTGTGGCACATTTGAGTCCATAGTTAAGCTTCCGTGGCACGCTTGAGACCACAATTAAATTTTCGAGGTACATTTAAATTAACTTTTCCCATACTAGTCAGCATAAAAATTCGCAAGTTTATAAAGGGTGGTCCATCTGTTGGTTCTTTTTTCATTGTGAAATAAAACGCATTTTTTATGAATGAAAATCAAAATTCTTTGTTGAACATGGAAGGTGTATCTATGCTATTTATGTATTGAATATAATATCGCGCATGTGGCCAACGCGCCTCCGCTTACATGCCATCATCCGAACATCAAAATTTTCGATGACTTTTCCCAGAATGAGCAGAGCCATGGCCAAAATTTCAGCCCGGATGTTACGTTTGAGGTTTTGGATTATGCGGGAGAGGGGGGGGGGGGGGGGACATTGGCGTACACTTTACTTTTCAGAAACCCCCAAAGAAAATAATCCATTGGGGTTAAATCGCACGATCTTGGCGGCCATTTCACATCAGAATTCCTTGAAATTACGCGATCTGGAAATTTCTCGTTCAATAGGTTGATGGTTTGGCGAGCAGTGTGTGCCGTTGCACCATCTTGTCATACAAATGGCATACATTTGACAGTTCATACATGCATGACACATGACAGCTGACACAAATAACCTGTGAAATATTAATAGTTCAAAAAAGAACCAACACATGGACTATCCTATATTAAACAATGAAGGCCTTCTTTTCAAATTTCTTATTTGTATTTCAGAATTGTTTAATGAATCTTTTTGAATAGGATATCAGAAGTCGAAGTCTAACGCTGTATCTTTACTTTTTTTTTTTTATAGTTGTTGTAGTTTTAATTTAAGGACATTCTGAATGTCGGAAAAAATGGTTTGTACGTTTCAAAAATCAAATTGCATCATTTTTTTTATTTTTTTTTTTTTTTAGTAGAAAGATATATTAATAGATTTCGATATCAGGTATCGTATATGAAAAGAACCATTTAAAAATGTTGAAATGTAAACGATAGATTTTTCAAAAAACGCCTCCATTGGTTTTTACATTTGCTTGCGAATGTGATCGCGTGACTAATGTAGACTCTTGAGATAATTAAAATACATAAGAAAGAAATATGCCTTTAAAATGTAGCTACCAACACAAATAAAATTATTCATCACAAAAAATATTATAATTAGTAACAATAATACAATAAATAAAACTTTTAAAAATGTATTTTTTAGTTGTATATCCTATATATATATTGTATATATATATATATATATATAACCATTAATTAAACATAACCTACCACCGTCAATTATTATGAATTAAAGCTGTAAGTATTAAAAAAAAAAATTAATATAAGAATTATTATGGAAGAAAAAGAAAAAAGTGGACACCGACAAAAATTGAAAAGCTTATACATTGAATTACGTTATCAAGGGCACAGAATTCAATGATATAAGCAAAATGGTTGTTTTCTGTGGGAAAAATAAGCTAAAGCTAAAAGTTATTTTCCCCTGTGCCCAAACAACCATAAAATCAAGTGAATTGATTAAAAATGAAAGCAGAATAGAAACAAATAATATGAAATGGAAGAATCAATAAAACGTATTTAAATATTTATAGGATATAAAATATAAATAATAAACACCATACCGATTAATATTTCATTATTTTACAAAAATCCACGCGCAGATGGCTGCCAGTATATCAAAAAGATTAAGGTGAATAAAACAGTTAAGAAATCACAGTAAATGATACCAAAGGATGCAGTTAATACATTTTGAAATAAAATTTGAAATACCTTGTTAAACACATTTAATCTAATATAAAATAAATAGATATTAATTACATTATTTAAAATGCACTATTAAATTAATTAATAACAGTTTAACAATATCGTCAAAATTTAGCTAAAAATACCCCCTGGCGTATTAAATTATAACTGAAATGGAGCTAGAAAAATTAAAAATTAGAGCTATCTGAGACAAATTTAGTGCTGCCATCTAGTATTACTTCTATTAAACAACTAACGCAAGGTAAATATTTGTAAGCATTTGAATGTAAATAACTGTATAAATAATTGTAAGCATTTGAATGTAAATAACTGCATAAACAGCAAAACCAAACATATCCTTATATATAGAGAATTATAAACCGAATATAAACCACACAATGTATTTAAAAACTATTGTAAATAAAATTTAAAAGCATACAATATATTCTATTAGCTAACTTATTTAAACTAAACTAAGAATTTAAATAATTCTAGAACATTGATAATATATAGCATATAGCTATATGCTATAAAACAAAATAAATTCAGTAATAATTAATATAAATAATTATTAAATATAAAAATTATTTTTTAATGAATTATATATCAGATATTTATAAAATGAACAGGAAATAAAAAACATGTGGAAGTAAATAGAAGGTTAAATGATACTTAAATACCCATTACTTAAAAAGCACAAATATAGAGTGTGGACTATTTTCAGACATCCATAAAAAACCATAAAGTATGAATGTGGGACATTCAAAAACATTATACCGATAATAAATATTAAAAAGAATAGAGTAATAATAATAAAAATAATTACCCAATTTTACTGCATACAGTATAACTATATTTATATTAAACATACTTATATGTATATTATTCACTATAAGAATGGCATACTATTAGTAATTAATATGATATTGTCCTTAGTAAATTTAAAATTTAATAACAAATAATTGTAAATTAGATTAATCAATAATTAGGCTAATTATAATAGTAATGAAATTCTCCAATTACATATAAAATATCAAATCAACATCCATATAAAATACGTAACAAAAATATAGTAATAATACAAGAGCCCCCATTTTTTTTTATTTTTTTTATATATATAATTAACCATTGCGTATTATCCAGACAACACCACCCTCCTCCGTACTCTAACATCTACCCACCCAACCAACCTATAATATTTTTTTTATATTATTTTACAATTTTTAATTTTTTATAGATTTTTTTTTATAATTTTTTTGTATTTTTGTTTACGCATGTGTTAATTTGTTTTAATAGATCATGTAAGAAAAGTACTAATTGTATATTAATGAATATATGAATTTTTTTGGAAAACCATTATTTAATGCATCATAAATTAGTTTTTTAATATTATTGTTAATAAGAGGAGAAGAACATAAACATTTTATTCTATATAAATGATTAAGTATTATATTCCGAAATACAGAATGATGTAGACAAGATTTAAAATTTGTAAATGTATTAACATTGAATTTAAATTCTTTACGTTTGTCATATAAATCCGTGATTGTTTTATTGTCTTTTATTGTAATTTTAAGATCTAAGAAGTTAATTGTATTGTTAGATAAAAGGTTTTCCGTTAATTCCAAATTAGTGGGATAATCAACTGGAAATCGAGTAATTGCAGATTGATCAGTATCAATTAAAATGATGTCATCATTATAACGATATAAATGTAGATTATTATTAGTAAAATTACGTTCATAATGATATAAGTATAAGTCTGAGAGTAAACTGGAAGTACAACCGCCTTGTGGTATACCGACATGCTGTAAATATAAAGTATTATCTTGCAATATATAATTATTATAGATAATGAAGTTAGTTAAAGATTTAAAATATGCAATATCTATATTAGATGGTAATTCCAGTTTTTTATAATATTTTTTAAATAATGCATTTATAATTTTATGTAAATCTAATAGGTCTATATTATTAAAAAGATCTTTGAAGTCATATGTCGTTATATTATAAACACAATGAAGATTTTTTTAAATATTAACAAGTTGATAGCTATTTTTTATACAGTGTGTATTATCATTATTTGTAGTAAGTGCATATAATTGATTAAGAATTTTTAAGAGAAGTGTATTGGCTTTATTATTATATGTATTACAACCAATAGTAACAGTCCTAAATTTAATAGGAGTTTTATGAAATTTGGGAATAAGAACTAAATATGGATAATTAAAATTAGTAGATAAAATATTTAATAGTTTATAATAACTTCGAATTTTACGATTATTTACAATTACAGTTTCATTAGTTTTTTGAAATGACTTATTAGAAGAAATAGAATTTGTAAGAAGTTGGTGATAATATGATTTACATATAATAGCATAATTGTTAGGAGATTTGTCTACATATGTAATAACGTAGTTTTTTTGTAATTTAGTAATTTGTTGGAAATAATGCTTTGTATTAATAGAAACCAAATCAGCAATATTATTTTTTAAAGCCATAGTTAATTTTTCAATTGCTAATATCTCCCATTGATTAAAATATTCAATAGGCTTATTATAAGAGATAGAAATTTTATAAATAAAAATATCAATATCATATGTAAACTGTTTGATAATAGATTTAACATTAAATTTAGATGGAAGTCTATATTTAGTACCATAACCCATTAGTTGTTTCAATTTAAAATCATGAACAATATCAAGATTTCCAGTGATTATATGTCCATGATCATTGTTTATGTATTTTTTTAGAGTGGGGTCTTTGCAGTTACACGGAAAATTACTTGCAGCAGATGTATTTTTTGAAAATGTATTGTAGTTAAAAATCTTTCTCCCAATTGTATTCGGATATTTAAAGGTTTTTGATATATGAAGATTATTGATAGGAAAAAAACAATTTTTATCATTAATTATAGAATTGATATTAATTTTATTAAATATGTGATTTGAAAAAGTAATTATCATTTGAGTATTCATGTTCTGAATTTTGTGTTTTTTTTGTAAATTAATATTTAAAAGATTAACCCTACTCATAATAAGGTCAAAGTAAATATCAGAGAAATGTTTAGAGAAAGATTTACTTAGAAAGACATTTAAATGTTGTACAAGCTGTTTCTTTTTAATAGCAAAGATGTTTTTTTGAATTAACAACCAGTTATAATTCTCTAAGTAATTTCGTTGAAGATCATTAATTTGTTTTGTGATAGATTTTTTGGAAACTACAACTGATTATGAACCCTTTCCGCGTTTATTACGTGTTGTTTTAGCATTTAAATTATGATTAAGAGTAGGATAAATTGGAGAATAATCAATATTGTTATTTATAGATGTGAAGACTTTGACAGGTCTGTTAAATACTTCACTGTTAAGTCCATAAGGATAAATTGTGTTATAATATTTCATATATGATGATTCCATATAAAGACGTTCTGATTTATTTTTTAGAATTTGAAGGATTTCAATTGTCGTATTTTTAAATAGATGTTTATGAAAATGTTGAATTTCAGCTATTTGATTGTATATTTTTTGCTTAATAGTAGATTGTATATTTTTTGCTTTGTTGTTATTAGAGTCTGAACGATGATGATTGAGTATATGATTTCATAAATTTACATTAACATTTAATCATATAGCTGAGCTTGGTGGTGTATTTTATTAAATATACTTATTGGGAGATTAATTTTTTTAGATAGGCGAGCTTCTTAAAAGCTTTTTAATTCTCTTCTTCCAAGTACATAGCCGCGATGTGTGTTTGTTTTTTGTTTTGATCCTGATCGCATAAACAGGGATGAGAGCGCTCCGACCCAAATGACAGCTTGCTACCACTAAATTTTAATGGTATTTCTCGCCTTATTGAATGACAAAATTTCTGAGATTCAATAAAGCAAATAATGCTATTGAAATTTAGTGGTGAAAATCAAACCATTTGGGTCGGAACGCTCTCATCCCTGTATATATCATTTTGAAAACTGAGAACTTTCTTTTGTGCAATTTGCAAATTTACAATTGATAGAAAACCAAAAGATTTTAATATATATTTTTTAATTTTTATATTACAATTCTCTACTTTATCTTATTTCAGATAACTCTCTGGTATAATACTTAATTATATATAGCGTGTATGCACACACACTTAATGGCACTTCTTGTTTAGTTTATTCTGAAGAAGTTGCATTTGGCGGACCAACAAATACAATCTTAAAATTATTGTATGCATTTTTCGCAACTATAAATGTAGTATAATACGTATAGTACAGTTCGTAACTGTAAATAAAATAAATGCAAGATATACGAAATTTTTTCAATAAGAGTTTTATGCAAGGTAATTTTTTTCACTAGTTCAAATACTTTACCTAAATTTTCAATTTCATCTGCGTTTTTTTCCAAAGCAATTTTTACTCTGGGACCATCAACCTTTTCTGTAGGTACGAGAACAATTTTATGATTTCCCCGCTTGTTGTTATATGTGTTTAAACACTGTAATAAAACAGCAAGAAAAGTTAACTTTTTTACACTAAAACTCATAACAAAACAAATAGCGTAATATAAAAAGTTTGTAACTCAAGAACTTTGATTTTAAAAATATTTACTCAGCTTTTAGAGTACATTATTTTAAACATGTAAAAATAATTAAAAACATTTACAGCATAAAAATAAAAAAATATTGATAAAAAGTTACTTTTTTCATATCTCCAATAAGCAAAAAATTACATACTTCTCTTAAAAATACCAAATTGTAAAGTATACGAACTTATCTTTGTAAAAAAATCTATTTTTAGACAGCCTTTTCAAGTTGACAAAATTTAAAAACTTCTTTTAGCAATAACGATATGAAATTGTTCAAATGATAAATAAAACTTTGGCGTGAAAAATTATCACGGTATCGCCATCTGTTGAGAATTCTATTAACAATTTATATTAACTGATGTGTTGGAAGATAGCAGCAATAAATAAAATCGCCTTTTAAAGTTCACTGTACAAGTATTATTGACTTTTAGGTTTGTTGCATATATGCAACGAGGTGATACAAAAGGTTAAGACAGAGTATTTCTATTTACTAGTAAAATCATCAGAGAACTTCACTAAATTTTTACTTGATATCCTTTCACGGCACACTAGAGGAAAACCTCTGCACAACAGGGTAATACAGAAGAGACGGGTTCAAGGCTCGATTTTTATGTGCGTTCGTAATTATATAAATACGTAACACCTATAGTCGTCGTCTGGCCCGTTCGTCTGTCTGTCCGCATATAAAAGCGCAAAAACTACCCAACCGAATGGTTTAAAATTTAATATATATAATCGTTGCAGAGTTTTGTCGAGTCATTTCAAATATTCTGAAAATCGAAAAATTACTTAAAAAGATATTAATAAAAGTTTTCTTCATTCTATTAAATCCTATCATACTTAATTAATTCAATGATATCCCATGACAGGTAATGATTCTAGTTTGCCATGATGATTACGTCCTATTTAAGATGGAGTCATATTATTTCAGTGTTACTGAATTTAATATATATAATCGTAATAAATTTTCTATTCATGCATTTTTTCATAAGAGTACAACAGCTATTGCACCAAGATCTGAACATTTATAAATCTAATTATAGTATGAACTGTTATTTGTCACGTTTGATGTACAATTTCCGACTTGTTATACTAGTCTTCGGGATCGGGCGGGATCGACTCAAAGTGAAAATTTTATTTATTCACAAAGTGAGAAAAGGAAACAGAACTTGCTACTTAAGAAATAAGAATGCATTCTAAGTTTTTTCAAGTGTTTTACAATTATTTCAAAATCACTTTGAAAGGGAACTGAATCATTATTGATGGGATATAAGGAAAAATATGATTTTGAAGCCTTTGCATGGTCAGTGTTAGTAACATAAAGAAGCCGTGAGATATCACTTGTCTATTAACGCTTTCTGTTTGATGTCCTTTTCAAGAATTACTGGAAAACTCATGTCTTTCAGCCATAGTTCTAATGATACCGATCAATGATGATCTGCCAAAGATATTTTAAAAGAAAAGGACTCGTGGTTTTCGCAGATTTCTGCCAGTGTTTGGGGTGTAAATAACAAATTTGCTATTTTAAACATATTTTCATGGATATGACTATCACGAAACGTTGTCATGAGAGTTTATTTAGTATTAATACTTATTCCTATGTAAAAAAAAAATGTAATGAGAAAATTAATCTCCTAACAAATTTAAAATGTTAGTAACAATTTTCTACTGCATCCTTTCGGTATCGGCTAGTTCTTGACCTCCGAAAAAAGAGACCGGACTCACCTTTTCAGGGTAACTCCGAAAAATGCTGGTTCTAGAAAAATTACAGGAGGAACAAAACATTTACATATAAAACCTGTATGTTTAAGAAATGAGGTAATCACAGGAATTGCTGGAAATGTCCTCCCTGAGATACCAAACATAAATCCATTACATATTCCTGTACTTTTTTCTAAAATACATATTTTCTCGTGAAGTATTCTATATTACAGTGTAATTTACGTTATTGAATAATGCTTTTACTAATTATATTTTTTAATTTTAGGTAAATACTTCCGCAATGACGCTCTTGGGTGAAACTCAAGAAGAAGATCGTAGACTCATTACAGATCTTGTTGTCCAACGCATGCAGACGTACTGCAAGCCAACGTTGGCGTAAGTAAAATATTTTTTCATTGTAGATTACCGTTTAAAATACTCTTGAGCACGAAACCGTTTTCTGAAAAAGGAGAGGGTTTCTTTTTTAATTTTATCGTTAGTATATTTAACGATTTTTTTATGGTATACCTTATCAGCAATGCATTCCATCAGTACAGTGAACCCTTACAGAATTCCATATAAAAGATCTTTACTGAAAGAGATAAGAAGCTTTGGAAATTCTAAGAGAAAATGTAGCAAACACAATTCATTTTAATGTGGTTTAATTTTTATCTATCTAGTCGAAAAAGTTCTTATAATTATCGAAAAGAAAATATTCACCTGGCAATATCGTGTCTTAATGGAACGATTTTATCTCATTCTTTTGATGTTAGTGTAATATGCTTAAAATTAATTTTGTATTTTACAAACTTTTTTCCCCCCAAGGGCAAATTTTATTGCAATGAGAGCTTCAAAATTTACTTCTCTGAGCCCAAAATTGCTCTTCGCTGTCAATATCCAGCATGATTTTTAACCCTTTCCACCATAGTTGAACAGTGTTTATGAATTCGTCAGTGTGTCTGCCTAACCGTCTGTCCGTGCTCCAACTCCTGTAAATATACTCGAATTGCAGTGTAGTCTTTATGTGTTATTGATGTTTACTATAGAATGTTCGGTACTGAGAATGAAGTGTGTTGCATGTATAGTTTGTTTACAGGGATACACAAAAGAATTCCGTTACATTATGGTCTATTCTATGGAATAAAATCGTTTCCGGTGCATTTTTGCTAATGTTACAATACTTCAAACATAACGAAACTGATATGAATAACTGAGGTGGACTAAAACATGTTTTCTCAGCAGTATAGAGTAAACAGTATTTATAGTTCGTTTTCAAAGGCGCACAAAAGAATTCGGTTACAAGACGGACTATGGTCGATTCTATTGTATTAAAAAATGAAATTTCTTAATAACATTCTGTTAGTGTGGGAAAGTGTTTCATAATATGTATATGCCTGATACATGATTTTTCGTTGTTCTTAATATTCAAACTGTTTCAGAATTATTTCAGTCCAATCCGAGAAATCTCTCAATTTCACTCAATTTAAATTGAATTTTCAAATAAATTGAAAATTATAAATCTTCAAATCTCTTCAAATACTATTTAAACAAGTAATTTTTAAGAAATAAATAAAACTGACTTCTAAATACCTTTTCTTACCTTATTGTGCTGATATTTGTTTATTGCACAACAGTTTGCGTATTTTAGTGAGAGTGGTTTTGCACAATCTCGGTCAAGTTCGTTAAGGGGCAAAATTGGACCAAGGGTGTAGAAATAGGGAGTGGTTTTGTGAAAAACGAAAAAAAACCATAGCTTCCTAATTATAATACATATCGACTGAGTTTAAAGTTATTATTACTTCAAAAAAATTGGCCAAAAATTTATGTATGAATAATTTTTAATAAAACTAAAAATGGTCTCAAGGGGAAAAAAAATGGGGTTTTGGGGAGAAGAAAATTCATAACTTCGTCAATTCTCAAGATATCAAATCCAATTAATTTTTTTATAAATTGTCTTAATACTATCTCCAACTTTTATACTGACAAGTTTTTGATAGGACCAATTAATTCTTAATGCAAAAAACAAAAATAATAATAATGAAAAAAAAATGGGGGATTGAAGGAGAAAAAAAATCCATAACTTCGTCAATTCACAAGATATCAAATCCGCATGAATTTATTATATATCTTCTTAATATTGTCTACAACTTTTATACTGACAAGTTTTTGATAGGACGAACGCTTACAGCAAAAAATAAATGTAAAATTACATCGAGGTTGACGAAAAAATTATCGTATGAAGGATGTAATCAAATCCAAACTGCTTGTTTTCTGGCTCATTTTTAAATTCATTTTTGCTTTAAAACGCATCAAATTGGTAGGATCTCTTATTAATAAACTATACAATGCGCCGTAATGGATGATTTTTTGATAGAGGCAGAATATATTTCTTAAAATGATGTCAAAGAGGGCATTTTGAACAGAATTTCTCGAAGTGATTGTTTTGGAAACGAAAAATATGGTACAACTGAAAAAATATTTTTTATAAATTAAGTTCTAATTAATTGAACGAAAAATAAAAACATGGATTGCTTTAAAAATCACGTCAGAAAGTTTCATGTTTTTATTTTAAAAATGAATCCGAAAATGTGCCAAAACTTTCGAGTTGTTGAGCATGGAAAAATATTTTTTTTTTAATACTGGTCTTAACACGATTCTGATAAAACCAGCTCTTATATAAAAATTAAATATTAAAAACTGTTCAAAAGTGGCCAGATAAAATTATTAAAGTGGATTATCTCTAATCATGATTTAGTTTTTGTTGTTGAAATTAGTACTTATCTTCAAAATCTACCTGGGCCTGTAGGCCGAGCCGTCAGGGATTTTTTTTTTTGTTGTTGTTGTTGTTGTTTTTAAATGGGGAAATTTCAGTATAACTATTTGACTCCGAAATTACAATTTTAATTAGTTTATAAAGTTTACGCTTCAGAATATTTAATAACTAGTATAAGTATTTAATATGTTATTATATCATAAAAAGAAATTGCATAAAGTGGCTGGTATTTTATGTCCTCTTTTTATCCCTTCAATATTATTTCTAAGTGCAAATAATTCCATCACCACATGGAAACATTTCAGTGTCAGTACATTGAAATAACAAAATTCTAACCGTACATTAGGCTAAAATGAGATGGCACCTCATTTTAGTTGAGATGTGCTATCTACTGAATGTCTTTAATCTTGTGAACAATTTGAGCCCACTTACAACGTATTCTAATGAGTATTTCGAGATTTGGATGGGTGTTTGGAAGAAGGGCATGTGTTACAAAATTTGGAAAATTCGCTTTTTTGTTGGAAAAGGGTTTGTATGGAATGATTGGTGATTACCCAGTGTTAAAAATAGCAATTTCATAATATGAAAGATTTTTCTTTAAATAAAAAATAAAAAATAATCTTAAAATAATATTACTACTTTCCTTACCCACCTAACTAGTTTTTATACTACCCATCATTGCTCAGCATGAAGACAAATGCGGAGGGTAATTAAGATCGGAAAATGGGCCTAAGTCACCCTAGGTGCTCAGGACATCGCTAATCAATGGCATTAAGAATTTTTTCCTCATTTCTCGAAATTTTAAATTTGTAAACATAGTCTCTTCTTCCAGACATCCATTCAATTAATAAATAAGACAATTTTTAAACTACATTTTTGCATATGAACAAATAACACTTTCATCAGTGGGTGACTTGGGGCTTGCGGGGGCTATTCTACGATTCAATAAGGGGAAGATAAATACGTATACGAAAATAGTAATGTCATCGAGCCCCCGTAACCGCCCACAGCTTTCATTTAAGGCTGTTCTCAAAACTAAAGGGTCAGCTTTCTGACATAAGATTTAATTCATTTTTGTTCGGAAACGCATAAAACTTGAAGGTGTTGTTATTCAGAAACTATGTCATCGAACTGTTTTTTCCGTTTTCTTGTAAACGCAATAGATCTTTCAGAAAAAACTGTCGTAGTTAGCATTTTGAACTGAACTTCCGAACGAAAGAAGAAAATCCAGTAAATAAGGGGAGAAAAATGCCGTGTCACGTGATCAAAATCGCTTGTAACTGATTAGGTAATTTATTAATCAAAAAATGGAAAAAACAGTTCGATTCCAAATCGCTTCCATGGTCAGGCTTTCAAATTTTATATCTTTCCGTTAAAAAATGAATTTGTAAATGTGTCAAAACGTTTTGCGCTTGTTGAGCAGAGCAGTTGAGAACAGCCTTAAGTAGTCTATGGGTGGTCGAAGAAGTTAGAATCTTGTCATTCCAAGGCAACGATGTTTTACTTCTTTAGATTTTTAAGAACTACACAGTAGGCAAAAAAAAGACACCACTCATAGAAGTCGATATAGATTATTAAAAATAATAAAAATAATAATAATTTAGAAATTAAAGAAGTGAATTTAGGGTGTTTATAAATTACCTGCAATAGCAAATCTTTTTTTCATAAACAAAAAGTTTAACTTTATCACGCCCCCCCCCCCTCCTCTTTTCGGTTATTCTTAGGGGTGTAACATGATTTTGAGCAGTTCAAAATTTCGATTTGTTTTTCGTTTGTTAATTTGTAGCTTGAAGCATTCTTTATAAACACGAAAAGGAAATTTTATTATGCTGTTAAAAATCTGTGGTAAACTGGACATTTTGCTGAAAGTTTTAAATAGTGTAGTTTAGAAATCGATATCGAAAATGAAAGGTAAACTTTATGGGCACAGAAGCAGAAAGAGCCACAGCGAGTAAACAGTAGGGAAAACTTCAAGCGCCTTTTTCTTCAGAACAACATTTTGAAAATGGGCGAACACTCTAGCTCCACCAATTTTCCATCAATCGTATTGGTATTTTTGAAAATTAATCATAACATATTTTTTCTAGTGAAATACGTAGTATTTTTTCGAACTACTCATATCTAAATTCTCTATGTAGATTTTGAGGAATGCAATTTTTGGTTTAAAAGTTACATTTTACTTTGAGTTGTTGCTATTTCACTAAAAATGCTTATTCTTTATGGCTATGTATTTAACTAGCTTTTGGACAAGGAAAAAAAGTTTTTTGTTTCATTGTTCCAGGTTAAGTCTATAATGAGTTACCGTATCCACATAGTTGACCCTCTTTTTATAGTAGCGCTCCCGCACATCAGCTTTCAATCCACCATTTTTTAATAAAACAACTAAAAAAAGATACAGTTTTCTATTTTAATATATGTTTAATAATGTATTGAAAATGGAATAAAAAAAAATACACGAAATGTTAAATGTAACAAGTAAAAAATATTTTTTTGAATTTAAAAGAAAACGTTTGTAAAACGGACTGGAAAAAACGAAGGGGAAAAAACTTCCGATGAAAAACAATCCGATTACTAAAGAGTAGATTTTTTATGGCATGGGAAAATGACTTCCAGAAATTCTGCCAGTATATTTGAATATCTGCTTTCTTTGAATTGCTTATTTGAATTGCAAATATCTTTCGGTGAAAGTAAGACTATTTAAGGTAATGGAATGTAACCTGCTTTTTATAATAAATCACATACCAAAATGTTAAGGGTAAATCGTTTAGCTGAAATTTCAAAAAAGAATAATAAAAAGGTTGAATATGATACAATTATTTGGTGAACTTTTGAGGAAGTTCGTAACAAAGGATTTATTTTGTATTATTATTTTTTTTTTTTAATGAAATTTTGTTTCTGAAATGGTGTGCTGTAATATCAATTTACAAATGGAAAACTATGAGATAATTTTGCATTTGAAAATATGAGTGAAAGAAAGCGTTAAATTCCAGTTTTCTAAAAGATTGCTTAACTTTATAGATATGTTGTGCGATAATCTATCATATAGTAATGCTAGAGTACTAAGGTTGCATTTATTCTTGAAGATTTCAGATCAGTATTTTTTAATGTTTAATATATATTAAATATATTTATCACTATTATTATTAATTATTATTATATACACTTATTAATATTTATTATTAAATTGCATATTAATACATTAATATTTTAAATATTTCTCCATTTGAAGACAGGAGCAGAAGAAGGTGTTATGTTACATTTTCCTAAAAGATTGTTTTGATTTATAGATATTGGCATTATGAGGATATCTGTCATACGGTAAAGCTAAAGTATTAAAATTGCAATTGTCCTTAAAAATATGAAACTTTACTTTTTAATATTTAATATACATTAAATATATTAAATAATTAGTAATTTTTATTAGATTATATATTAATAATATTTGTTATTATTATTATTATTATTATTATTATATATTCTATTTATTAATACTGGCTATGAAATTATATGTTAATATATTAAATACTTTTACATTTGAAGACACGAGTGGAAGAAGCTGTTATGTAAGTTTTTCTTTTCTTTTAAATATGTTTTATTTTATGGATGTGTTATGAGGTGATCTATCACATGGTACAGCTAAAGTACTAAGATAGCAATTATTCTTAAAGATATGAGATATAATTTTTAAATATTTAATATGCTAAGTGAGTTATATATTAATATATATTAAATATATTAAATAACAATTATTAATGATTATTAAATTATATATTAATAATAGTTATTATTTTGATTATACATATTATATTTATTAATATTTATTATTAAATTACATATTAATATATACTAAATACATTAATATATTAATAAGTTTTACATTTGAGGACACGAATAAAACAAGGTGTTGTGTCACATTTTCTAAAAGATCGTTTTATTTTATAGATAAGATGTTATCTATGAGGCAATCAATTATATGATAAAGCTAATGTACGAAAATTTTCATTATTCTTAAAAATGTGAAATGTACTTAAAAAATAAAAAGCATATGAAATAATAATAATTAATTATTATTAAATGTTATTATTATTATGTGTATTATATTTGTTAATAATTAATATTAAATCCCGTACGAGGACCTCGCGAACATCGCTTTTGGTTTAACATTTTCAAAATGAACAAGTCACATCTTATTGTTTTTCTTCTTTTATATATTTTTACTTAAGAGTCATATTTAAATTAATTTTTTTTTATTTACTCTACTTGCTGTCGCGTCTTATATGCATTTATCTTCTTTTAAACATTTTTAATAGTGATTAATTTAAATATATTTTGACTGTTTTTACTTTTAATTTATTTTCAAAAATAATTTTTTAATTTTAAAGTAACTTTTTAAATGCGTACCTTCAATTTTGGAAATTCTTCAATCTTAAATGTAAAAACTTTTATTTGAAATCTCGATTTATGAAAATATTGTCTTTATTTTAAGGAGGGGGGGGGGGACTCTAATTAATAATTTCCGTATCTTTTTTTTTTTTTTTTTTTTTTTTTTTTGAGAAAATTTTGTTGAAATAAAAAAGTTATATTTTTAAAAACTATAAAAGCGCATTTTCAACGAAAATGGAGAAAGCAAAATCTAATGCGAAAGTAAATTGACAGTGGAGTTCTTTAGATCAAATATATGTTAACAACTGCGAAAAAAATGCAGCACAAATGCATTTAAATAAAACATTACATAGTTAGAGACTATGTAAATAAACAAATATAGTTCTAAAAAACATTTTTAAAAAATCACAAGGTGTTTTGTCTCATTTCCATTTCATTGACTAATATTGCTTTTGTAAATATTTTGGAGTTCTTCATTACTAATATTGTTTCGAGCATCAATTATCTTTTGTTTAAGATCAGCTGAAGGCGTATTAGTGTTCATTCATTCTTTCTGTTTTTGTTTCGTTCATCTGACGAAACCCCGTTTGTCTCACACCTATGTCTGTCTGTCTGTCACAGAATTCGTTCTCAGAAACGGTATAAATTAGAGACTTGAAATTTTTCATACTTATAGCTGAATACCTCCGATCACACGACAAATTATAAAATTTTGAAAAAGTCTTATATTATTTTAATTAAATGAATTAATTTAATGATATCCGACCACTTTTGCGATTTAGATTTTAAAACAGAATCTTAATTTTAATCTTTTTCGTACAGGCTAGGTGGCTCTGTGGTAGCGTATTTACCTGCTAATCAAAAGGTTCCCGCTTCGATGCTCGGCGGCGGAGTATGAAAATTTTCTCCTGGTTTAGATTTCATTATCTAATACATTCAATTTTACAGACTTTTTGTAAATTTTCTTGTCTTTTTAAAGCCAAAAGTTGTTGCAAAATATTTTATCAATTATTTCTTTATTTCAAAAATTATTTTTTGAGAACTTTCGAAATTTTAAACTGACTACATTTCATTGTCTAATTATTAATTATTAATTATATATGTCCTTCAAATAGGAATAGTCTTCTATCAACTTATGTAGCCGTTATACATATTTTAGTTTGATGGAGAAAGATTTTAATACTTCAATCTTCAATATGCATTCTTTTTTCACAATGTATTGAATCTAATTATTAATGTATAATAATTTCATTGATTTAATTAAAAGAACTTTCGTTTTTTTTTTTTTTTTTTTTTTTTTTTTTTTTTTTTTTTTTTTTACCTTTTAAGGGTTTGGGAGTTTTTTTAGTTAAAGTTAAATCATATAATTAAATATGCTTTTCAGATAGACAAACGTATTCTGCTACAATTGTCAGAAAAGCAGTTCTTCAATATTTTTAATTTGATTTTTTAAAAAAATCCCAATTGCAATAATTTTAAAGTTAAATTTAATGGTGCTGCCATCTATGTTCTTATTGAAAAATATTAAGTATTTAATAAACATAAATTAACGATTTGGATTTATTAATTAAAGGATAAAATGTTTTGAAAGGAATATTTAACGAAACCGTCTGTGCGATCTTCGATCACATTTATCCACTTGTTTTTCCTTGCAGTTATAAAACAGATTAACATTTCTAATTTGATATGTTGTCCCAATGCATTCACAATGGTCAATTTTCTAGTAAATTAAGAAAAATTCATTCAAATTTTAATATGCAGATTTGCGGATGTTTGCAATGATCTTTCCGCAGAAAAAGAAATAAATGATTCCAATAGACCATTTTTGTTTAGGGTATCATATAAAATTTTAAAGTTGCAACTTTTTGAAAAAGAATGACATGACTAAATTTAATCTTATTACTTACCTTGTTCTGAACACTTTTTCAATTTACATTTTCTACTAATCTACAAAAGATAATAAATTAAATCGCATTTTAACCATTTTGGGACACCCTGTATTTAGAAACATGAATATAAGTAGATTTTTTTTTAATTCAACTTTCTAGGCTTTTTTCACAAAAGAAAACCATTTGTTTACTCATTACGAGAAAAAACAACCTTGAATTAGTTAAATATTTCCGGTTAATTCCCATAATTAATATGCCTAATAGTTTCCCAAGAATTCACTTACGCAAATATTCAGCTTTATTAACACAAATTCTCGAAACCGCTTTATTAATGCGACAGGGTCGAGAATCATAATGCAGATGTAATAATATTCATAGAAAATTATGGGGATTTTCTTCTGATGTGATTAAACTAATGCAGAATCTGAATGATAAATCAAAACATAGCAAAAACTTGCGCGAAAATTTCCCCTCTTTCTTCTTCTATTTAACAGCATTTAATCCAGGAAATTTAGGGAAAGAATAAGATAAATTTATTATTTACTTAATAGTGTATAAATTCCTTCCTGCGACTAAAAAAATTAGAAGAGTATCGCGTTTGAAAGAAATGAATCCTTCCTTATACAGGATAAAGCATGTGCTACTACATAAGTTTTGTATCTTTTTTTTTTTTTATGAAACTTAAAATTGCCTACATTATTTTTTTCATTTTACAATATTCTTGTTGCTACCAGATGGCGAGACGTTTGTTTCTTTCTAACCGATGGCCCACCAGCGGCTGAGAGGTTCTGCTCTTGAAGCTGGTAGACGGGAGGTGCTGGTTCGAAACCAATCGCGCCCGTCGGCCTAATCTTTCGGAGTTTTCGTGGTTTTCTTCGAACCTTGGATTTCCAAGCGTTAATACGGGTTAAGTTCCCTTAGAAAGACCCCCACGAAGGGCACCCCCCCCCTGTGCCTATATCCCTCGTGCAGATAATTGGCCGTCATAAATATAACCAACCAACCAACTTTTCTAACCGATGACCAGGCCCCTACCTGCCGGGTTGTCCCATCTGAATGGGTTTGATATCTGGTATCGGGGAGGGCGACCGCCTTATCGCCGCGTAGAGGCAATAAGTTTGACGGGCGCCTTAGTTCGTCTTTTATGGGTAGCGCCTACTGCTTAGTTATGTACTTTTTTATGTCGATTACTTAACGTTTATATATTGTTGTTTGATGCCTGCGCATAGATACTCAAGTTGATCTCGTAATTTAGAGCCTTGATCAAATGACGAGACCTTCACCTGGCAAGACACCTCCAGAGGTATAATTTACAGGTTAACTTGGAGGACTTTGCACCACGACGGATTTTACATGCACCAGTATGGCGAGACGTTTGTCACGGAACTGGGGAAGCGATTAATATCGGCACTTCCAGCCAACACTTCTGATTACTCTCAGCTTCTGCCATTTCCATACACCTCAACCGGTGCTTCCAAAACATCTTCCAAACACTGAAAGCACTGCTTAGAACTAGAGACCCTGAACTGATCAGCAATAGAGAGTCTAAAAGACAGTACTTGGAACTGGAGTTGCTTTTCCCATTCCACAGATCCATTATCTACGACTCGCCACTGGTTGCTAGAACCATAGAGCAGAAATGGTTGGTCTCTTGTAATTTTTTAGTTGAATTAAAAATGCCTTGGAAACTCAATTTTCTAGTCATTCTATTTGTGAATCTTGTGTAGGCATAAGAGGCTCTTCGGTGTAAAACTTGTAACTGGCAGGTTCTTTGTGATTTCATGTAAAATTGTTTAACTTCATCTTGACATCCTTTTAAGTGTACAAGGTTTATTTATTACTCAATAGAAGACTTTGTAATTAAGGATTAGTTTTAGGTAAGTGCAAAGGGTTTTTGAAATTAAAAATCGATAAGTCCAATAAAATGGAATCTATCAGTCTCTTGAAACTGGCACTTTGTTAGTTACTTTGTTTTACATCCATGGTCTTCAAATGGGGATAGTCTTCTATCAACTTGTATAGCTGTTATACATATTTTAGCTGGATGGAGAAAGATACAATACTTCAATCTTCAATATATATTCTTTTTTTTTTTTTCACAATGTATTTTTTAGGAAATTTGTGCAATTAAAATTTTATTTTTTTCTTTAGCTTTAGGAAATTTAAGTAGTTTTGCTTATTTAATAAAAAAAACTTATGACTGCTTGAATGATTATATTTTTATTTATTCATTAATTTACAATCATCTTACTGCAACCTTATTATAAATGTCTAGTTATCTTTAAAATATTCAAGCTTGTCATTTTTCCTGTACGCTCTTTTTAGACTTTTTAAAACTGCCTGAATAAGAAAAATTTAATACTTCAGACTGCTTTATTTTTTCATGCAATGTATTTTTAGCAGGTTTTCTAAATTCAAATTTCGCGATGTTTTCATGACGTCTATGAATTTTTTATTGTCAAAAAACATTTATAGTTGCTTGAATGTTTGTTCTTTGTATATTTTGTAGTCATCGTATTACAACTTTACTGTTGTTATTCGACAGTCTCAAAAATATCCGAAAATGCAAGTTTTTTTGTTGTTGCGCTGGTTTAAAAATGCTTTTTTGAAACTCTTTCCTTAAACATGAATAGTCGTCTATGTGCTCGTGTACCGGTTACACATGTTTATTCTTATCAAGAAATATTCAATACTTCAAACTGTTTTCTTTTTTCTCGTCGGGTCAATCCATTTCAAGTGGTCCAGCACTGGTTGCTCGACCATTTTTAAAAAATCTGAAATTTTTGGTACAACAACCCTAACATGATGGAATTTTAAAATGACTATTATTTTAATTTTATTATGTTTTGTTTGTGCATGGCGGTCATCTTTGTTTCATCGTCTGGAGCAATTTTCTCACGTGAAGGGTTTACGGAATTGTAAATAATTCATCATTTATTTCTCCAATTCAAGTGCGGATTGAAGCAATTTGTACAGAATACATTGGGCTAAAAATTTTGTGATAGAGTAGTTTCCGAAAATAAATCCTTATTGGTGAAATGTAAGCATAAAGTTTCAGTTTTTTTTCAAAAATTTGTCCGTTTACAAAAGGAAATTTTTCTAGCAAGGAAAACTGTGATCGTGACATAATTTTTTTTACAAATAGGCCGAAAGTATTTGTACTCAAACGCCAAGTTCCAGACCTGGGACTTGGTTTCTCTTCGCTAAAAAAAATTCCAAATTTTTCAAAAATGTCAAAAATCGCACTTTTTAGGCTTAGATATCTCTGGTGGGGCACGAGATAAAAATCTGAAGTTCTGGTTTCTGAGAGTATTGTAGGGTAGTGCTATGCACAAGAAATTTCAGGATGGAGATTTGACAAGCTGAGATATGGCAAGGGCAACATGTCAAAAGAATACTGCCAACTATTGTTTTGCTGTAGTCACAGCTAAGTATTTATCTCAGAGTGTTATTTAAATTTATTTTTTTAATTATCTTTAAATAATAGTAACAGAAAATAAAGCCTTTTGCAAAGCTTAGCAATTAATTTAAAAAATAATTATGCCTAAGGCCTCCATTTTGTATGGTTTCAGTATTTTTTTTTTTTTTTTTTTTTTTTTTTTTGTAATTTTAGTAACCAAAAGAAACTCCAGCACTTTTATATAAAGAAAAAAAATATTTTTATGCAAGACCTGAGACAAAAACAGAATAGGGAAAGAGAAAAGCTGTTAATGTTGGCATACTTGTTGAAACATGATCAAATGTGTCAAAACACATTCCTGCTTGTTGGTTTAAAAACCACAATTTTAATGCTGCTTGCCAATCCCTGAAACTTGTTCCTACCATAAGTATATTAGATGTAAATTTCCAACTGGGAGAAAAATGTCCGGACCAGGATTCGAACCCGGGACCTCCTGGCTGAAGCCGCCAGTGCTCTGCCATCTGCCATGCTTTTTCGCCCAGTTGGAAATTTACATCTAATATGATTTGTTTACCAATTAGAATAATTGTGTTAATATTAATCTAGCGTAATTTCGTATCCAGCGATTTCTGGAGTTCCATTACCTGAGATTTATTCTGTTGAGCTGAACCAGGTTTCAGACCAGATGCTGTAATCATCAAGGTTAGCTGGGTGAAAAAGTTCGACCAGAATCGTCCGGGATAGCTCAGATGGCAGAGCACTGGCGGCTTCAGCCAGGAGGTCCCGGGTTCGAATCCTGGTCCGGACATTTTTCGCCCAGTTGGAAATTTACATCTAATATGATTTGTTTACCAATTAGAATAATTGTGTTAATATTAATCTAGCATAAGTATATTCCTGTAAATGAAACATTATAAGATGTTACCATGCATTAGCCTCAAGTAATTTTTAGAAAGTAAAGATATCCAAAGCACTTTCAAAATTTATGCTGAAGAAAATGACATTTTTGCATAAGAAGTAAGTTAGGAATTATTAATGAACTGAGACTTGCACATAGTGATTTCAAAGTTTATTTCTATGAGCCAGCAGGGCCAAGATCTTCAATCAAGTTATCGAGAAATGACAAGACTTGGTTCCTACAAATAAAATTTTGAGAAAGATCAAAATTGTGGTTTTTAAACCAACAAGTAAGAATGTGTTTTGACACGTTTGATCATGTCTCAACAAGTATGACAACATTAAAAGCTTTTCTCTTTCCCTGTTCTGTTTTTGTTTCAGGTCTTCTATAAAAATATTTTTCTTTCTTTATGTAAAAGTGCTGAGGTTTCTTTTAATTACTAAAATTACTTACAAAAAAAATTACTGAAACCATACAAAATGTATGGCCTTAGGCATAATTATTTTTTAAATTAATTGCTAATCTTTGCAAAGGGCTTTATTTTCTGTTTCTACTATTTAAAATAATCAAAAACATAAATTTAAGTGACACTCTGAGATAAATACTTAGCTGTGACTACAACAAAACAATAGTTTGGCAGTATTCTTTTGACATGTTGACCTTGCCATATCTCATCTTGTAGTCAAATTTCCATCTTGAAATTTCTTGTGCATAGCACTACTATATAATACTCTCAGAAACCAGAACTTAAGATTTTTATCTCGTGCCCCACCAGAGATATCAAAGCCTAAAAAGTGCGATTTTTGACATTTTTGAAAAATTTGGGATTTTTTTAGCGAAGAAAAAGCAAGTCCTAGGTCTGGAACTTAGCTTGTGAGTACAAGTACTTTCGGCCTATTTGTAAAAAAAATTATGTCATGTTCACAGTTTTCCTTGCTAGAAAAATTTCCCTTTGTAAACGGACAAATTTTTGAAAAAAAAAACTGAAAATGTATGCTTAAATTTCACCAATAAGGATTTATTTCGGAAACTACTCTATTACCAAATTTTTAGCCCAATGTATTCCGTACAAATTGCTTCAATCCGCACTTGAATTGGATAAATAAACGATGAATTATTTACAATTCCGTAAACCCTTTTTCTGAGAAAATTGCTGCAGACGATGAAACAAAGATGGCCGCCATGCACAAAGAAAAATTAATAAAATTAAAATAATAGTCACTTTGAACTTCCATCATGTTAGGGTTGTTGTACAAAAAATTTCAGATTTTTTGAAAATGGTCGAGCAACGATTTAATGATTTTCTGGACCACTTGAATTGGATTGACCCGGTCAATACATTTTTAGCAGATTTCATTAACTTAAAGTTCATGGTTTTTCCGTTTAGGAATTTTCCACTATTAATAAAATTATAATTGCTAAAATGCTTATTCTTTCAATTTTTTGCAGGCATCGTACTACAACGTTATTTTTTTAATTCGTTTGTCTTTGAAATGTCCAAGAATACTAGGTGTTTTTTTTCAGGTTACTTTCTTTTAGACATTTTTAAAACTCGTTCACTAAATATGAATTGTCTTCTATGTACTCTTGTAGTCGTTAGACACATGTTTTAGCCTAATCAAGAAAGATTCAGTTCTTCAATATGCTTTCACGGCAGTGCATTTTTAGCACATTTTATTAAGTTAAATTTTATGGTGTTTTCAATATGTTTCGAAATTTTATCTTATTAAAAAAAGTTGCTTGCATGCTTATTCTTTCAGTTTTTTACAGCCATCGCACTACAACTTTTTTGTTGTTTTACGATTGTCTTAAAAATATCCGAGAATGCCCGTACTTTAGTTATGCTCTTTTAAAAACGCTTTTGCTTTATTTGTTCATTAAGTAAGAATAGTCTTGCCATTGCCCTTGTAGAGATTACATATATTTTAGATTTATCTAGAAAGGTTCAATACTTCAAACTCTTTTCTTTTTTTCACGGCAATGCATTTTTAACAGGTTTTATTAACTTAAATTTCATGGTTTTTTCTGCATCTTTAAGGAAGTTTTCATTATTAAAAATATTATAATTGTTTAAATGTTATTCTTTCAGTTTTTCAATCATCCTACTACAACATTATTTTTGTAATTTGATTGTCTTTAAAATATCCAAAAATGATTAATTTGTATCTTTTAAGACTTTTTATTAAAACTCGTTCATTGAATATGAATAGTATGTGCTCTTGAAGTGGTTACACATTGTTAAGACCAACCAAGAAAGATTCAGTACTTCAAACTTTTTTCTTTTTTTCACAGCAAGGCATTTTTAGCAGATTTTATTAACTTAAATTTCATGGTGTTTTCAGTATGTTTAGGAATTTTTCATTATTAAAAAAAATTATAATTGCTTGAGTTTTTTTTTTTTTTTAATTTTTTGCAGTCATTCCACTACAACGTTATTATTGCTTTCGATTGTCTTAAAAAAATCCGATAATTCTAGGGTTTTTTCTTTCTTAGTTACGCTCTTTTTAGACTTTTTTAAAACTCGTTCATTGAATATGAATAGTCTTCTAACTACTCCCTCACAAGCTGCCGTCACTTTCAGCGACAAAAACACTTAATATTTCACAACGGGACACTGAACCATCCTTTAGTCCTTTATCATGCCGAAGGGGGAAACATTCAAGAGGAATCTGCTAAAGCAGAAGAAAAAACAGCACATTGCTACAATAGGTCAAAAGGATTAGAGTTGACGGAGTCGGATTTCATGGAATTACAATTTTTTGATATTTTGTCGAAAGTTGCTCGGGAGCTCAAGGTCAAGTTTTGGTCAAAGCCAGGTAAGAGAAGAAGATTAGGCCTCTAATCATTGAATTCTTTAAAGTAGAGTCTGAATTTTGCTATAAAAATTTCAACTTTAACTCATTTACATTCATTATTTGTTCTTTTTTCTCTGGAAGAGAAATCATTTGCGAACCAAATGGATGCACTGTGAACAGAGCAACGTGTTAACTGAGACGCCCATTGTATTAGACGCATAATTTTCCGCCGTCGCTCCTTGACATTAATTTTTAAATTACAATTTAAACTTTCCTTCATACACATGAGCATGCATACATACACACACACACATATGTATGCATATATAAAATGTATGTATGCGCGCGTGTGTCTCTGTGTATACAGAGAAGAACATCAAAGACAGACGATCAATATGATTGATAAATAGATAATTGCTCCCCACCAAAGATGCTCAAGAGATAGAAGTCGCCTCCTCTCTAAAGTATCCTTGGGCAGAGAATCTTCTGGTGAGCAGCTTTCAGAATTCTATTACAATATAAAACCCGAAATCTGGTATCATTTGTGGACTTCAGCGAATCCGGATTTTGGATTGTAAGGCTTAATAAAATTACATAAATTAAAGAAATTATAAAACGAATACTTCTTTACTGAATCTAATTCAAATTAACGTTTCATTTTAATTTGTTAAATACTACTGTTAAAATGAGTCGATTTTTGTTGCATTATTTTATATAAGTTTATTCAGAAACTGGTCTTTTCATGGGCTAAAAAGTTTCTTTACACTTCAAATTTCCAAATTCAAGACCATACTAAAATTTTCTCCTTCCGTCAATTGGAGTTTAATCAATGTATTTTCCTCATACTCTGAAATTTAGTTACGTCGTTGCGCAGTATACTCCTGTTTTTTACTATTAATTGAAGAATCTCTACACTGTAAAAAAAAATCTGTAGTTCTACAGATGTAAAGTTACATGCTTACTAAACTTTCACCTGTAACTGTACGAAAAAAGCTGCAAATCTTCAAAACTAGTTTTTGTAAAGCTACAAAAATCTGTAACTTTACAAATGAATCTGCTAAAATTTCAGTAATCTTACTAAACTTTTATTTGTAACCCTGGCTGCAGTTACATGAAAAGTTTTCGGAATCCCAGTTTCCAAAAAACTTCTTAGTAGCCTTACAGATTTTTTGATTTTCGGCGCAAAAGTGTGTCTGTTACATGAAATTTTGTTGTTGCCGTTACATGAAAAGTTTTAGGAATCCCAGTTTCCTAGAAAAACCTTAGTAACTTCACAGATTTTTTTTTACAGTGTACGCTTTTCCATTACCTTTAAAAAAATCGTACGCCACATATTAAAGCCTTTTTTAATGTGTACCAACTACATTATTTCCATGAAATAAAATTACTTCATGCTACAGATTTAGTGGATTAAAAAAATCCGGTTTTATACATAATACGGGTTATTGGACGTCCGGATTTCATACTTTACACTGTATTTCTCTCTACGAAGTTGGTCTTGTTTATAGAATTTTTGTGATCCGTATATTTTTATCGCAAAGTGGATTTGTGAATAAATAGAACAAAGAAATTGCAGATTAATGATCGCTTTTATTTAAAAAAGCGAAAATTTATTAATCTGCTTTCTCATAAAAAAATTTATAGGACTTCAACGTTCAATTAAATAGAAATGCATTTTCTCTCTCCATTTTTTTTTTCTGGTATAACGAAGCTTTATATTTTATCTATACCGTTAGCAGAAATCGAGTGTACTAAAATTATTTTTTTTTTAAGTTATAAGGGTTTAGATTGCTTAAAGAGTCGTTCAAAGATCCGCAAAAATATACTTCAAAAGCGCTTCTCCCAGATCAAATTTTGCAAAATATTTAAACAAAAATACCTAATGAATCTTTCGATACGCATGAAATTTTTCATTTAGACACGTTTCGTGTTTCAAAATGCATTCAGGATGTATTTTAGAATCCTAATTTATATAGGCGTTTAAAACTGAATTTTATTAAAGAGCAAAGTTCAAGGGAAATTAGATTAAGCTTATAAAAATATTTATTTAAGCTGACTAGGAAATATTTTTCAATCAGTGGTCAAATAAAATATGGTAATATTAGAATAAGTAATATTAGAATTTTCATTTAGATATTAATACATAACAGTGTAATTAATTTTTCTTTAAGAAAACTGCTGAACTTTTTAAGAACCAAAATAGTTGCTCTTTGAAAAATCCATTTCAATGCAAGTGAAATCGTGTATTCAATACACAAGAAGTAGAATTTGAATTTTTACTAAAATAAAATTCCAATTAAGTATATATTTTTTAAAAGCTTTAAAGTTTAATAATACTTAGTAGAAAAGAAATTTTGGAAATATATCTGAATTTTGTATCTAAATTTTGAATCTAAATTCTGATTTTACATCTCCTGGCATATGATTTTTAATTAATTATTAATTTCAAGATTAGTTAAATGTAGAATCGTGGGGGGAAAAATATATCTCCTCCTCTAATTCCGTAATGCTACATATCAGTGTATAAAAATTATACCTGTACCAACTGATTGGTAATAACTTTCACTGTTTAGCATCAATTAGGATTTTTAATCTGCCTAGATATTAAAATTTTAACTAAACTTTAAATTTTCAATGGCAACAATCTATGTTGACAAAATACATTTATTCTACGTTTAAATTTAAATGCAATATTGAATTATCTGTTGGAACATTTAATTCCTACACTAATTCCTATAGAAAAGCATTTATAAAATTTGTATTTAATCTGAACCCCTTACATTAATGGATTTCACTTTTAAGACAACACCCAAAATCAACCCAATTTTTAATATTGAATATCTCCAGAAACTAATAGTAACTTTGCAACTATTTGAGAGTCTAGCACTTATTTGAGAACACTCTTTGAGGCACTTATTTGTGGGTCTAGATTCGTATTCTGTTGTCAAAATTAGGTATTCGAATTAAAAATTAAAGTTTGTGTTCATTTTATATAGATAGCCCCTTGTGAAAAACTTCAAAGCACTAAAAAAAATAAACATTTTTCCTAATTGAATGGAGGCCCCACCAGTGGCCGAGAGGTTGTTGTTGTATTTGTTGTATTTTATGTCGGCCAATTATCAGCACGTGGGATATAGGCCCTAAGGGAGGGGGGTGCCTTTCGTGGAGGTCTTTCTAAGGGAACCTAACCCGTATTAACGCTTGGAGTACCAAGGTTCAAAGAAAACCACGAAAACTCCGAACGATTAGGCCGACGGGCGCGATTGGGATCGAACCGCCAGTGGCCGAGAGGTTCTGCTCTCGAAGCTGGTAGACGGGAGGTGCTGGGTTCGATCCCAATCGCGCCCGTCGGCCTAATCGTTCGGAATTTTCGTGGTTTTCTTTGAACCATGGATTTCGATGCGTAAATATGGGTTAGGTTCCCTTAAAAAGACCCTACGAAGGGCAACCCCCCCCCCGGGCCTATATCCCTCGAGTAGATAATTGGCCGTCAAAAATCAACCCAACCCTAATTGAATGGAACCAGTATGATGTAATTCCGGCTAATAAATTTCTCTATTATCATTTGTAGAGGAACCTGTATTAGGGATATACGCTTTTATTCTCCACTTCTGTACATTTGAGTAATTTTAAATTAAAATTCACAATAAAATAACTCACAAATTGAAAATAAAAGATTTATCAATTGCCGTAAAATTTGCTAGATTTAAAAAGATCTTAAAAGACGTTGATATCAGACAATTTAATCTGTTTTGTTTGTTTGCATTTAAATAATTTTAAATTAATATTGATTTTAAATAAGGTTTTAAATCTTTACAATTATTTTTCTTTCATTTAAAAAACGTGTTGAACCAGTCTGTTGTTTGTTTACACGCACTTTTTGCCAGTAAATGTGTTAGGTTGTGTGCCAAAAATTTCCCTAGAGACGACCTGCAACGCACTCGTTTTATCCAGCAGCGTTTATTCAGAATGAGTCAAAATTTAAAAAACAGACGTCCTGAATAAAATCTATGTAAATCGTTACCAATATTAAACAAAAATTTTCAGCGGACCAATTTCACTCCCTCCTCAAAGATTTTAGAAGCGTGTTATACATTTTAAGAGTAATTATATATTTTTTAATTTTTAATTATAATAATTATAATATTTTTAAAATAAGGTTTCGTTAAAAGGCAAAATTTCAGAACAAAATTACTTTTTTTTCTTCCTGCTTTTTTTATATTTTTAAGGACTTTAAAAGGGGACGGTGGACGTTTAAAGAAAAAAAATCTTTTAATTTTCATAATAGAGATTTGAAATTTTGTACAAATATACATTTGACCATAAGTATATAAAATACATTAAAAGAAATTTCCAATCTTATTACAATTTTAAGATCTTTTAAAAAATTAAAAACAAAATTTTAAAATGCTCCTTGCGTCTTAATTTTTTAGATATTTCCTCAATTTTGGATTTTAATCTCTTAAAACTCTATTACAAACAAATCTGTATATCGATATTTTAATCCCTTAAATAGTTAATTTTTTAGAGATATTTCCCTGAATTCCATATCAATTTTCATCAAAATTCTGCCTTATAATAAGTTAAAAATCAAAATTTAATTATCTTAATGAAGTCGAATTTTAAATCGCATACACAGTTTCTTTTTAAGCAATATCAGGATTCTTCCTTATCAGTTTCACGAATTTTGATCAAAAATTAAGTAGCAAGGAGCATTTCAAAAATTAAAAAAGCTGAAAACATCAGTATTGATAAAAACAGATTTAAAGTATATTAAAAGGCCAAAACATTGTTTGTGAACAAAATTTAAAAAACTTGCCTTAAAATGATCGCATCTGCATGCGGTTTTTCACGAATGATGTAGTACAAATTAGAGAATAATAATACACACAAAAAGAAATGTCGATTTTTGCTCAAATGAAGGTCTACGGTCTCTTTAATATCCATAGAACAGAAGACGGTATCATTAAGACGGTACTAAAAAAACAGTTTTTGCCCTTCACCAATGCAAAACTTTCTGACACACTTACGAACTCATTTTTAAGCGTAAAAGCATGATAGTTGCAGGCATAACTATTGAAGAGATTTGGAATCGGGTTTTTTTCTCATTTTTCGATAAATGAATTACGTCTCGAAATAGAAGCAATTGTTGTTCCGTGACGTCATTTTTTTTTCTTCATGAACTGTTGCATCCGAAAATTTGGTTCAAAACACCGTATATGGCAGCCTTTTCTGAAATATTGTCTGTCTTTACCGAGAAATTGGGGGAAATAAACGTTCGACTAAATATTTTGTGAATAAGACAAATTCTCGTTTCATGCGATTGTGAACAAAAATGATTTCAGAAGTATGCCAGAAAGTAGCCAGTTTCAAATGAGAATGTCAAAAGAAAGTTGTCTATAAAAAATCTTAGACAAGAATGTCTCTTACAAATATGGAAAAGTAGAGTAAAACCGGATACCTTATTTTTAGTTGCTTCTTGAAGCCAAAATTTCCAACAGAATTTCATGAAACTTTGCGTAATACTCTTCACATATCCTTCTATAATAATATCATCATTAATATATGATTTGCTTATCACATTTTTACTAATAAATGCTTTTCTACTAAAATCAAATCATCCAGTCTTACCTTATAACCAGTAGGGCCAGACAGTATGGATATGTTAATCTAATATAGGAAATGTAATAGTATAAACTTTCCTTTGAAAACAGACAAAATATTTTATTTTTAAAACTAAAAATATTTTAATTATTAGACTAATTATTTAATATTTAAAGTGGAAAGATGATTATATTCATTATAATTTGAGAAAGTTGTATTTGTGAAAGTATGTTATGAAATGTTATCGTTTCGGCCTTAACGGATACCGAACTAATTCGAATTTCTCCAAAAATGCTAGCCCCTGCAGTGGCCCAGAGTTTCTGCTCTCGAAGCTGGTAGACGGAGGTGCTGGGTTCGAACCCAGTCGTGCCCGTCGGTCTAATCGTTCGGAGTTTTCGTGGTTTTCTTCGAACCATGGATTTCCATGCGTAAATACGGGTTGGGTTCCCCTAAAAAGACCCCCACGAAGGGCACTTTCCCCCTGGGCCTATATCTCTCGAGTTGGTAATTGGCTGTCAAAAATCAACCCAACACAACCCAAAAATGTTAATGCTTAGTTTCACTCCTTACCATTTTCTGAATGTGAGAAAACTGTTCTTAACGGATAAAATACTCTACGACACGAGTAACAGAGAACACTGATCGTAAGAAGATTCACCAGAGTACATTTATCACACATTTATTCGTAAAAAGACATAACTGAAAAAGTACTCAAAAGTGACATAACTCGAAGTTTTTTCCAATAAAAGCAAAAACTGTTTTCGTTCTTGAAAGCAAATTGGTTTGCGTATAATCTAGATAAGGAATTAATTCAAAACTTTTATATCTAGTTTCAAAAGTGATTTATTTGTTTTTATATGACCCGAGTTACAACCGATTATCTGACGTTTTGTGGACAAAAACCTTGCGTGACTCGGAAAAAAGAAAGACAGAATGAGTTTAATTCTCCGGTTTTTTGAGATATTTACATGTGTTTGTGATGGAGAGTTTCTAAGTGTTTTTGTCGTTCATTCATATTTATATCTCAAAAGTCACTTTAGTGTTTGCGCTTCTCACTTTACGACCGAGCGTGTGATAGGTTAGCGGATTTTATATATTTTCGTGATAATGACGATTTTATGACTCTTTGGCTTGATATCGTTTAAACACTGATTTCACTTTTTTTACATTTACATAAAATTAATATGCTTTTTGAGCAACGCAGATTGTAAGGATGCTTTAAAAAAAACACAACCTTCAGTAAACACAGACAGCAAACGTTTGGTAAATTAAGTGTAAAATTATTTCGGTGATGGCATTTAACAATGAACTGTTAAATTATCATTTTTACATTGCGCTTAACTATTTTTATAATTTTTTTCATACCAGTTTAAAAAAATAAACAGACATATGGCAACAAAAATTTACAACTTCTCTTTACAGCCAAAATATAAAAACTGCGAATTTACGACTTGGTACTTTTTATAACAAAAATACCCATTACTGAACAACGATAAGAACTTGTTTGTATGCATTTTTAAAGTTTTCTTCTATATAAATAAATAAATAAATTCAATTAGAACTTTCTTTTTTTCCTTAGTAACTGTTTTGATAAAACACCTTTAATAAAAATTTGCTTATTTGAATTAAAATTTTATCACATTAAACTAATACAACTTGATTAACTCTTTTCTTTTTTTCAGTAAGATATGATACTGTTAATATCGATTTTTGTGTCTGTTAGTCCCAAATACACATTCGTTAGCTTTTTTTATGGCTGGTATGAATATAGACCACACACTTTGTTTGTGAACTTTGGGCATTTCGGCACTGAAGATTCTCACAAAGTTCTATAAACATCCATTTTTATTTTCCTGTTCATTTTATTAATTAATTATTTTTTATATTTAATAATAATTCTTAAAGTTTTTTATAATTTTATTATATATAATTTATTTTATGTTATAGCATATAGCTATATAATATTATCAATGTTATAAAATTATTTAAATTCTCTGTATAGATTAATTGGGTGTGGTAGTAGAATATATTGTATACATTATATTAACATTTGTATTTATTTAATATTTTTGTGAATAATGATATATAATATGGTATTATTTATTTATTAGGATTTGTGGGGTAAAGCAGTTGGTAAAATTTGAAAGCATTAGTTTCAATTTGCTTACTCTTATGACATTTGTTCATAATAGTTTTAATTTATTATACTAGATGGCAGCACCAAAATTTAATTTGCATTTTGTCTGTAGCTTCTATTAGAGTAATATTTTCTATTTTCAATTTTCAACACTAGATAGTACAAAATGCTGGTTATTGGCGATATTGTAAAATAGTAGTTTTGGGATTTTTTTACTTTAGTTAAGTAATTTAAAAGTGTTAATAGGTATTTTAAATACTAATATTGTAATTATTTTCTATTTATATTATATTAATTGCATTTATCACGGTTTTTCAATATGGATTAACTGCAACCATTAGGTTTTAATATCTGTGTTAACTTATCTGCAAAAATAACCTTTAACTTATCGTGCTTTTGGATACCATGTGTAGGAGTTTATTTGGATTAAATGAAACTGGGATTATATTAGGTATGTTGTGTAATAGTACTACTTTTCATTGCTATAAATTAAATATTTAAAAGGTTGTATTGCTTTTTCCATTTCATTGCATTTAATATTATTCTGTTTTCATCTTGAAACTATTCTTTTGGTCATATTAGTCGTTTGAGTACAGAAGAAAAAAAATTTCAGCTTTTAGCATTTTTTTCTCACAGAAAACGACTATTTTGCTTATATAATTGAATTCTGTACTCTTGATAACGTAATTCAATATATAAGCTTTTCAATTATTTTTATCGGTATCCATATTTTTCTTTTTTTCTTCCATATTAAATCTCGTAATATAGTACAATGCACTATATTTTATACATAGCAGCTTGTATGTTCTATGTTTTTGGTATTCATGTTAAGTGTGTTCAGGAAACTGTATTATTATCATTTCATTCATAATCACAATTTTTGATGGTGGTCGGTAATGTTTATGTAATGGTTATATATATATATATATATAGATATAGATATATATACATATATATAACGAAAATTATATTTCCGCGCTTTATTAAATTCATTCCATAAAAATTTCCTTTCTAAAATGATTCTACGAGCCTAGTTGTTTATTAAATTATTCCCTATCGTAAATAATATTCCATTCATTCCGTTTATTTAAATTCCTTTCTATTTAAAATGCGCATTTTAATATTTTTTTTTCTTTTCAAAATCTATTCTAAAGAACATTTCCCGTAATTATTATTTGCTTTCAAGGCCTTTCATTTATCAATCTTAAAATACCGGTGTGAATTCTATTAAATTTATCTGTTTTGTACCATTTTCTTTTTTTTTTAATTCCAAATGCCAATTCGAGGGCAATTTCAGGAGGACCATATCAGTCATTTTTACTTACGTCTTTAAAATATAGTTCTGTCCAGTTTCGGTCTGCTATAGGTCGTTTTATCCATTCGCATTGCCGTAAATAACCCTACGCACCCTGTTATAAAAGCCGAAATGCGAGTACGGAGCCCGGAATTTTCGTGTCACCCTTTGTCTTAAAAATACTACGTTTGCTGTTAGGAAGAGGGTCCTCGGAATATAGAACGATATCGTAACATCTTTTTGAAAATGTAATTCATGATGACATGACATGACTAACTGCTAAAGTTTTAGTACGGAAAGTCTCTAAATAATTTATAGAACTGTGGCGGATGCTTACTTGTATTGTACTCTACTGACCTAATAAAATGTTTCTCAATGGATAATTCTGTTTTCTACTTAATGGAGAAACCCTAATACCTTATATCCATGGCAGATTAGCTAACGACGAAGAACGATTTATGGTTATGACCTCAGTTTTCGTCTGAATTTTACAAATAATCGTAACATATATATATATATATATTGTGTACTCTAAGTTTGACTCGGGAAAATCACCATTTATAGTGGTTTATCTTTGAGCAGCATATTAAATGCTCAAAATCATACTCCATTTTTCTTAATAAAACAAACAAAACTCACAGTGAGTTTAAACTTAAACGTCATTGTTGTCAAGAAAGTTTCCATGAAACATCTGTACAAACCTAATCGTATAAGTTTTTCACAGTAACTTTGAGGTTGGTTTAACAGAAATTCCAAAATTTAATTTTTTAAAATACAAGATTTAAATTTTTTCTTATGTCTTTTCGTTAAAATAATAAAACGTTTTGATTCACAGATGTTGGCTTCACAAAAAATACGTTACGCATATCCGTATATTCCCCCTCATCCCCCCGCCATAAGAAGCTCACTGAAGTAGTAATAACAATAAAAAAACAGATATATATATATATATATATATATATATATTTGAAAAAAAGGAAATAAATAAAAATTACCTAATAATGCTTCTGCTTATGATTTGTTTTGATACCACGTATTTATTTTTCCACTATCGTTTTCTACATCTATCTTTTGACCACCCTTGTATAAACGTACGGTGGGTATCAAAACGTTCTCTTCAAATAACATATTTATTGCAATTAATGATATAACAGTGAGTTGCCATGGTATTTTGAAAACAAACTATGAAAATATTGGAAATATGAATCTCGAGAGATGAACCCTGGTTGCAAACCAATACTGGCTATATCTTGATCCAAACTTGGATCAATATTGCATTCATTGGCATAAAATGTAGCCCTACTATTTTTGTATCGGCATTTTACCAATATCGGGCTAACATTTGCAAGAAATATCTAGCCAATGTAAAGCCAATAAAACCAATATTGACGTTTAATTGAAAAAAAAATCCGATGTAAAGCTAATATTTGTACAATATTTTGGTTTTATTGGCTTTATGTAAGCTAAATATTTCTTGCCAATACTCGTATACCCAGAGGGGGGTAAGGAAGGGCTACGAATATCCCTATTTTTGTATGGCAATTTTTTCATTATTTAATCGTAGAATTCTTTGATTAGATACAGAATGTCTAATCCGAAGATTTTGATGTAGTATTAGTGGTACGCATAGACACCTTCCCTTCCAGATGCGTTAATGGACGAAATACTGGCAAAATATCAACATCCTAATATTGATGCCATATTTATTACCAATTATTGCAATATTCTCCTAATGCTGAGCAAAGGTATAGCAGATTTTGGTTTGCTACTACAGAAGGAATTTAAGAGACTGTAAATGTTTGTAAAATAAAGAGAATGCGGTAATATTTTCAGTAGAATAGGGCGAAACGATATTTTTCATATTTAAAATAATGAGCTTTTAATAAAGTTTTGTACGCTTGATGCAGAAATTCAAAATTTTCCGTTTAAATTTTGTTCAGTTAGGAAATGGATACCACAGCTGAAAATTCTCCTTACAGCAATTTTCGCCAATAAGCGGAAGTGTATCGAATTATTTTGTGCAGCCCTATGTAAGATCTATAGAATTTATGCAGACCAAGTAATATTTAAAAAAATGTTTAAAATTAAAAATACATACCACAATTGAAACCACACTTCCAACAATTATCGCTCATAGAGTGTACTAACCGAATTATTTTCTGTGTTCTTGTAAATGAACGATAAATGCTTTACTCAGAGTATTCTATATTACGCATCTTGTAGTGTAAGTGATGTATATAAATTTAAAAATTTTTGAAATAATATAACATCATTAAACTACACAGCAAACGATTTTCCCCATGAACCATAATGTAACGTGATTCTTTTGTGTGCCCCTGTAAACGAACTATAATATAAATTATATTAACTTCATTTTCAGCAAAGTACATTCCTTCGTAAACTTTAATAGCATATATGAATTACGCGTTAATCCGAGTATATTTACGAGAGTTAGAGCACGGAAAGACGGCAGACAGATGGTAGGCAGACGCCAGATGGACAAACCGAAGTCATAAACACTTTTCAACTATGTTAGCAAGAGTCAATGACAAAAAAAATACGTTCTAAGGTAAATGCTCTTAAAATTTAGAAAAAGGCTAAGCTATCACAGATAGAAGGACATAAAAAAGCATATATTTTGATGTAATTGTCACATTTACATGCTATTTGAGTCAGTTTATTGTAAAAACTTTAGAGTATGTTTTAAGCCAAAAAAAGCTTACAATGTTTCATTTATCAGTGCAGTTTTAGCAATTTAAAATTTTACGAATTTTTTCTGAAACTTTTAAAATTTTCAGAACAAAAACATAAATATAATTTATATTTTTATATTTATTTCTATATAATATTCACAGTGTTTTTAATGGTAACTAAAATTTTTTAAATCATTTATAAATTTTGAAATTGACGAATTGTAGAATATTCTTCCATTAAGGGGAGGTTCTCGCGATAGGGCTTGCTTTTTAGGGCATTTTTGAAAAGAAAAAATATTTAAATGATGAATATAGCAAAAAGATTTTTGACATTTGATGCATTGTACTTTTGTCTAAATGTATACATATTGTCATATAAAAATGTTGATATCTAAACTCCCACCCCAACACTCATTGCGCACGGCGTGCACAGTAAAACGGTAAGGTGTCGGTTCACTGAAATTCCGCGACCTCAAAATCCCATGTTAACCTATAGGAAAATTTAAAACCGCGATTACTCCTTACCTAATACAATTATTAAAATACGGTTTTCACCATCAGAAAGTAGACGTTAGATGTCGAGGATGTGCGCTTTTAAGAATTGTCTCCTTAAATTTTATGCATTTAAAAAAATCCCTATAAATTTGAAATTTCCACTTGATGAAATTTTTTCATCTTCTTTAAATGCTTAAAATTTTCGGACACATTTTTTAAAACGAACATCGGCGGTATCTTACGTCTACTTTCTGATGGGGATATTTTAATAATTACAGTAAATTCTGTCTAAGGCGGACTCTGTATAAGCCGGAAATCTGTTTACAGCGGAAAATTTTTCAAGTCCCGGCGAACCCATAGAAAATTACATTAATTCATGCTGCATAAGGCGGAATCTGTCTTACGCAGAAACGGAAAGGATTTTAAAGTTTCACCGAAATCAAAATTTTGTACACTCATTGCCATAAAAATTTGCGCACCAAGAAATAATTGTGGGATCGTAACGAAACTTGGCATGAAGGTACATATCAGACAGATATGCAAATGATTAGAAATGCAACGTGATTGCGCATTGCGCAATGCCACTACAAGGCGTTAAAACTCGTCCTCCTTGGAGTATAAAACTGGTAAGCAGAACTTGTCTGAGTGTGCCTTTTCTTTTGCAAAGGAAACTCTGAGGTAGACATGTCGTTACGCAGCCATCGAAGACAATATAAGCAGCTGTCAGAGTTCGAGAGGGGGAGAATCATCGGGATGATGGAAGCTGGGTGGTCAGCTCGGCGAGTAACTCGTCAAGTAGGCCGTTCTGATTTTACTGTGAAGAGGTTTTGGGACCAGTGGACTGAAGAGACGTCATTTACACGGCGACCAGGCCCGGGACGCTCTCGACAGACCAGTCATCGAGAAAACCGTCTCATCATAAGGAACGCAC
Organism: Maratus speciosus; assembly: GCA_963932465.1. Classification (NCBI taxonomy): domain Eukaryota; kingdom Metazoa; phylum Arthropoda; class Arachnida; order Araneae; family Salticidae; genus Maratus; species Maratus speciosus. The sequence continues at coordinate 481,190,371 of OZ010787.1, forward strand.
GCGTAGAACCAACTGCCTCATTGGCTGCTATCCAGACACAGGCAGCACCTTCACTACGGACCCCTGTGTCTTCCCGAATCATCGCAAGGTACTTGGCTGAAGTACATCTGTTATCGCGGCGCCCATTATGTGTGCTGCCAATGACACCCACCCACTGACGCCTCCGTTTGGAGTGGTGTCGCGCACGACGAGATTGGACTGCAACGAAATGGAACCACGTCATCTTCAGCGACGAGTCTAGATTCAATTTGAGCAGAGATGACAATTGTGTTCGTGTGTGGAGGCCCCGTGGTGAACGCCTCAATCCTGCCTTCGCTTTACAGCGATACACTGCTCCCACAGCTGGTGTGATGGTAAGGGGTGCCATTGCTTACGATACACGGCACCCCTAATATTGATCCGTGGCACAATGACAGCCCAGCGGTGTGTCCAGGAGATCCTTCAGCCACATGTGTTGCCACTCGTGGCAGGGCTCCCAAGGGCCATTATTCAGCAAGACAATGCTCGGCCACACACAGCAAGGATGTCACAAGCCTGTTTCCGCCACATTACCACCCTTCCCTGGCCTGCTCGATCCCCAGATTTGTCAAAAATTGATCACATCTGGGATCATTTGGAACGGCAAGTTGGACACCCTGCGAGTTTGGTTGAACTCGAGGCGCGTTTACAGCAACTGTGGAACGAGATATCTCAGGACATCATACGGAACTTGTATGCCTCAATGCCTGCTCGAATCGCATCGTGCATTCGCGATAGAGGGGGTCCAACAGAGTACTAAAATTTCCGTTCATTTGTACTTTTTTCTGCAATAAATCATCCTTTTTCTTTGGTTTTCTATTTACTTACTTATATCACAGTAGTACGCGTGTAAAATTTCGTTTCATTTGGACGTATTTTTCTTGGTGCGCAAATTTTTATGGCAATGATTGTATAAGACGGAACTGACAGGTCAAATACTCAGTGTCGAGCATGTTAGTTAATTTCCGTAACACTTTGAAAAAGTTTATTCGAAAGAACAGAAATTGTTTAAATTTTAAGGAATTTATGGTTATGCCATTTTTTCATATGCAAAACTGCATTTAAAAGTTAATAGTTCTAGTAGAATGAACATTTATCGAAATATATATTTTCGAAAGCACAATATATTATACTTTAAGGTTGTACTCAAAGTTATAGCGTTCAGTCTCATTCTCGTTTTTGTGTGTGTGTGTGTGTGTGTGTGTGTGTGTGTGTGTGTGTGTGTGTAAACTTCCAATTCGCATGTATTACAGCAGTACAGAGAAATTGAATAGCGTTCCTCATTTATCTATAAAGACAAAAGATCTTTCCGAATTTCAGTTTTCAATCGATTTTCGAGTCAGGAAAATCAATGAAAGATCATCATCTTCGAGGATTTTTTTGGGGGGGAGGGGGGGGAGGGGAAGCTTTTTTGCATAAGCCGGAATATTGTCTACCACGGAAAATTTTCTCAGTCCCGATCGATTCCGCCTTAGACAGAGTTTACTGTACATTAGGGAAGGAGTGATCGCACTACAAAGTTTCCCCCCATGGGTTAACATGGGATTTCGCGATCGAGGAGTTTCAGTGGAGCTGCCTCTACACGCATTATAAAAAATATATTAACCCTTAAATCTCCGGCGTCTCTTGCACAAATTTTATTCGATCGGCACCACTTTTTAAAAAGCAGTTTCCTTCAAGTACACATTTTCAAAAATGCTCTGATTAAATAAAGTGAATTTTATTTTCCATTATTACTGGTACCAAAAACAAATTTTGCAAAGACTTGGGATGTCTCAGCAGCGGAGCCAACGGAGTGGGAAGGGTTAAATTAGTTGAAAATGATGAAACTTAATAGAAATAATATACAATAGAAATCATAATAGATCCTGCAATAAGTGCATAATAGACAGCATAATATGCGTAATAGGCATAATGATAGACAAGACATATGTGTAATAGACTCCTGCATAATAGAAATTATAATTTTATAAAATGGCGGCTTTTTTAATTTTGAGCTCAATTTTTTCACAAATTTTTGATTTACGCAACTGTTTAAAAAATCAGAATTATTAAAAATGTTTTTTTTTTTTTTTCAGAGGTTTGTCTTACAACTAAAATGTCTACTTTATTTTTCGTAATAATATTTATAGTCTATTATATTATTACGTTATATACTTATACAGAGTATTTATAAGTCTATTTTATTTTTCGTAAAACAAAGTGTCGATAGCTTCAGCAGTTTAAGCAAAAGAACGTACAGCGATTAAAAAAACGTTGCTTCAAGAAAAATGCGTTTAAAGCATTTCATCATTCCTCTTGTTGTCACGAGTTAAATATCGGGTGGAAGAAAAAACAGTTTTGAAGGCATATTCTAAACACTTTAAAGGCTAAGAAAAAATGGAAAATAAAATAAAAGGGAGTTTTCTGGGGGAACCTCCCTCAGATAGAGTTTTTTTTTTTAAATACAATAAAATTCTTTTAAAATGACATACACTTAAATCATTCCAACGACTGCAATTATAGGAGAATGAACGGATTTAAACAATGCGGATTTCATAAAGCAGAATTAAAAAAATTAATATAATTAAGAAGCATTCATAATATACTGAAAAAGTAATGTTTTCATGTTAAGTTACTAATAGTTTTTCATACGGCGTTATTAAAAACTGTCATATTTCAGTAATTCTTTTCAGAAATACATCCTAATTTTTGTTTCGCACTAGAGTTTGAAGTCAGCATGCTTAGAAAAAGCTTGGAATTGCTTGACAAATATGTAATTCTGTCACGACATGATGGAAAAAAGAAAATAAAAAGTTATAATATATTAGAACCTATGCTTTTGACAATTTTTAATATTTCCTAACGTTAGATGAACAAGTTAAAAAAAATTGCGTCATGTCGTGACAAAATTAGATTTTTGTCAAACAACTCCAAACCTTTTTTTAAGCTTGCTATGCGTTTTTGCTCGATACAAATATTCAAACGCTATTTATGTAGCAAAGAGAAATAAGCAAAAATAAAATATTCATGTGTGGTAAATGAATGACAACATAATAATCAATACCGAACGAAATAAAAGGAAGGAAAAATTCATTCTGCGAATTTTACTAGCCACAGTGATTTGCAATTCTTTCTTCCACCTTAAAAAAAAAAAAAAAAAATGTAAAATGAAATATTGGGAAAGAATCAGTATTATCATCAGATTATTTCGAAGACTTCTACAATCGCTTCAAATTTGAAGAATGGAGATTTAACATGCAGTGCTATATACACGATTTAAACGTTTGACATTTATTTCATATTATTAACATAAACTTTTACCAACAATAAGTTATATTCACGTTTTAAGGTTTGTTAAATTTTATAATACATTTTTAAGTATTGAAATGTATCAAATACATTTTTTGCTCTTATATAACACATTTATCAATGTAAAACAATTAAAAGTTTTACATTTAAGATAACTTCATACAAAAATAAATATACAGACAGTGCCTTAAAACAAAAATATAACAGAAATATAGAAGAATTATAGACAAAATAAATTGTGTGCAAGCACTTTAAACCCGCAGCTTTTAGATCAGGAATTATAATTCGCATTCAGATTTTGGTTAATATTGTTATGTGAACTATATATTGTATGTGATATATATATATACAGGGTGTCCAGCGAATAAGACCCTGATTTCAAAATTAAATATCTCAAAAACAAAGATTAATAGAATTTTGCGGTAAACGGTTTGTTTATTAGCTAAGCTGTAAAAATGTTATACTAAAGTTTGAAAAATTAGTTGCAAAAACCGCTAATAGATGGCGCTGTAATCGCAATGCCTATAAATTGTGTTTTGAAGTCCAGAGCATTAGCGTTTCATTCCTAGATGGCTTCCTATGGAAGAACGAAGCTTGGGAAAGACCACTTTTTCGTTGGGGTGATGTGCAGAAGTGGAGACATCTGGTGACAGAATTATTGCATCAGCTTCAATTCTAGAGAATTTCAATTAATAGAATTTTCAATAAAAAGTTTAGAATTCATTACACAAGAACTTATTAAAATATTTTATTTGGGTAATGTGCAGAAGCGAAGCCATGTGTTACAGAATTGAGATTTGTTTCAAATTTTGTTATAAGCTGCTTCGGTCCGGATACCAGTATCTCTGTGGTACGTCTCTTCTCTCCTAATTGGTAGATCATGGAATCGAATCCAAGTAGAAGAGGATTTGAAAAAAAACTGGAAATCTTTACTTTTTAATATTTATTTAAACTGTGAAAAAAGTTTGGATAAAAAAATCAAAAGTTTCTGGTTTTAAAATTTAATTAAACTAAATGCAACCCCTTTTTTAAAAATGATTGAGCATTTATAATAATGATTCACAAATCATTTTCTTTAATTGTAGAGAATAGTTTGAATGAAAAATACAAAGTTTCTATTTCTTAAAACTTAATTAAGTTTAAAAAAATAATTTTAATTTTAAAAACTTGCTTTCATTTTTTTTTTTTTTTTTTTATCATTGAGCACAGAAATATGGTGCAGCTTCTAGCGATAGGATCCGAAATGTGAGAAAGGAAAGCAGCATCCAAAATACTTTTGCTTTGACGTTGATGATATGACTTATCATCAATTCCTTTTAAAAAAGAAATAATTTAATTAAATAATATAATTTCTGTCTCTAAAACTTTGTTTACAAAGGAAAGAAATATATGTGTTGTGCTAAAACCAAAATATTATGCCGTGATTTAAAAATATAAAAAATAAATAAAAAGTGCAAAATTATTTTTCTATATGTATGCATTTTGATTTAAATAATTATATGGCATTAAAAATTGAATTTAATAAAATATTTTAATAAGTTCTTATATAATGATTTCTAAACTTTTATTGAAAATTCTATTAATTGGAATTTTCTAAAATTAAAGCTGATGCAATAATTCTGTGACCAGATGTCTCCACTTCTGCATATCGCCCCAATGAAAAAGTGGACTTTCGCAATATTCGTTCTTCCGTAGGGAGCCATCTAGGAATGACACGCTAGTGTTCTGACCTTCGAAGCACAGTTTACAAGTATTGCGATTACAGCGCCATCTGTTAACGGTTTTTCCAACTAAATTTTGAAACTTCTCTATAACATTTTTACAGTTTAGCTAATAAGCAAACCGTTTACCGCATAATTCTATTGATCTTTGTTTTTGAGATATTGAATTTTGAAATCAGGGTCTTATTCACTGGACACCCTGTATATATATATATATATATATAACCATTAATTAAACATTACCGACCATCATCAAAAACCGCATTATTGTGAATGAATTGACAATATATATATACTAGGGGGCTCTTCCCCCTGCAAGCTACGCTCGCCAACCCCCGTTCAGACACTGTAGAATCTAAAAGCACGCTAATCTGATCGATTTTAAAAAGATTAGAGAAGATTGAATTATACTGAAAAAAACCTGTAGCGATCACCCTGTAAACGGGTTTCCATTCAATTCTCTTTGATTGCAAAAATTTGAGGTAGAATCAGTTGCTGTTAAGACATCCAATGGTTGTTTTCGTGTTTGGTTAAAGAAGATCATTTAAACACTTGAAAAGAAGCTAAAATAAAAAGAATTAAATAAACAGAGTCTTTGTCTCTCGTTATTTTTTAACAGCGTTACAAAAAGATTGACATAATACAATTACTAAAATTTGCTGCTTTAACCCCTACAAGGGCGGTGGTTCATTTTTGGACCACTTAATTTTAATTCTTAAATGCCACATTAGCATCAGAATATTGGGATGAAAATTTCCCTTTTATTAAGTAAGTGAACAAAAACATTTTTGTATTTCGAAATTTGTTTGTAAATTCTGGTGCCATTCACTGATTTCAAGATTTTACGAATAGAAGTGCCTTGTCCGTGAAAGGGTTAAACGCATATTATATATTTATTATTTTATTTATATAGTATATTATATATTTATATAGTATTTATTATTTTAAAATTTCCTTTCCCTTTTAATATTCACGTGTAAATACAATTTTCAGGACATAATTTTCAATATTTTCCTGCCTTTAACACGTACTCATTTAATAGTAATTTTAAAGATTTTTTTTTTTTTTCTGTTTTTAGTACTCACGTGAAAATAAATTTTTTATCTTTAGGAAATATTATTCTTTGCGCTGTTTTTAAAATTGAAAACAATCTCTATAATAAGAGCCTAAGTCATGTGACTATCATCAACAGCTCCAGTGGATCCCTTCGCTTTTTATATTCCAGACGGCCATTTTGGTACTTTAATGTTAGCCAGCCACAGGTGTGATAAGTCGTCGAATATTATTCTATCCCCATTATTTCATTTATATTATAATAGTCCAAGTCATGTAACTGCCATAAACAACGGGCTTATTCCTTCGCTTTTCATAAGAAAGGTTTCCATTTTGATTAAAGAATCAAAATTATTTTTTCGAATAAAACTACATAAAAGTTGTCATGATCACAAAGAATTCCTGGTACTTTTATGTTAGCCGGGTGAAAATCTCGCCAATAGCTTTTTTTTAAACTCGCCAGTTAGCATTTTTTTTATTTTTCGAGTGGTAAATTTAAACGGTGCTACTTGGTTATCCCATCGACCAAAAGTCTGTCGCCAAACTATAAGATTAAATGCCAATAATGGTTGATAGTAAATGTCACATTCACTTGACTTTAAGGAAGTTACACATGTTCACGCCATCAAGTGATTTTTATTTCGACGTTTTATTTGTATTTTTATTCATGTTATACTAATTTATTTGTTCTTTTGTTATTTAAAATAAAAAAATATGTCAATTTGTATAATTTGGCGAAATTGATCGACGGGAGAAGTAATAACATTAAAACGTTGCTTTGAAGTGGAAATTAAATCTCATGATTTGTTACATTGTCACATACGCACCGGGTTTGGCGTGATTTTTTTACGACAATTTGGCGAAAACCTCGTTTTCAAATACCTGTTACATATGTATTTTTAAATTATTTTCTGTTATTTTTAAAATGAAATAACAATAAATAAATGAAAAATTAATTAATAACTATAGAACAAAACAATTTATAACATTTTTTTGTAAATAAAAAGAAAATAAATTCAAATAAACAATTATTAATAAATAAGCAACAATAGCCGGGTTACCATGTCAGGCAAAATAACGCCAGTTTGGCGCCAATTAGGTACCCCGTTGCGTATATGACATCTGTGTCTAATATTTTTCTTTTCGTTTCGTTTAAAACAAAGAATGAAGTAAAAGCCATTTATTTTAAAGGTTTCAATTTTAAATGAAAGTTTTGTATTAAATAAAATGATAATGAAATACAAATTGAATTCTGAATAAAAGTAACATGATGCATTTCTTAGCATACATTTAAGGGAGGCCAAACTCGTCGCCAAATTAATTTAAAATAACCTTTTCTAAAATAATGAAAAAAAATATCTGTTATGATTAAAATTTGAGTTGCCATCATTAGGAAAAAAGTATTTAAAATTAGAAAAAAATTAATATTTCCAAAACTAATTCTAATTTTAAAATTCTAATACCAGTTTTGAGATTTGTGGATCAATACGGATTTTTGGTGTTAATTTCATCGCAAAGTATTCCATATTTTAGGAGAAATCGCCGTGAAAAGTAATCAGTTGTTTAATCAGCCGTTTCATAGAATCGTTACATAAATTCGTTTCAAATCGATTCGTTAGGATTTTATATATATAGGGTAGATATACCGGGTGTCCCAAAAAGGACTGACTGATTTTAAAATTCAATAACTTGCAAACGGTGACAGATATTAAAAAAATTCTTGCAGGAGGGTTGTGCATAAGGTCAAAAGTTTTATTACAGTGATTTTCAATTTTAGTTCGATTTACAAACAATAGATGGCGCTGTAAGCAATAGTCGCTAAATACAGGCTCGATTTTTGGTCCTTTATCTTGTTCCATGCAGAAAAAGGAGATGGAAATGTATTATCCGGGCCACGAAGTACCGAAAATCGAGCCTGAATTTAGCGACTATTGCTTACAGCGCCATCTATTGTTTGTAAATCGAACTAAAATTGAAAATCACTGTAATAAAACTTTTGACCTTATGCACAACCCTCCTGCAAGAATTTTTTTAATATCTGTCACCGTTTGCAAGTTATTGAATTTTAAAATCAGTCAGTCTTTTTTGGGACACCCGGTATTTGTTGTTTAATACAGAGCATAAGGAAATTTTTCTTAGTAAAATTTAAATAGGCAAAAGAAATAATGACAGAAATATACTTTTATATTATTCAATCCTTCACAAAATTTGTTTTCATCTTTGCCTATGGGAATAAACGAAGAAGAGGAATTTTTCTTGCGAATAAAATGAAGTTTAGAAATTCATATCTAGGGAACATTTTATTTTATTTTGTATTTATTTTTTGCTCAAGAATGAATTTCGAACTCTAATTTTTTTGGAGGGAAAGGTATAAAGGGAATTAAGAATTTTCTTGTGTCGTGTAAGAGAACAATTTTATCATCAAAATGCATAGAATAAATTGGGAGAGGGAATTAAGTCCCCCCCCCCCCCCCCTCAAAAAAAAAGGCAAAGGAAAAAAATAAATGCATAAATGGAACATAGAGAACAGAAGAACGGAAAACAATAACTCCATTACTTCATAGTACGCAAAAATATTTTGTACTATTTAAAAAATATGTTCGTATAAGTTTCATCTAAATATTTCGTTTGTATGTAACTGATCTGAATTTAAGGTCTTTTTTTTAATACCAATTATACAAACTTCACCTAAGTAAATGCTATTTTTATGTGAAAAGAATTTTTTAACTATAACCTGTGAAAAATTTAAATATATATATATATATAATTGCATTGAACATTTTATTTACGAAAACGTATTGAAAATGTAGTTCCTTTCCTTTTGCCCTATGTGCGTGCATACGAGATTTAAGTATACCGAAACCTGCACTAAAAAAAGCTAAATGTTTCTTAATATAGGAAAATACAATATAACCACAAAAGAATATGTACAATAAATTCCGAGTTACCAGCGATTCCGAAAAGTTTTCTCTATCTTAAGAAATAAAAGATACCAATATATTTTCAAGATTTAAAGAATCATTTATAAAAACAAAATTTATTTTGCTGTCACCGATTTTCGGAAGAATTTCTGAGTAGTTTTTATAGTGTATTAATCAGTTTTCTTAACTCGGAATATAGGTTTTCGGTTGCTGTCTGTTCTCAAGTAAACATTTTCATGTTCAACAAACATGTTTCGCAAAAAAAAATAATAAATTAACAGTATGAACATTACTATTACTGTGTTACTCTTTAGGAATAAATTCAATTACGCGGCTGAAAAAGATTCATTGAGAATGTATAGCATCCTAAGAACCAATATTCCGGTTTGAGAAAATTGAATTCAGAAACGTTTCCAAAAATTAATGGAAGCAAAAGAAATGTTTCTTATCAATGATTCTTTAACCCTTAAATGCGCGATTTTTTATTTTGTTTCGAAAAAAATACATATCATTCTCTGAAAGGTTTATTATACAAGGAAAATAATGAAAAATATCAGAGATACATTTTTCATATAATACGTCAATCTTTTTTTCTGTTTCACATCTGCAATATAAGTAAAAATTACTGTCGTGTGGCTGTTTTACGCTAAAATATTGCAAATTAGTAAATATTTTAATAAGTATGTCTCCAAATAGCTTATTTTATATAATTATTTATTTTATAAAACTTAATATTTAACCCTTTAATTCCCATGATAGAATACGTTCAAGAAATTATGTAGTTCAGAGAATCTGGCTTTACACCAGAAAGTTTCAATGGTTAATTTCGCTTTATTTAAATACGGAATGTCTGTTATTAATTAAAGCAAATATTACTATTTTAATTTTCTGGTGTGAATTAGGCATATACGAATAAAAAAAATCTATTAAATTCAAAACACTGTTGCTTGCATATATGCAAAGTTGCGCACTAAAGGGTTAAAGTTCGAAAATATATAGGTTTCTTCGGTTTCTAAAGATAAAGAATGTTTTTTCGGAACACGGGTAACTCGAAATTGGTTATTGTATATTTTCGTTCGTGGCTATATTATAGTTTCCTAGAAGCATTTTTCTTTTTTTACTTCATACAGGTAACTTTAATGTAAGTTTATACAGGGTGTTGCCGAATTTGACCGACAAATTCAGAGGGGTGATAATAGGCATGAAGACGAGGATGAGAAATTACCATAGAACATGGGGTCGCAATCCACGTATTCAGTCAAAAATACAGTGTTCTACCCAAACACAATTCGGGTTGACGGTAATAACTTTCAGGAAACTGAAGTATATTATAATAAAACCTTTAATAGACATTCTCACGTTTGTTGTAAATGTGATAATATAAAAAAGTGGTAGTAGTTTCCATTATACGCGCGGGCAGTATGCACTTGACGCTCCCCATTTTGGACTGCGATTTCCAGTTCATACGGTATCATCGATTGCTTCAGCACCCTATTTTTCCAGAACTTTTCGTGGTGTTATAACATTTCACACAAAACAAGGTACATAGAATGGCGGATCCAAGGGGGAGGTCACGGGGGTCATGACCCTTCTCTGAACAGCAACTAAAATATTCTAAAGATCATTTTTAAAGTGAAATGTACAGTAGAGTCCCGATTATCCCAGTTCCGCTTAACCGAGTTTCCACTTTTAACCGAGTTATTTTCTTCTGGTGGACTGATGGCTTCCATTATTATGAAACAGCCATTATGAATGGATTTTCTGGTCAGAATGGGAGGAAAAAATGGCCATAATTTTTTTTTCAAAAAAAAATATATATATATATATATATATATATAGCCATTTTTCCCCCCATTCAGACCAGAAAATCAGTTCTAACTTTATACAGCTGCTCTTTCATCTTCACCTAACACTTCATTCATAATGTCTGTTTCATAATAATGGATGCCATCAGTCCATCAGAAGAAAGTTCAATAGAAAAAAATTATTTAATACTTTGAGCAGAAAGAAGAGGCCTCACCTGCAATTTTGATGACACTAATAGGATAACATAGCTGCCAATTTGTACGGTTTAGTTACCTCTAAAATTTAATAAAAAATTTTTGCCATATTTAATCATTGACAATTGTTAGACTTTTTAAATTGAATTTCCGGAAGTGACGACATTTCTGTGGCTGCCAACTCTTAAAACTTGGCTAAAAATGCTAACTTTGACAACATTTTCTGAATGAATGCTTTCCTTTATAAGAAAATGGGAAACTCTTTCATTTCTTGGTATCTGAACAAAATCGGTAAATTTTATATTTTTACAAGTATTAATGCAATTTTTTTGTATTTACGAATGAAAATGAGTTCGCGAAAGTATCAGAAAAGTAGTTTGGATTTGGGAATAGATTTCAATATAAAAACTTCTCATAACGATAGGTGATCCCCCCCCCCCCTCAAAAAAAAGGAAATCCATGCCCCCCCTCTAAATGGTGAACTGGATCCGCCCATGGGTACATATCAATGCCTTTTCATTGCAATGTTTTTATTTTCTCAAAATTATTACCGGCAACCCAAGTTCAGTTAGGATGAAACAGACTGCATTTGTGACTATATAAGTGGCTCGCGACCCCATCCATGTTCTATGGTAATTTTTCATCCTCTTCATGCCTACTATAACCGCTCTCACTTTTTCGGTCGAATTCAGCAACACCCTGTATAAGGTGTGCCGGACAACCCAGCATGTTGTGTACTTAAGAATTCATTTTATAACATTTTTATTGGTATATTTGCATATATATATCCCGTCCTTTTTTTAACGTCTCCCTTTACAAAGGTCTGCGAGATCAATATATTTTAATACAAAGTACGCGCGATATCAGAAAATGCACGTTTGAGACAATAGCTTTCAAGATTATTTAGCTTAGTAAAGAGGTTATTATAAATTCATTTCTATTCAGAATTTTTAAATTCCCTTTTATATAAATATTTTGAAGTTAGTACGTTTCTCCAATATTTTTTTTTCTCTAGAAATACATATTAAATTCTGAAGATTCCTTCCACCCTATATGAGAGGAGGGAGACAAGTTTAAGAAGAATTCCGATGTTGCTTAACAACAACAGTTATTAAAAAAGAGAGAGCTAAATTTATTTGTTTTAAATACTTTTTAGCTTCAGTATGCAATTTTAAAGTGTTCATCATAATAGCGGCAGAACAGAAAGCCTGGAAGGCCTGGAAGTGTTAAACAATATTACATAATTTTTTTTAACGGATTTTGCATATTTCAAAAAATATTCCGAATTTAGTATCAAGTTATGAAAAAAAGTAATTATTAAAAAAGTAATTTCAATCTTTTTGAATTAAGTAATATAAATTACCAAACATAGTAATAAATAATATATTATATTTTGATATGAGTGCACTTTTTAAAAGAACTTTTCACTTAGAAAAATGAATAAAGTATAAATTAAAAATGAATAAAATGTTAAAAAGAAAAGTAATTATTAAAAAAGTAATTTCAATCTTTTTGAATTAAGTAATATAAATTACCAAACATAGTAATAAATAATATATTATACTTTGATATGAGTGCACTTTTTAAAAGAAATTTTCACTTAGAAAAATGAATAAAGTATAAATTAAAAATGAATAAAATGGTAAAAAGAAAAGTAATTATTAAAAAAGTAATTTCAATCTTTTTGAATTAAGTAATATAAATTACCAAACATAGTAATAAATAATATATTATACTTTGATATGAATGCACTTTTTAAAAGAAATTTTCACTTAGAAAAATGAATAAAGTATAAATTAAAAATGAATAAAATGGTAAAAAAAAAAAAAGTCACAATTCTAGATTGAGCGTTTGCTTACAGGTTATATAAAGAGGTTATTATAAATTTATTTCTGTTCAGAATTTTTAAATTCCTTTTTATATAGATTTTTTAAGTTAATGCAATTAGTACATTGTGTAAACAAAAAATCAAATTTTCCCCCGTAAAGTTGATCTTCATTGAAAATTTAATCTAAAATCTCCTAAAAACCTCATTGTGAAATCCAGGGGATAATTCCCTTGCCGAGTTGTACTAATTATTTTCTTATTCAAGTATATTTAAGCAACAAATTTAGAAATATTATAAATTTGGGTACTTTTGAAGGCGTTAAAGTTTCTATGAAAAAAGATATATATATTTTTTTAAGTTCATATTGATTTAAAAACATCCAACGTATATATATTTTTTGAATTCCACAACAGTTTTTCTGTCAATGATTGATAAGCTCACTATCTTTGAATTGTATTGCTAGAAGAAAATATATTAAATGACATTTTATGAATGGAGCATAATTGAAAATTAAACGATACAGATAAATATTTTAGAGAAAGGAAGAAAACCGATAAGAAAAAAACTGACTGCAACATGTGCAATTTTTTAAACTTATCCGCTAAGTGTCGCCATCTAGGGATAAAAGACAAAATATTAAACAATTATACTATTTATTCGTTCCAAGTTCCATCACGTTTTAAAAATATTTTTAAAAAAAGAACAGAAAAAAAGTTACTCCTTACAATTTATAGACTTCAAAAATTTTATAATCGTGCTTAGAAACAATAGCAATGTCATTAACAACCATATAGCAATAGTAAAGTTTTAAGTTGTAAATAATAAAATTATCATCCTTCTTTTTTTAATCGGAATAAGTTTGGAAACGATTTTAAAATGTTAATAATAAAATGTTTTGAAAATGTTTCATTTTGAAATGCATAATAATAGATTTAAAATGTATTCGCAAAAAGCGAAATATATAAACAGCGCTTGATTTTCGCTAGAACAAACGGTACAGACCAACACCCCTACTATAGGGGGTGTTGTACAGGCCCTCTACTTTAACTACCTTCCCGTCCTCATAGCACAAGGGGGCTGGTCACTCAGCTTCCGATTTTTCCCTCACTCAGGGCCGAAACTAGCCTTTTTTGCGCCCGGGGCATACATGAATTTTGGCGCCCCAATGGCCGACTTATTTTTAAATTTAAAATATATAATCATAAAATATGTAATACTAAACTACGTAAATTGAATGTGACGTTTGTTGCAATTATAGTTCGTTCACATATAGGAATTCGCATGTATTACCGTCTATTTACAGTGTTTGCTTAAACAGTAGAGTTCCGGTTATCCGAGTCCCGCTTAACCGAGTTTCCGCTTTAACCGAGTTATTTTCTTCTGATGGGCTGATGGCTTTCATTATTATAAAACAGCCATTATAAATGAAGTGTTAGGTGAAGATGAAAGAGCAGTCGTAAAAAGTTTGAACTCTGATTTTCTGGTCAGAATGGGGAAAAAAATGGCCATAATTAATTAAATTATGGCCATTTTTTTCCCATTCTGACCAGAAAATCAGAGTTCAAACTTTTTACGACTGCTCTTTCATCTTCACCTAACACTTCATTTATAATGGCTGTTTCATAATAATGAAAGCCATCAGTCCATCAGAAGAAAATGATCGATTCCAAAGGTATAATCTTTCATTCGGCGCCCCTTGGCTCTGGCGCCCGGGGCACATGCCTCCTCTCCCCCCCCCCCCCTTAGTTTCGGCCCTGCCCTCACTAATGTAATGTTTATGGGCATTTGATGCATTCGTATATTTAAAATATCTCCTCTTGAAATTAATATTTTGAACTTCTATTTTTTGTGTACACTTTCTACAAGATGTCTCTTTTTTTCTTAGTTCTCAAAATATTTCTAAAGTATATACTTAATTTTATAGGAAGTGTTAAAATCTTACTCACAGTTCGCTCGCTTTTAACACATAAAATATTAAATTCAGCACAGATTTTAGAAATATTTTGAGAACTAAGAAAAAAAGAGACATATCCTTTAAGAAGAGTGCACAGAAAAAAGATGTTAAAAATATGAATTTCCCGAGAAGATATTTTAAATATGCCAATGCTTCAAAAGTCCATAGACTTAACATTACGGAGGAGAATTCCAAAGCTGAGTGACCAGCCCCCTACTTCACTCACGCGAGCATGCCCACTCGCTAATGTTAATCCTACGGGGGAAAATTTTTGAATTATCTCGTTTGTGTTTTAATATTAAAAAAAAAGAATTCTTCATTGGATAGCTGATGTCTACAAAGGCCGTTTTTTTAGTTTTTGGATTTTGCTTGCAGGTTTTTTCTTTATGAGAATGATTTCACCTTCGAAACCAATTTCGAAAGTGTGAATATTCTAAAAAAAAAAAAAAAAAAACTGTAAACTAAATCGAAGTACTACAATAAGGCCTTTGTAAAGATCGACCTCAGCTATCCAATGCAAAAAAATCATTTAAAAATATTAAAATGCAAACGAGATATTTAAAAAAAATTCTCCCATAGGATCAACATTAGCGAGCGGCTGTTTTCGAGTGAATGAAGTAGCCTCTTAACATACGAATGACGCCGTTTTCGCTAAACCAATTTTTATTGTCCAAATGTGTTACGTCCAATTATTATTCTTTTGGCACCACTTTTTCTGACAAATATTTTTTGCATTATTTAATTGCTGAAATTTTGAAGCTAAATTTTCTGTGCAAAACAACTGGTATCAAACTGGAAACAACACATTTCGACAGCAAAGAATTGGTTGCCGCGAATATAGCGGCGAGCACAAATTGTAGTAACAAATGTGTCATTGGGGCGGAGTGAATTTTTTTCCCGTGCAGAGTTAGTCGATCGCTGCATATAAACAAAAATTAAGAATTAGCAAGGATTCTTTTCATTACATTAACATATAGATTAGAAAGTTTCTTTTTTATGAAGATGCGCTCTGATAATGCAGAAATTCTGTTTCATTGTTTAATTTATCTGTAACATTTAGAATATAACAGCATGTAAATAGTGGAATCAGCGAAAAATAACAGTATTAAATTTCTAACTCACCAGCAAAACGGCAAGCTGAAATGTTGTCTTCTCTATATTTCTCTTTATTGCTATAAAAATTTGATTGTTCAAACATAATATAAAAACTTAATTATAGAGACAATAATATAAAAACATAATTAGAAGATAAAATTTGGAAATATTAACCGTTCTTAATGTTTTAAGACTTTTTTAAATCTCAGAATTATCGTATATTCCGGCGTATAATGTGCACTTTCGATACAAGAAAATTTGTCAAATTTTACAAGTGCGCGCTATACGCCAAGCATACAAATAAAAATTAAAATGTTAGAAAAAATGATCATATGAAATTATATTTCTACATAAATGAGAATTTTACTTATTATACATTACCTTTCTGCCTCTCTATTTGTTCATAGTTTTCTTTATATTCGTACTATTTATTATACTATTCAATGTTTATTTTATTGTATTCTCATGCTATGAAGGAAACTTTGCAATGAAGGGGGTGCGCGTAGTACGGCGAATATACTACAAAAACATATAAATATAGTCTCAAATTTTAGATGCGTCGGAATATACGTTATATGAAATTAAATAATAACGTGTATTTCAGTGAAAACAGTAGCTTAGTGTTGGACATAAACTCAAGCTGGACAGGATAGCAAGAAAATTTTAAAGAAACAGCTAAAACAATAACAAATGTCTCTTAAACTTATCACAGTATTGAAAAAAATGCATGATTAGTCATAAGATTGGCTTTATATCATGATCCAAATAAGGTGTTCATAAGATTACTAATATATTTTAATTTGTTTTCTGAAGCTAAACTTTCTGTTATCCTGTTTTAAATCAAGCTGCTGCAACAAAGTAACTTTTAAAATAAAACTGGTGCAAAGCACATCAACCGCAGAATAATGTGTTCTTAAGTATTTAATAAATATACTAAAATAGCGTCGCTTTTTGAAGGACGGTCTCCTCATTCTTACGACTAAGTTCATGCAACCACTACAACAACCGAAGCATGCCTGCTTCTAATGGAAGCACGATGCTTCGTGTAATGATTGCACCTTATACGATGTGCATCATGCCGACACGTGTTTCGTAATTTTAAGGATTTATTTAATTTTTTGTTTGGAAAAGTACTTTGCTGTTTATCTCTTTTTTTAATGACATTCCTCGTGTCTTAAATTTAAACTTCGTTTATCGTTTAACAACTCAGTTTGTATTGTGTAAAATTTTATAGTTCGCTTCAACAATAATCACATGTTTCTTGCTGACAATTTAGTTGTATGATTGATAGATATTAACTTATTGAGTTAATATTATTTATTATTTGCTGGCAAATTACCTTAAAAAGAATTATTTTCTTCCGTGCTTTCTTACTCTTTTTCAAAAACAGATAAAACATTTTTCTATAACTATGGTAATAATTATATAACACTGCAGACGCGAAAATATAACTGACTGCTTGCCTTGTTTCCAGGGGCGTTACAGATTACGCTCAAGAGACCCCCTACACCCCTCATACATGCATATACTATATAAAATGAACCCCTGATGGGGCCCCTTTCAGCTCCGGGTTCCGCAGAACTGTCCCTTTACATCCCCCCTGTCGTAGCCCCAGCTTGTTTCTTTTCCAGCTACAAGTTTTGATTTGTAGTAATATTACTTACTTGGCTTTGCTAACGAAATCAATTAAGAGAGACCTGTAAGAAAAAATACAAAATTGTCATTATCGATTATGATGCAAATTTTATTATGTTTTACATTAATGCAGTGCTTTTCATTTAAATACTCGTATTTTTTTTCCACCTATATATTTTATATGATGTATATATTATGCATTTTTAGCCGGTTTCTACATTTTTCAAAGAGACTACTACCGCGTGAATATTTAATATTTTTGCGAATATTTTTGCTTAAGGGAACGTCCACTGTTACTCTTGTGACCACTCGAGCGGTTTTTTACAAATACTTCCAATTATTTTATTGTAAAATATAATTAAGATAAAAAGTGATATAACCAGTGAAATATTACTGTGCTCCACTCATTTAATATATATCTAATTTGAAATAAAAAGCATTTTGCTTGTCTATATAATAAATCAAAATTTTGTTGTGACCAGAGTGTCACAAGAGTAATAAAATTTTGATTTAATATATAAACAAATAAAATGCTTTTTGTTGCCAATTAGATATATATTACGAGAGTCGAACACAGTGATATTTAATTGGTTATATCATTTTTTATCTTAAATATATTTGATAATGAAATAATTGCAAGTATTTATGAAAAATTGCTCTAATTGTCACAAGATTAACGAATGGATGTTCCCTTAAGTTTTTACATGCATTTTAAATTTTATATACCAAAAATATTTATTATTATCTATAATACTCTTTATAGTGTCAATTTCTGTAAAATCTCCCAGTTTTACATGTTGATTAATAGTTTTATAAATGTCAACATTTTCTAGTTGTTTTAGTCATATATATATTTTACCTACGTTTGTTAAATATTTAAAAAAATAATAATAAACGCTTTAACCCTAAGTGCATAAATACCAAAGAATTTGAATTGGGACAAAATCATAAAAAGTTATTTTGAGGTAATCGCCTTTAAAAATGGTGCGGAGTGCCTTTAAATCTTTGCAAATCTTTAGAAAATATGTTCAGTTACCACGTGTTCTAAATGTCTCAGATAAGCGCAGTATCTTTTTCTAAGCAAAATAAATGATTATTTGGTGATATTTTACGGAAAATAGGTTATAGCTTTCCCCCAATCTTCAGAAATGAAAATAGGTTGATCCAGGTTGATAAAATGTTTTAAGTGACTGGTACTAACCAAATTTTTTTTTGTTGTTGTTGTTTTGTCTATACTTGCTGAAACGGATCATTTTATAATACAAATATTTGTTTTGTTTTTTTCATATGTCATATATATGTTAATATTACACTGCTTTGATCTAACGTATTTCTAAGACGTGTACTAATTGAATTCTTAGGGCACATGCGTATGCTTGCATTAGTTTTAATTTTATATGTATTTACTTGTACACATTCTTGCGTATTTTCTGCAATAGTATATTTTTCTCTGGATTTCCACGCTGTATTGCATACAATCTGTTCAATAAAATTGTATTGTGTTATACTTCTTTTTTATGATCCTTATGAAGCATTTCTCAAAAAGTAAGTGCCAGATGTACTAACCCGAAAGATATTTAAATGTAGAATTCTTTTAACAGTGATCAAAATAATGTTTTCTAAAAAATGCAAGATACTTCATAAACGTAAAAGAAATGCGTTAGCTTATACTTTTTGCTTTAAAATTATTTTTCATAAAAAAATATCTGTAGCCATTATTACTTTATACTTTAGCGCAGGTATGGCGAACCTTTTTATAGCCGTGTGCCATTTTTCCCCCCAAAAAATATTTTATATGACGTTGACGTGCCAACTAATGAAAAAGTTTAGTGGATTGAAAAATCATGAATAAAAACTATACATTAAGATTTTTAAACCATTTTCAACACACAATGTAGGTATCACACTATAATAATCGTAAAAACAATCATATTTCAGAAATTATTTTAAAAAATTATGTGATTAATTTTGTTATTGTATCTTGGATGAAAAATAATTAATATCAGGTTTATACTTAGTTAATTTCAACCGATTGCAAACTGAACTGGATTTATCTGATAGATGCTTTTTATTTGATTTTTCGTATAATTGATTCACGAAAATAATGACCTTGCGGATATAAATAGAAGAAAAAATTATTAAAAAGGGCAAAGGCCATTTTTCTTTATTAGCTTTGAAATTAATTTCCAAGTTGCTACAATTTTACCATTGGTATTTTTACTAATGCGGTAATATACGGTATTTTAAAAAGCCGCAATTAAAATTCTTTAATTTCCAATTAATCGAATTTAGACAAGATCAGATATTCTTTAGTAATCATATTTTCATCATACGTTTGTGTCTTTTGTACAATATCACCGCATACTGATTTAGAGCCACAAGCATCACCGTGCCAAAATTATTCTTTCGCGTGCCACTTTTGGCACGCGTGCCATAGGTTCGCCGCCCCTGCTTTAGCAGTTTTTTTTTCTATGAATTTTAAAAAAAAAATAACGAAAATTAAAGTAAAGCATATAAAAATTTCAACATGGTACTGAAAATTGCTTTTTCTTTTTCCCTTTTTTTTTGGGGGGGGGGGGGGGTATTTAGGCATTTACAGAAAAAGAACGAGAGAGAAGTAAAAGACTTTTTGACTTCATAATAATTGTCTTCACGTCTATGATAGCTTTAATAAACAATTATTAGTGGCTTTTATCCTATAAATTATGAAAAATCATGATAGAAAAACTTACATTATTATTATTTTAAATAATTATTAGTGGCTTTTATCCTATAAATTATGAAATATCATGATCGAAAAACTTACATTATTATTATTTAAAACCGATTTTAGGGAGAAATTTTTATTTCAAAGCATAACTATTTCCTTATTATTGCACCAATTATCCGTATTACGTGCAGAATACATTAGTCCGGATAATTAGAGTTTCACTGTATTTTCCTATTACAGTGAATAAGAGTGAATTGAGGAAACAACGTGGGGGGGGAGGGGGGTTAAATGAATAAATTTACATATGTAAGATGTATAAATGTAAAAGTAGTATAAATAATAAACGTATAAAAGACGCTCTCTTCTAATATGTAATGTGTTTGTGAGAAAATTTAAAAAGTTTTCAGCACATTTAACGCTATTTCTACCAGTGTCAAATGTTACCTTTTAAGATTTTGATAACCATAAATCAAAATTTTAATTAAGTGTCATTTGAAACCAGTAGAAAAAATGTTCACAAGATGCACACTTTAAAACAAGTATATTTTCATAGCTACACGGTACTTTTCTTCTATATCATACAAACTATTTTTTTCATCTAAAATTTGTATTCCTATTTTTTAGAAAACAGACTTCTAGAACAAACTTTGGTGCTGAAGAACCTTCAATTGTTGAACACGTGCCATCGACTCAGGTAAATTGAATTAACTATAGACTATTTTATCATTTCTATCGTTTTATGATTTTTTTGAGAAGCATTCCGTTAGACATGACTCTGCTCTCCATGTGTAGTTTTTTCCTTTAAAGGATGTGTAATAAAATAACAAAAAATGTTGATATTAATTTACAAGAAATATTTAATAAGAGTTTTAAGTTATTGAATATACTCCCTGTAGGAAAAATTGGCTTTCAAGGACAAACGTCCTCTTTTCCTTATCCCTTCGTTGGTCACCCCTCGGCACTTATCTTAGGTTAGTAACTATAGAAATGAAGGCAAAATAAAAAAAAGAGAACGTTTGTCCTTGAAAAGCCGATTTTTCCTACAGCGAGTATAGCTGTGGAGTGAAGTGTAGAGCAGGGTTCGCCAACTTTTGTACTATCATGGGAGCATCCTTTTCCCCACATATATGCATATATTTAATATTTGTGTATAGGGAACGCATTATATAAACATACCCAATCCCATATGCGTATCGGTAGCGATTTATAGTTTTGTGAAAAATTAAGTGCAAAAGGAACAAAGTTTTATTATTATTATTATTACTACCAAGGCTACAAAAAGTCTCAAAAAATCTCTTAACGTCCAAACAAGCCTTTCAGTGTTTGTTGCTAGCAGATAACGTAAAAAATGCTCCTAAGAAGCACAGATTGTTGGTCTATCGTTGGCAGTGTATGGAAACCATTGAGAAATGATAGGATTCGGAATGGTAGCAATGGAAAATGTTCGAGAAATAGTAGGTATAGAAACACTTCTAATTAGGAGCGTATTTAAGCAAGATTTTGGGCGTCTAACGGTTGGAAAACTGTTGGGTCTTTGTTTGGAAATGGTTCGTTGACCAATGGTACGGCAAGGTGGCCATTTTCCACTGTGGGCCAACGTTGGCCCTACCATTTACGCTACTTGAGCTGTACTGATACAAAACATTTTTTTTTTTTTCATTCAAAACCAAGAGTGATGATTGAGGATTCAACATTGATCAATGAGTACATAATATGTATTTACAGATATAAATTTATATAGACTTTGAGGGCGTAATGAAAAGTGTCTGTGGGCACAAACGCGCATGAGGGCGCGTATTTGGCGACCAATGATCTGTAGTATCGGTTTTCAAAATTTACGTGTATTATTATTAGCATGTATTATTGCTATACATGTTGTTTTGTTCCGAAGGGGACGATATTTAAATTGAGAACAGATATATAAGGAATCTTTGTTTGAGAAAGGGGATATAGGATTAGAATTATATGTCCTTTTTTAGAGTGATTTAATTACTTACAAGAATTACATAAAATTTATAGTAGGCCATAATTTTGTTGAAATATCAAAATGTGTACAGTATACTAATGCTTCTATATTTTTTAAATATAATGGGTTAAAATATTGACATAGCCTTTTAGATGTTTATCCATAAGAGACAAAATGCAATCCTGAAAGAAGCAGAAAAAGACCAAAAACATTTTCCCATAAACTGAATCCGGCAATAATCGGCAACATATTGTGCATAAATGCACGAAAGTTAAGTATTAAGATTTAAGATTTAAAGTAAAGTAAATAATAAGCGCTTTCTTTTTCAAAAACTAAAAATGCTACTTGAAATTTGAAAGCTAATATCATAAAGAACATGCTATGAATCTCGACATGCATACAAACAGAAAGTTTTTTATGAGTTTTCTTTTAGACTAAAATATATAATGAAATTGATAATAACTTAAGAATGTGGAACTATTCTATTAAATTATTTAATCTTTTTTTTAATTATTGAAAGTTATATTAGTAAATGTTGCTTAAAATAGATAATAAATTGAAAATGTGGTACTAATAAGTGAAATTATTAATTTTTTTTTACAAAATTGGAGACGGTATTAGTGAGCATCAATTTTTGAATGGCAAGTTCTATGCAGCTTTAGGTATAAAATGTTAAATGACTAATTATTATTTCATCACTCAATATAAAACTACAGAAATATTTTGTTTGGAAATACAGCTAATACCTTTTTTAAAACTCTGGCGTCTTAACCAGGCCCCTATGAGGGGATGATTCAGTTGGATTAATTTGGCATATGATTCAGTTGGGGACCCCATGACATTTTTATAGCCATAGTTTGGACGAATTTAAAGAAAATAAATGTTCTTTGGCTTTTGGGGGTTGGGAGGTGGGGTAGAAGTGGAAGCCTGGGCCATATAAAAATAACTTTTGTTTTATAAATGCTTCTTTAAATCTCGAAAATATATTGATTTCACAGGAGTTTCTAAAGATAAAGAACGCTTATCGAATAGTGGGCGACACGGAAGAGGTTGATGAATAATATCGTTCGCGGTTATATTATATTTTTTTTAATAAAAAAAATGTGTGTGTTTTTTTAAGTGTATTCTTTAATTACATAATGCATTTAACGCACCATTTTTAACTTTTAGCAACTTCTTGCCACTGTAGCGTCTCGAACTCTGTCAATGACATCGACGAAGTTGTTGTGGAGAGACTATAATTGCGCATATTACTAATTATTTGTAAACTTACTTTGTTGTGAATGAATTTTTCCATTTAACCCTCTCCACGAAAAAAGTGCAATTTACATTTTTAAAACGAAGATGTATTAACTACGATACGTTTTATTCTTTGCAATCCTGGAACAACCAGAAAGAAATATGAGAAAGTATTTCAATCAGATTAATACATAAAAAAGATGCTGTGATAGATTTGTAACGTATAAAAAACACGTTAAACCCCCGCTCGAAATCAATAATAAATTTAGTATACACCTGTTATGACATGTTTTCAATCTAGAGAATATTACTGGCGCTTTGGTAAGCATGTGGTGTTGTTTCTGTCGTTTTCTCACTCCTAAGCTAAGTACAGTGAAAAAAAGCGCATTTTTTTCCTAGTTATGATTTTTCTCTGGTTTTGTCTCATCCAATATTCAACTACTCAATTATATAAATGGCATTTATCTCTTATGTAGAGTGTAATTATACAAGAGAATTTTTGTAAGGAATAAAGTAATTATTAGATGATTTTAATATTTGATTACTGAAGAAAAGAGGCGAGAAAATAAATTGCTTTCCACATGATATCTTAAACAAATGTAGGTGTATCTAGCGTGTTAAAGTAATACCGACCAAGTAGGTATTGAAACCAGTTATATCATTTAGATTATTCTATTATTCATTTAATTTGGGTTCGTCAACTTATTACATAAGCAATCTTTGACTGCAGCTGAACGAACCATCAAGTTTCTTTCTGTCTTAGAGACCTGGGGGAAGAAGGAGGGGGTATACATATCCTAGTTTATTCCGACAGATCAATATTACTGTCTGGATTTTTCATCTTTTATTGAGAGCATTATTTCTTTATTTTTCAAAATGTAGGTCGTGATCCTCAATCATTTTGGACTGATTTTGAAAAAATATAGTATATGAAAATATTAAGAATCTTGAGGATTTTAGTTCATAATGATCCCCCAAAAGTATAATTATCTTACAGAAATTTCAAGTTAAATATGTAATAAATATTTTCGTGAAACATCATGTTACAAATATATGATTATATACGTTTCGAAACGAAAAATTGATTCGTTATTTCATCAAGACCGAAAACGGTTGTGCTCATCAACATGGGAATATCACTAATAAAGTCTATAAATTTGACAAAGAAATGTCGTCATCTGGGACGACAGAAAAAACGTTCTTTTTTTTGTCATAAAAAGCCTGTTCTTTTTATAAAATTTCTGTTTTAAAGCAATCAAATATTGGTTTTGATGTAAAAAAAGCAGTTTTTTAAATGTTTTTAAATGTCATTCTAACTAACGATTACTTCTGAAATTTGCCGATCTTTTTATTTATAGTGTAATTACAAATTTCTTATTATGTGTCATACTATCAAAGTTATTATTACTCCTAACCCACACACACACACACACATATATATATATATATATATATATATATATATATATATATATAAAGAGTTGAATTTCAAAGAATTAAATTATACAGAAAGTCAATAAAATAAATAAACATATATATTACAATTTGACCGTATACACTATATGGCCAAAAGTCAACGAACACTTTCAATTTTAAACGTTTTGTCGAATATCTAGAGAAATACATGATGCAGTCTCCTGGAACTTCAGGAATATAAAGAACATGTTTGACTTATTTTTAGGGGAAGCTTTGTTCGCTAGTGCAATTAGAAGGTCAAGAAAAAAATACAAAAAATCGTATATTTGGGATCAACCCGTAAAATAAAATGCTCGAAATGATTTCTAACTGCAGCACATGACTATGTAGATATTTATAAAAGATCATTGAGATTACAGACAATTACAATTAAACAGAATGTTAAAAACATTCAAACACGTTTTAAAAGTATGTTTCGGATTTCATAGAGTCCCTCCTCAGCAAATTTTCCCGTAAAAGTCATAAAAAGTTATACAAATTCAATTCACAGAAAACATGACATCAGAGAGTCAAGGTGAAAGTTGTAGTTATATTAACACTGAGTATTCTGTTGGAATAGATCCAGCTTCGTTAATAGTTAAATCGGTAAATCTGGTGTACTCATGCTTCCAGGAAAGTTCGACTTCTATAGTTGCTATAGCTCAATCAGATTACAAAAGATTTCGGAACATTTGGGAAATGGTCAATCTTTAAGGCATGGTCCACAATCTTGGAATTTAAATTTTTATTTTCGAATGCATCCTTGTGCTACTCGAGTCTTATTTTCGAGTGTTGGATTTGTCTCCCCTATATAAACTACGTTGCACTGTTGTCGTGAGATACCATATACCACTCCTTTAATCGGGGAATTGGGATGTCTGCGTTTGTAGTTACCTAAAATAGTCTTCAGAGGTTTCTATGGGATGAAAGCCGTATGGATACGAAGGAGTTTTAAGATATGCGAAATCTTTTCTGATATGCATTTGTACTATGGAATGGTTGCGAACGGGTTAATTTTATGTGGATATTGTTCAACATATTTGTTCATTTGTGTAAGAATATAATGTATATTTATGGAGATATAAATGTTTCTTAAAAATTCAACGAATTTTCGCATGTTTTTTATTTATAGCATGCAAGGGTTTTCAACCAACTTTAACACCAATCTGTGGAAAATTCCTTATACTTATCTTCAAGCTACTTATAGAAAGCAACTGAAAATTAGTTTAATATATCACCGATATCTTTCTAAATTTTTACGATTTTCGACTGGCCTTTTTACATGAGTTATGCTTTATAGTTTATTACAAAATTATGCAAAAAAAGAAGAAGAAATTATCTTTAGCGCATGCGCGGTTAAAAAGTATTTCATCTCATACTTTATCAAATATTTACTATGTTTATATTCTAATTATAGTATGTTATTTCTACTGTACTTCGTCAAGTTTCCTAAAAGTGGCGTTAAATTTGGTTGAAAATCTTGCATTCTATAAACAAAAAACATGCGGAAATTTCTTGAAATTTTTAAAGAAACATTTATATATCCATAAAAATACATTCAATTTTTACAAAAACGAACACTAAAGTTGCAGAAGATCGACATAGTCACGTGATACAGCTACAGATTATTTTGTTCATTTTATTCTCCAGAGTGATCGGCAATGTAATTTTAGGTAGATTTCGTATGAAATACTACCGATTGGCGTCGTTCCTATGTTGGAATTTCTGAAAAAAATATTCAGATGTACACCGATCATAACCCCTACAACCCAAAACCACCATCAGTAAAAAACTTATATATATATATATATATATATATATATATATATCACTTTCTTCTGGACACGATAACTTCCACAATTCTGCACAAATCTCTTCCAAACTGATACATGAAATCAAGGGGCATAAAATCTCGGTCAAGTTCGTGAATGGGCAAAATCGGACCAAGGGGATGGAAATAGGGAGGGGCTTTGTGAAAACAGAAAAAAACCCATAACTTCTTAATTTTTGTACATATCAAATCAGTTTAAAGTTTTTATTACTTCTAAAAATAGGACCAAAAATTTATGCATCACAGACTTTGGATAAAATTAAAAATGGGCTCAAGGGGCGCAAAAAATAGGGTTTTTGGGAGAAAAAAAATCATAACTTCGTCAATTCTCAAGATATCAAATCCAATTAATTTTATTATGCATCTCCTTAATATTATCTACAACTTTTGTATTCACAAGTTTTTGATAGGACTAATTCGTACCGCAAAAAAAATTAATTAATTAAAAACGAAAACAAAAAAAGGGGGGTGAAGAAGAAAAATTTCTGTAACTCCGTCAATTCACAAGATATAAAATCCCCATGAATTTATCATATATCTTCTTAATGTTGTTTTCAACATTGATATAGACAAGTTTTTGATAGGACCAATTCTTAGAGCTAAAACAAATTAAAAATACGTAGCGGTTGAAGAAAAAAAATCACCTTATTAAGAATGTATTCAAATCCAAACTGCTTATTTTTTTACTCATTTTTAAATTAATTTTTGCTCTCAAACGCGTCCAATTCATAGATTCTCTTCTTCGGAAACTATATAATGTACCGTAATGACCGATTTTTTTGATAGAGGCAGAATATATTTCAAAAAATGATGTCAAAGTGGGCATTTTGAACAGAATTTCCCGAAGCGATTGTGTTAGAAACGAAAAATATTGGCCTACTGAGAAAATAATTGTTTATTAATCAAGTTTCAATTAATTGAAAGAAAAATAAAAACACAGGTCGCTTATAAATCTTTTCAAAAATCACGTCAGCAAGTTTCGTATTTTTTCTATTAAAAATTAATCTGAAAATGTGCCAAAAAATTTAGAGTTGTTGAGCATGGAAAAGTATTTTTTTTAATACCGCCTTAACATGATTCTGATAAAACCAGCTATTATATAAAAATGAAATAAAAATTCGTCAAAAGCTGCCGGATAAAACTGTTAAAGTTGATTTATATGTAATCATGATTTAGTTTTTGTTGGTGCAATTAATATACTTAACTTCGAAATCTACCTTCGCCTGTAGGCCGGGCCGGCAGGGATTTTTTTATATTCCATTAATTGTGGGTATCCTAATAGGATTCGTGATCAAATTTTGTCAAACATGTTCTTTATATTTCTGAAGTTCCAGAAGCTTTGTCAAGTATTTCTATAGGTATTCCACAAAACGTCTAAAATCGAAAGGGTCCAGTTACTTTTGGCCTTATAGTATATACACTATACAGGGTGCCCACTAAAGTCTTCTGTACCCCCATTAACTTCAGAATGCCGACAGCTACAATCGTGAACGTGGTGATTAGGTATAGAAAATGGTTTTTCGCCACACGATGATACCACTTAAGTGTCATCTAGCGGCAAATTGCGGAGTTCGTGTTCCTATAGCGAAAGCGGTACGAGATATTGGGAAAAAAGGTCAATTACAAAGTAGTAGAGCATCATCTACAGGCCCGTAGCCAGGTGGGGGCCAGGTCGGGCAGTGCCCGACCTGGAAAAGTATTTGCCCGACCTAGCACAGTTGACTGGAAATCCTAATCGTTACATTAAATTTCCGAACGTTTGCTTTTTTTTTTTTTTTTTTTTTTTTTTTTTTTAAAGAATAGGCCATAAGCTAACAGAATCCATTCCTAAAACTTCTCAATCCAAACAAAACAATTTAAGCAAACAATTAATCTGTAAAAACTTTTTTTTCTTTCATTCCAAGAGATGTAGGGCATTTTTCGTTTTGTTGCTTTGTAGAAATTATCTTACCGCCTATCCAAAGAGTCAAAGACTTAGTAAAATAATAGGTTTTAAAGGTTATCCCCTTTTTCTTAAACAGATGTCCGCGAAAATCGTTTTCTTTGTACAACTGTCGTACATGAAATATATTGTAATCGGGTAGGGCTGAAACCAAAGCCAAAGGCTTGAGTTTTCAGTTGCAGCTCGCTACCTATTAGCTTGACACATTGACACGATCTGTTCCACAAAACAGTTAACTATCATGTCGTTTAGTCATTGTTAACTTCACTATGTTGCTTTTGGGGGCTTTCAACAAAAGCGGAAAATGTTCTTTGGCAGCTTTCTGTTGCAAATTATTAAAGTTTGTAAAATCAGTGTCACAGAGAATTGCAATATCCACAAAAGGTTTTCAGAGTAAAGGTGTTTTATAATTTCATTGTAAATATCACCTGAATTTAGTATTTTATTACATGAAAATATTATAGAAATTAATTATCATTTTTATAAGTACAAAAAGTGTTTTTTTCTGGTGATTCCTCTCCTCCCCCTTTTATTATTATTTTAAACAAAGATATCACGTTATTTATTCTACTTTTTAGGGTTTTTTTTTTTTTTTTCGTTTCTTTCTATATATGTGATATAAATTTTTAAATCAGTCACATAGTTTCTCTTTCTGTATGAAAAAGGGAAATAAATGTGCAATTGTGAAACAGAAATATAAATTGAAAAATTAACAAAAATAGTAAACGAGCATTAATATTTTTTAAGCTGGAATATTATTTTTTTTTTAATATTTCCTTAATTTATAGCTACAATTTACAAACAATAATCACTTATGGCTGTTTGTAAAAAATATTTTTGTTCGCACGACTTTGCGAAATTTTATAATGCGTTTCCGGACTTAGTTTTAAATGTAAAAGCATGATGTTCGCAGGCAAGATTATTGAAGTAGTTCAAAATTGAATAGCACTTTTCCTTTTTTGAAAAATGCATTGAATCTTGAGCTTTAAATGATTGTGTCTCAGATGAAATTTATTAGCCTCAAAAATTGGCTTATAACACCTTTTTTGCACTTTTTTCTGAAATATCCTTCGTCTTTATAGAGCACGGAAAACGCTGTTTGCTATCCTGAGATCAGAATAAAAATAATTGCAATTTTATGGCATGTAAACATAAAAATGTTTTTGTGATTGTGTTAGAGAATAGAGAGTTCGAATGGAGACCATAATAGGGAATTATGTTGACATATATTTTGAAAGGTTCGTACGGTTCTTGAAATTATGTTATTGGGAAGTGGAATTGGTCGAATTTCGACGAAAGAAAACCCTTCACTGCACAGTGTGCCACATCTGGCATGTGCCATGAATTTGACCAATATAATCACTGTAACTGATCAATAACAGTCCAAAGAATTGAATAATACTTATTTTGTCCATGCTAGTGGCTGCATTTGAAAAAAAAAATTGAATTTGTTCTTCGGAAACAAAAACAAAATCGATCAAGCTATTAAGGCAAAATTTACTTTTATTATTTTTACTGGATACTTAAAAATATTAATATAAAGAAAGTTACAGACTGTTAAGCATATAAAATTAATCAGTTTAAGCTCATTTAATTGCAAAATATAGCAGTACAATATTTAAAAACCCTAATTTTGTATATAGGGTACACGCCATATAAAGTCACATTTTAGTCGAAAATTTGAAATAGAATTTTTTTTTTACTATTTTTCCCATTATTTGATCGATATATAAATTTCAAATAATTTTTTTCATAAATTAAAAAAATCGTGGGGTGAAGAGTTAAAATATGCGCTCTTTTGGAGAAGGCAAGATCCTATGGAAAATATGCAAGCTTTAAGATTCGTTTCCTCGGAAACTACCCGATGGATTTTGGTGAATTTTGGAATTTATAATCACTGGATTACTCTCAAGACTTATGGCAGACATTTTTTCTCTGACTAAAACTTTTTATTTTAGAGCAATGGGAATTTTTCAGAAAAAAAAAATATTTTTTCTGAGATTAATTAAATTTTTTCAAAGCCGTCTGCCACATCTGATCTTATATTTATGTTCTATCGCCAAAAACATTTTTATCGAAATCGCTCGAGTACTTTTGAAGTTAATGGGGTTTTTAGCTGAAAAGTACTGTTTTTCGAAGAGCTAAAAAATTATTAAAATTATAACACTTATAATTTGTGTGAAGGTCTTTTGCATAGTTTTATCCAGCACATGAATTAAAGTATATATAAACACTTGGATAAAATTTAGTTACACTAATAAATCGGCATAATGTGTTACAGTAAAATTAATGTGAGTGGGCGTGGCATCCGATTCGTGTCTTCCCTTAAAGGATGTTACATATTTTTCCGTATGTGAGCAAAAAAAAAAAAAAAAAAAAAAAAAAAATAGCGGATTTGGAATTTTAAAGGGCGCGGATTTTTTCCCCCACCAAACATTTAATATATATATATAAAAAAAAAAATCATATTGCCCAAACTGAGAAATTTTTCTGAACCATAAATACGATTGTTTCAAATCCTGTACACAAGTTTCGTGGAAATCTATTAATATATAGTTATTTTATGCTTGCAAGAAATTTTTTATTTCCTATTGTCCACTATTTGTTTGAAATTGCTATCGGTTATAAACATATATTATAGTTTTAAAACATGTGTGAAAAATTCATGAAAATATAATGATATTTAGTTGCGAAAGGGTTACATGTTTTATAAATAAATAACGTAACTATTAACAGAATTATCAGGGCCTTTTTTATATTAAAATTTAAATCATCTAAAATTCCATAAATACTGTCAAATCTGTATAAATGGAACCTGTTTATAACAAAATCCTGTCTTACATGAGAACATTTAATGGTCCCGTTGAAAATATTGTGTCAATACCCAATAAACAATGAATAAATGGGGTAACCTGGGTGGAAGGTTCTGCCCTGAGCATCGAAAATGACTAAGCTTTGTAATTTTGTGCTTATTAAGATTGCAGAAGTACAATTCTTACCCTAAAAGCTTCATACTGTCCATCACACCGGGCATCAGTAATCTATCCCGGAGAAAAGTATCTAAACGCAACACTACAGTTATAACTGCCAAAATGGAAACTTATTTAAAACGGATTTTTCTTTTTTTCAGTCCCTTGTGATTCCATTTTTACAGGTTTTACTGCAAATGAATTTCTCGGAATATTGTACTATTCATTTATTATTAATAAAACATAAAATTTCAAGTGACTAGATTTTTCTGCGGACAACAAGCGCGGAAGATTGAGGAAGGGAGGAGGGATCCAAAGACAGGTGACGCTATAGACGCTTTCAGTGTGACGTGAGCCGTGACGTTTTCCTTGGAAACTGACTCCAAACAAACAGTTGCTATGTTTCATTTTTTATTAAATATAAATAGTAGAAAATATTACCAGTGTATATAAAGTATTAAACACATATCTGTGAGATACAGCTGTAAAATACAGCTATAATATATAAGAAAAGTAGAAAATGCAGCATAGCAATTGTTTGTTTGGAGTCAGTATCCAAGGAAAAGGTCATATCTGACGTCACGACTGAAAGCGTCTATTGTAGTAACCCTCAACAACATCTAAAATTTTTGTGAAAATTCATATTTACAAACATTAGTTTATGGATAGACAGACAGGAGATGAAAAAATATCACTTTTCAACTACATTGGGAAGAGTTATAAATTTATACTGAATAAGTGATATATATATTTTAAGAGATCGTAAAAGATTTAAAAAAATGAGTAGTAATTTTGCCCTTCCTAGAAAAACATTTGCCCGACCTGGCAGCATCGTCTAGCTACGGGCCTGATCATCTATTTAGTATGATATGATGTCTTACATGTAACATAACTTATCGAAGTCCTGAAATGACTGGTAAATTTATATATCGAAGCACCAGCTTAAATATGCCACTAATTACATGCAGAAGAGTAGACATTGTAAGACAAATGCACTGTACTAAGAGTAATGCACATGTAAGCAAGATACAGCTTGTTTTAATAAGAAAATCTAGCTAACAATATGCTCAATGTGTCCATCATTGGCAGAAATGCATCATGCATGTGTACTGATAGTGTACACGTTGTTTATAATTAGTTGATTTTCTTATTAAAATAAATTTATCTTAATTGCATATGTTAGTCGTACTAGTAAACGTGGATTTGTCTTATATGCCACACTTCTGTGAGCATTTAATGGCTTATTTAAACTGGTGATTAGATATCTAAAAGTTATATTTTAGGACTTCTAATGAAGTTGCTTTTATATGTAATTGTTAAAATACATTACAAGGAAAACACACATTTACTAATGAAATTCACAAGTGTAAGCAAGGTACAGTATATTTTAATAAGAAAATTAAGTTAAGAATGCTCAATGTGTGCACCGTTGAATACACTCAGAAAAAAAGAATTGGTGAAAATTACAAAACATTTTGGTTCTCGTAAGCCAAAGTTTCTTTAGAAGTAAGAAATCGTTTTTTTTTATGATAGCAAAAGAATAATGTTAATACTTTAACAAAATTTGAACAAAATGTTTTCAGAACTTTCACTTGAGAAAGTTCAGAAAGTTTTACTTGAATTAATAAAATCTCCCTCTAACTTTACAATAAGTTTGTAATTCCAGCAAAATTTGGTTGTTTTAGCAAAAGTTACTTGTGTCCGTGTGACGTATTTAACTCTTGTACATAATTCGGTTTATGTGAATTTCGTCACATGCAGGTATTTTTCAAATACCGCCCTCCCATCACCACACACACACTTTTTCTAAATTTTGTCTGTCAATAAAGCTTTTAGATTTTAAATAAATCAGAATAATTAGCAAGTAAATTTTATGAAAAATTAGACTACAAAAAAATTTAAAACTGTGCTTTAGTTTTATAAAACAAGAGACTTAAATTCTTTTATATACAGCAAGTCAACGATATATTTACAGATTTTACTAATGGGTATTGTTACTCGTTTTAACAAATTGCTGTCACATTACTATTTTAATACCTTTAGCTTCAACATAGACCACCGGGTGGCGGCTGCACAGACCGTCACTTCATCGAGTTAGCGACCGAAATTCTAGGACTAGACAGAACTCGATCAGCATATTAAAATGCAACTGATCTGACAAGTCATATCTTGGTGGAAACCACCTGCAGATCCAATTTTAGTGCTTGATCGCTAGGTTTATCACTGTGTTCCTTCACCCAAAAGTATGAAAACATGGATGGCTGGGAGCAGGAAAACATAATGGTAAACCTACCAGTCAACCACTAAAATCGAGTTTGCAGGTGTTTTCCACCGAGATATGACTAGGAAGACCTGTTGCATTTTAATATGCGAATCGAGTTTTAACTCATCCTAGATTTTCAGCCGTCAACTCGATGAAGTGATGGTTTGTACAGCCTCCAGTCGGTCTAACATTACGTAATCTTGAAAATGCGTTTTTCAATATTGACAGAGTAAAAAACGACAAAGAAAGGTGTGATTTTCAACAGTTTAATCATGACATTTAAGTTGATCTAAAATAGAAACATTTTGTTTTCAACAACAATCACAAAACAATTTTTTTCCCTACCTAAATAAATGTTTAAAAAATTCTAATTCAGATTTAAAACGGTTGATCATTTTTACTTTATTTCCTAATAAATTAAACGTGCCTTTCATAAAACAATCATAGACAAAATTAAAGACTTAAATTAATATTTTGATGAACTAGGATCGTAGAAATATAGTAATCGGTTACCTAATAATTACACTCAACGATGTATTACTTATATCGGTAAATTTTAAAAACATTTTAGTTATTTAGAATCTTAATTAATTTACGATAAAGCTTACAATCGTGTACGAAAGTTTTGTAAAAAATCTGATGATATCACTTTATTGCCTGATTGTACAATTAAAAAATATATAAATATTTAAATATTTGTATACTAACAGACTTTTTTTTTTCTTTTTCTTAGCAACGAATACCCCATCAACCAGTAAGTAATTCATTTATTTTTCATAATTTTTTTTTTTCAATTTTATATTAACAGTAGAAATTAAGGGAATCAGATTTGTAGGAATAGAATTATTGAAGTATTTTTGGAACCGTTATGTTCGCTTATTTGAATAGACATTTTGAAAAGATCAAATATTATAGGAAGATATTCAAGTTTACGGCTGCTATCTGACCTGGAAAACATATATAAGTCGGGGGAATTAAGTAGCACTGATAAAAATCAGGGAAAAGACAGAACATTTTAGTTGAATACTGGAATTTTTAATGCAGAATTGAAATTAACCACTTGTGGCGCGAATTCACGAGAGAATGGAAAATAACCTGGGAAAATCAGAAAAAATTAAAAAGTTCAAGTGCTGACTACCCTGAATTTACCAGAATCAAGAATAAGAATAAATAAAATTTTGAATAATCTAAAAATAAATGATTTTTTAAATTAAAAATAACTAAATAATCTAATACAGGAATTATTTTTTTTATTTAAAAAAGCATGAAAAAAAACTTGTTTAATATATTAAAATTTCGATGCATTAAAATTATTATAACAATATTTTTATTTGTTTTGACTCATAAATTACACTTAAAAAAAAAGTTGTTTAATCATTAAATTATGCCTCAGTGAAATGTAAATGAAGATTTAATGTATTTTTTAAAACATGTCTTTAATTTTTATTTTCAAAAATCATTATTAATTATTTTTAGATTTTTGCAGTAAAATAATAAGAATATTTTTTACTGTCCAATACCAGATGGGGGTCAATGCTTTAGTAATCATCTCTCTGTCATTTGGTATAGGCTATTTTCATGCGTGAACTATATGGCCAAAGGTGACCGGTCATTTGCGATTTTGGACGTTTTGTTAAATATCTAGAAAAATACATGAGTAATTAACCTGAAACTGCAGGCGTATAGCATAGGTCATATATTTCGGCGAAGATTTTTTCCCGAAACCCCATAGGGGACCGTCAACAAATTGAAAAAGAACGAATATCTTTTGGATAACACTGTAAAAACTAATGTAGCAAACTCGAGATTATTAATAAGTGGCTTATTGTAATATACTGTGTTCATTTTTGAGGATAGCATGTATAATCGTAGAGAAATTAAGGTTTTTATAAAAACAGTCCCAAATTTCTCCAAGTTTTTTGGTTATAATTTGCAGAGTTCTTAATATAAAAAAGTTATTTTCCGAAAATATGACAAACAAAATTGTACATAATACCCTGCAATCAGAATTAAAAAATAATAAAAATTAGATGAAAAATTAGCAGGTTTACTAAAAAATGTTTCACTGCGCATGCGCGAATGCAATCAAAATATAATATGCATAATGTATTAGCTAAGTATATATAGCAACTTTTGTGAGTCTCAAAATCAATTTTCAGAATTTTCAAGCTATAATTTTGAGACTTTCATAAAAGTTGCTCTATATACTTAGCTAATACAGTATGCATATTATATTTTGATTGCATTCGCGCATGCGCAGTGAAACATTTTTTAGTAAACCTGCTCATTTTTCATCCAATTTTTATTATTTTTTAATTCTGATTGCAGGGTATTATGTACAATGTTGTTTGTCATAGTTTCTGAAAAGAACTTTTTTATATTAAAGAACTCTGCAAATTCTAAGCAATAAACTTGGCGAAATTTGGGACTGTTTTTATAAAAATCTTAATTTCTCTACGAGTATACATGCTATAATCATAAAAATGAACACATTATATTACAATAAGCTACTTGTTAATAATCTCGAGTTTGAACGCTTTGGTACATTAGTTTTTACAGGGTTATCCAAAAGATATTGGTTCTTTTTCAATTTGTTGACGATCCCCTATGGGGTTTCGGGAAAAAATCTTCGCGGAAATGTATGACCTATACTATACTGTTTACACACCTGCAGTTTCAGGTTAATTCCTCATGTATTTTTCTAGATATTTAACAAAACGTCTAAAATCGCAAGTGACCGGTCACCTTTGGCATATAGTGTACTTGTAGTGTGAGTCACATGCTACGATTTTTGACTACCAGTATTTTAGAACGGAAAAATGTGACTTATATTATGATAGATATCTCATTAATGGTATAAGGCCAAGCAAACTTTACGAAAATAACGGTGGCCAAAAAGCATAACCGTTATCAACTCTGTGACTTAAATTACAAAAACCCAATGGAAATAGCCTATAGCATTAATTTATTTTTAAGTTACATCAATATTTTTAATCCCTGTATTTAAATCTTTCCTGATTGAATCTTTACAAGAATTCTTCGTTTCGATTCTTATAATGATTTATTCCGCAGCCTTGAAAAAATAAAAGCTCCAGTCCTTCAAGTTGCATTGTTTTTTCTATACTGTTATTGTATTTTAAGAAATTTAGTATTTTACCCAGCCTGTTTTGCACAAGTTACTATGTTTTTCATTTTAAACTTTCAAATGATACTTTAAATACGAAATACAAAATAAAATAACTAATATTTTGTCAAACTGAAGTACTTAGTTATATGTGACAGTCTGCTAATACAACAGCCGCATGCTTTTGTCTACCTGATGAGAATCTGGTTTATTTGAGACTGTGCTGCGCAAACTACCCCCCCCCCCCCTTATTTTTAGCATCCTCTTGAAAGAATGTTTTATTTGCAATTATGGCTTGCTCAAATGGCAAATAAATGTTTTTCTACCCGATAAAGGACTACATTATTTTTTGCAACATTTTTGTGCAAAGTGCTGTTGTGTGTGTTTGTCACAGGAATGGAGGACTGGGTTATTTTTCGCTCCGGAACGGCATTAGTTGTTTTATTTTGTTTACGGTGTCCTAAACATTTTATTTTATTAAGTTCACCTTTTCTTGGCACTGTTTTAGTTTATTTTGTATTTTACTTTATGAATCTTTTCAGCCACCAGGTGTTCCTCCTCCAGTTCCTCAAAGACAAGAAGCTTCTCGAGGACCTCCAAGTGTTCCGCCTCCTGGTCCTCCACCAGCTGGCCCACCACCTCCTCGTAGGTCATCGCAAACATCCGCAACTGATGTCGCGACAGCAGCAGCTCCTTCAGCAATGACTTCTCGGTCATCTGGTCCAGCTCTTTTCCGAAGAGAATCGCAGCAAGCAGAGGCAGAGAAATCGGAGAAAGGCCCTGAAGACAGCGAAGATACCATGCGTAACTTACGGAAAACCTTCGCCGGTATCTTTGGAGACATGTAACCGATTCTC